>CM073776.1:36428709-37028709 GCA_037158775.1 Hetaerina titia | reverse complement strand
CCTAACTTCTTCATACTGTCAATTAACCCTTCTCTTTCCTTTCCTTTTCAACACCTACCCAACGTTCTTCCTCTCATCAATATCTCACCATCTTTCGATAGCAAATCCAAAAATTGAAATGTAATTTACACATAGTAACATTTCATATTTCGTTGAAATTTTTTTTTCAACTGTCTGCTACCTTACGATCTATATTGGATTTAATGGATTGATTATTCACGAGTAGGTTAGTTCGAGTTTCGACATCCTGCTAATCATAAGTTGCACTATTTTTATTGCCCGAGAAACTTTTGTAAATCGATATAAAACATTTTCATCAGGAGATTTGATAAGTAAAGCAATATCATGAATTTTTTCATGCGACTAAAAGTGGGGTATGATTGTGTAGAGAATAAGGTATGTAATTACTATTTTTTCAAGAAACGTTTTTATATCAATCGTTTGGGCGTGCTTGAATGTATGAGGAGGATATAGACAATGGATCTGGTAACTCTCGAGAGATTTGGAGAAAATTTTATGTACCAAAATGAATAACGCAAGATTTCTGTTGTTAGATTTTTATGCATGAGGAGCCCATAGTTCTACAGTTATGGTTTCGAAAAGACGTAATCAAAAGAGTAATCGACAGAACATCGACAAAATAATTATGTTTGCGGGGGAACTTTATTAGGCTTACAGCAACAGTGATGTATAATCATCCCACACAATTCCAATAAAAAATAGCGTTTCCTCGAACAAATCAATTTCTTATCTCAGAGTCAGATGGGTCGAGGATAATTTCGAAACCGCCACTTTTATGATGATTTGGGCGAGATTACGTATACCTTAGTAATAAAGTTCTGGATACAACGCCCACAGTACACATTTGCCGTACCTCTTGGATGCCTCGTTTGATGCTTCCTTGAAACCATTCGCATACTGGTATTTGAGTTGGCTCCGGGCACCGTATTGATTAACGTAAAGAAGAAAATGGTTTCATTTTGACCGCAAGAAATTCACGCAATCTCCGTACCCTTTCTAATTTCGCTTGTGATTTGAAGTTTCAGATGTACTCATGACCATGCACTACACATGCTAATTGAAATTATTGTAATAATTTTCGAATTTTTCCATTTCTCATAAATATTTAAATTATCTATTTTCCCCAGGTTTAAATCCTATGGACCAATTGCACGATACGAAAAATCTTCTCAACTCTATTGTATCTGCAATGAATTTTAGATTCGGATTCTAATGCCTTGAAAAAATCCGAAAAAAGGCATATTTTTGACCGCGGTTTTCCTCGCACTACACGTAACTCTACAAAGCGGAAGGCATTCTTTAGAAATCGACCATCCATGATCATGGATTATATTTCCAACGGGAACAAGTACATTACAGTTGAAATCTTTCCCTGTATTTTTCTCTTTTATTTTTTTTAACACACCCTTTTCGCTGCCCCACCATACACACTCCTTCCTTAGCCCTCTCCACGTAAACGTGACCTAGCGGTTCCGGGGCAGGATTCGCAATTTGACATTCCTTTGTCTTTCGCAAATATTTTGGAGCTCGGACTCAGGAGTGAAGTTTTGGGTGGACACAAAAAGAAAAAGGAATGTAATAGACTCCCCATCATAAGTTCGCGGAAAGTGAGGCGTCCGATGGAGTCTTCCCCTTGCTGCCTCCAATCCGACGTACCGAACCACATTTTAAAAATGCTCACGCGCGGAGTGGCGGAGGTTCGTTTGAACTTCTCGAGTCGGTCGAGATAGTTGAGAAGGAAGAAAGAAAGAGAGAGACGATCCTTTTTGAGTTCGACCATTAGGTGGTATACGGTGGAGAGGTCCCCCGGGCCGTTACCGTCCTCGGAAAACGCACTTAACCATGGATCGTGATGGAGGTGGAACGAGGTGCTATTCGCAGTCCGGATATTCGGGAAGAAGTCCCAATAAGGATACTAGTCGCTTTTGAAAAAGAAAAATGTCAAGTTAAGCAAGATTTAAACTAGGATAATACCATGAAGTCGAATTAGAGAACGCATACTGCTAGTAAGACTAGGGAAAGACACACTGGAACGAGTTGAAGAGTTTTTATATGTAGGCAATAGAATCACTAATGATGAAATAAATTAGAGGGATATGGTATGTGCAGAATAGGGAAAGCGAAGGTCGCTTTCAATCAGAAGATCCAACAAATATCGGTAAACCGTATTAACATAAGCATAATGAAGCGATTCGTTGTATAGAGTCTACTTTTTGATGGCTATGAGACGATAGTGGTGGCAGAGAAAAGAAGATAAGGGGAAATTGGATATATGGTGCTGCAGAAGAAAATAGAATGAATGACACTTGAAGCACTTCGAAGAGTGGGTGAAGCCAATGGAGGACAATTACAAGAAGGGGGAGGATTGGACACATTCCTTGGAACGGTAGTTACGGAGAAGAATTTATTTGAAGGAAACATGGAGGGTAGGAATTATTAGGGAAAAATAAGAGTGGGAAGGCATGGGTGAACAATGAGGAGGGCCTAATGGTAAATGTCGGTGGTTTGAACTATGAGGGAATGGAGAAGCAGGGAAGAGTATAGTTTGTGGGTCTGCTAAAAACCAATCCTCGGATCTAATATCCGTGGTGATGATATTTGGAGCGGCAACGTTGAGACGCAGGACCTCGCGTTTTCTTTCCGGAACCCCCCCTCACACTCCCCAAGCCGCACACGGTGCTCTCGATGCGGGCTAGAGGGGGAGCAGGGTGGTAAGTAGCGGGGCACTCGTCCCCGTGGGTTAGTGCGAAGTTTGACCCCATCACATTCCCAACGACTGCCTCCTCCTCCTCCTCTCCCCAATAAGGTTGGAACGTGTGGGCTTACTCGGGTAGGACCGAGGTGGTTGGTGAGATTTTTCGATAGGACTCCCCTCCCTTTCCTTGACGACTCCATCTGTCTCCTGAAGTATTTAAATGTTCATTCATTCATCTGTCCTTCCAGATCTCCCATCTAGGGTGCTAAGGTTAAAAAAAACTGCATGCTTAATAATAAGAATCATCAACATCTACACCACAGCCCTCAATCCGCCGCAAGGGCGTGTGGAGGGCATGGGTCAAGGGCACCAGCCATTCAGGCACGTCTATGACTTAATGCAAATATACTTTTTTTCCCAAACAAGAACACGTATACTTACGCAAATGCACGCACGCCTATGCACATCATATAATAGCCGTTTTTTGAATAAGTAAACAAAGTTTGTGTATTAAATGAAAAACAGTCTGGCGCTTGGGATCGATTTTGTTCTGTGTATCGCCCAAGGGAAGAGAAAATAAGTGGACTTGTATGCGTTGGTGCCTGTATCTCTTATTTTATGCCGGTATATGACTCTACCGATATGTTTTGGGACCAAAATGTACCCATCAGGCGATGAGGTAAAGATGTCGTCTTTTATAATCATGGAACTTTAAATTACAGCTAAATTTTAGCTAACACAGTTCTACCTTTGAGCAGCTTCACAGAAAGAAAATATGAAATCGTCTGCAGTACCTCTATATTATACATGCATATAAAAATATTTCTTTGACAAGGACTTGAACCACGGATCTTTTAACTTACCTGGTCGATGCTCTAACCACTTGAGATATACGGAAAAGGAATAGGAACACATAAAGGACGAACACAGGAGAAGTGGGGAAGGCGGAATCGAGCAAATCACAAGTGTGAAAATATTTCCTTGGCCGGGACTTGAACCACGGATCTTTCGATTTACCGGGCCGACGCTCTAACTGCTTGAGATATCGAGGAAACGTAATTCACACTGAGATCTGTATATATAATGTTTATGAAGTATATATATATACATGTGAGTGTCCTTTCTTTGTGTTTCTATGTTTTAAAAATCTACAGAGCGTCAATTTCAAATATATATATATATATATAAACCATAAACACAGTAATCAACCCGAAGGTCGGTTTAGTAGGTGATGGTAGAGCTCACCCATGTACCAAGCCCGACGGCATGTGAATATTCACACATCAGGGTAGGGGGGCCAGTTCCTTTCCCTGCGCCGGTTATGGTTTCCCAGGAAGATCTGGTACCCGAAAAATCAATTAGCTTGGGTGGAGCTGTGGGTGCCCAAAGTGCCTTGCCCGGGAATCCAACCCGGGACCCTCTGGTCAGTAGTCCATATATATATATATATATATATATATATATATATATATATATATATATATATATATATATATACGACCACAACCAATTATCTACAGTGTAGACCTTTCAATTCGCTTAAAAGAATACAGATTGAATGTCTCGTAAAATACTTTTTTCACCTGAAAAGCTATCTATGGAAACAATAATTACAGGTGTGAATATAAACATTCAATGTACATAGTTAACTTTCATAAGAGAATATTTTTCTCCAATATTCATTCATTTTCTTAGGTGAAGCCTATTGTAAGAATTTTGATTCTCATAAACTAAGTTCTGTTCTTAACGTCAGTTTGCCATATTGCTATTACGTTCTTCAGTTAACTCATCCTTACTAAAAAGAAAGATATAATAAAATCTGTGGAAAAGTACAAGTCTTTCTTTTTAATCTGTATATTAAATACTTCCACGAAGTGAAGCCTGAAACAATAGAATATATTCAGTTAACTTCATTATTTCTTGATCAAAATCTACGTATGATTTTTTTTAGGTCAAAACGACATGCATAAACTACATGGAATGTCACTGGCAAAATCTTAGGAAAAGAAATAATTTCTTCTTAAAACACGGAATGTTCTGAAAGTGTTCCTTGAGAAATAGATTGGCGAATTTGCCCTTCGGTGATACAGCTTTTTATTAAGCACGGAGCGGTAAAAATTAGTTTAAAAAGCTCATGCCCTACAGATACAAATCATATGTCTGCACCTAATTGTTTCGAAACGTTCCGCATCATTAACCTAATGTCTCACGACGGCCGTAATTTTCAGCGGTAGTTGGCGGAGTACCGTAGGGAGATGCTGAGAAAATTTCATTATTCCGCGAACATGAACCAGAGCGTATTTTCCAGCCAACACGACCCGAATCCATAAAAATCGAAGTCATATGCGTGCGTGACTCAGGGTGCCGTTTCCGACTCCCAAGATATTTCTTCTGCGCGTCGACTCGAGTGAAATATGGCGACCCGAATTTGCATCGACCATACTCCCTGCGACCCCACGGCTCGCACTCCTTGCGTATGGCACGGACGCGGATCCGTTGGGATTCGATTAAATCGCTCCATCATCGCTCCCCCTCCCACGATCACATTGGTTCTTGAACGGCCGAGAGCGCCCCCTTATTACAAACCAACGCTCCAGATTACAGGAGAATACACGATCATTTTAGCGTATGGCGCTAAAATGATCGTGACAGTTTTCCACCTAACAATAAATCGCTTTTATTTGTGTTATACATCGCGTCGCTCTGAAATTATTGGTGAGGTGGATTATAGAATGATGAGATCACTTTATATTCTAAAAGTTAAATAATTTTTTCAAGTTTGACATTTTCTTTCATACGTCCGTTCTGCCAGAAATGGCAATAGGGAAAAAATGCCGTTCACGCAATGTTGACTACAGCTTATTATCTAGAACTTCAACTCAAACATACCTTTTGTGCCACTCCATTTTGAAATTATTTCCTAAATTGGTAGTATTTAACCATTTTGATCAGATTTTATCATTAAACGTCTTTTTTATATTCTATAGAGGCTATCAATAGATGATTTGTTCATGAAAGTCAGACATTTACCATCGTTTCGTATTCAGTTATTATTTAATATGAAATATTTTTCAATATGAGTCAATTTTATGCTTGTATGAATAAAAGAACTCGATGAATTTCGCAATTCATCATGGAATCGATAAATCACATTCACGGGAGAATGGAGTGGAACATAAGATTTGACCTATGGGCTCACCATCATGATCGTGGGCTATCAATCCAAGGATTGGTTTGTAGCAGCTTTACAAACCTATTGATTCTCTACCTATCGATCAAGACCGTGATAGAGGGGTGAACGTTGGGTGAGCTGTGTAGGGAAAAGGAAGGTAATAGCCTTTTGGAGAGCAAGAAGGCAGACAGAAGTTACGAAGAAAATAGTAAGAAAGAATTCAGGGCAAAGAAGGCGGAAGTTCCTACGGTACTAACAAATAAATAATCGTTAGGGACCGTCCGGAACCAACCTTTTCATAGGTAGAACATATTGAATGAAAATGGATCTATCGGTATTCAGAGACTATCAGTCTTTCATTGTTCCTTGTCCCGACAATTTTCCATCACCTTCTTCTCATGATTCATCCTTAGCATGTCTCTTTCATTCTTCCCCTCTATGTTTCATGCAAGTATCATCATCAATTATATCATCATGCCTTAGCATATGTCCAATTAAATTCCCTCTTCTTCTTGTAACTGTCCTCCATAGGCATATTTCGCCAACCACTACTCGAAATACTTCCTCATTTTTTACTCTCTCTACGAATTTTATTCACGTCATTCATCTGTAGCAACACATTTCCAATACCTCCAATATTCTTTTATCTGCTGTTCCTATCCTCTAATGATCGCATCCGTAGAAACGTCGACTCCATATATAAGTTTTAATGAATCGCATCTTTATGTCCATACTAGTACCATTTGTCATTAGTAGTCGTTTCTTCTGATAGAAAGCCATCTCCGCTTTCAATTTTAAGGCTATTGCCTCAATAATTGCTTTAGAAATTAGTATGGTAACGATCGTGTCTGCTGATGCAAGACCATCTCCTATTTGTAGTTTGCATAACAGGCTTTGAAGTTGGTATCGTATTCCTTCTGGAAAACATTAAGTGTATGCATCAGTTGAGGATAATTTCGGCAAATAGATGAGTTCATACAAAACATTATTATTCTACATATTTCCCCAGAGTTAAAGCTGGGATAAGCTGGGACCTTCATTGTCAAATCCTTCATAAATCCTCGTATTATCCAGCTGCGCTTAATGCGCTGCACCATACTTACCAGGGCACAGTACTTATTCTCATTTGAATGCTCTTTTTTGCTCCTACACCAAAATTACAAAATTTTTAATTTTGTGATTTCCTAATAATTTCTTCATACCCTCCATATATTTAACAAATCGCTTTCTAATGTCTATTCTGATAGTATTTTCCCCTTAGGCTATGAGGATTCAATAGTTTTACCGATTTGATGTTGTTAATATTTTAGCCTATCTATTCAGTCGAGTTCAATATTGTGATTTGCAAGGTGATTTGTGATCCTACTTCCAAGACAAGACTCAGTGGTCGTCCCTGAGTATACATGTGCAGGACCAACCCCTCCAGCTCCGGCTTCATCCATTTGCCAAGTTTTCTTTACTTTCATCGTTTCCCTTCTCCTTCACCCGGGTCACGTGTCCTCCTCCGGTCGCCTCCCCCATCAGCGCCCGATTTACGAGCGATTGTTTTTATTCCGTGCCTCCTCGAACCTTACGCCGTTCACTTTTACGGTACGTCCCGTCGACAACTCAGCCGTCGAGGGAAAAGACAGTGCCCTTCGTATCCGCCTCCGTTTCCGCAATTCAGTTTTTTTTTTTTTTTTTAATAGGCAAACATCCGTCTTTGCACGCCGCGCGTGGAAACGATATTGCGTTTCGGGCCCCTCTTCCACTCCGCAGCCGTAACCGAAGCCAATCCTCCGCGTAAATCAAGTTTTTTTTTAGGGGAAAGGGATTGATTGGAGTGCTGAAGATGGACTAAGAATATTGCGGGTGCCTTACTGCACTCGGTTGTTCTTTTTGCACGGATTACGAATGGGAACGTGTTCGTCTTTTTGGTCCTTCCCATTCTGGGGCCCTCTGGTGAGACGTCTACGTATAGTGCTTACGCGTGGGGAAGTATTTTATATTTTTATATATACACACACATACACACACACACACACACATATATATATATATATAAATAAATAAATAAATATATATATATATGTAAATATATATACATATATAAATATAATATATATATATATATATATATATATATATATATATATATATATATATAGATGTTTTAGGCCTCTGCGAGGTGAGATGGAAGGATAGCGGGGATTACTGGAGTGACAATTATAGAGTAATATACAGCGGCGGGGATGAGAGCCAACGAGGGGTTGCCGTAATTTTAAATAAAGGGGTAGGAAGAAGCGTAGTCAACATAGAGCAAGCGACAGATAGAATTTTACTCGTAGAGATTAAAGCAGAGCCGACGAACTTGGTCATTATTCAGGTATACATGCCACCGAGCAACCACAAGGAGGAAGAAGTCGATAGGATGTATGATGAGTTAGAGGATATCATCGCGAGTGTTCCTGCAGGGAAACATTTGATAGTGATGGGGGATTGGAATGCGACGGTAGGCGAAGGAAGAGATGGTGGTGAGGTGGGGGACTATGGGTTAGGCACGAGGAATGAACGCGGGGAGAAAGCAATTGAATTCTGCAGGAGACAGGGGTTAGTCATCACTAACACATGGTTTAGACACCACAAAAGGCGTAGGTATACATGGAAAATGCCAGGTGACTCAGAAAGGTATCAGTTAGATTATATTATGGTTAGGCACAGGTTTAGGAACAGTGTGATAAATTCGCACAGTTTCCCAGGAGCGGATGCGGACTCTGACCACAATTTAGTTGTTATGAAATGTAATGTTCGTTTCAAGAAGATAAGGCAAGGGCGGCGGGTTAAAAAATGGAATTTAGAAGCAGTAAATGAATTAACGAGGAAGGAGTATCAGGAGGCTGTAGAGAAAATGATGGATGACGGTAAAGAACTGAGTGCTATCGAAGAAAAATGGGGATGTATCAAGAAAGGGATATTGGAAGCCGCTAAAGACACTATAGGAACCGTTAACGGGAAAAGGATAAGGAAACCATGGGTAACGGATGAGATGATTGCGAAGATGGATGAGAGAAGAAGATGGAAAAATGTAAACACAGAGTTAGGCAAAATGAAGTACAAAGAGTTAAACAATAAATTGAGAAGGGCCACAAATAAAGCAAAAGAAGAATGGTGGAAAACGCAATGCGAGGATATGGAAAGTTTACAGAAGAAGGGTGAAATTGGTGCTCTATACAGCAAGGTTAAGTTATTATCGGGAAGTAAGACGGCAAGAGCTGTGCTAACAGTTAAAGATAAATGGGGTAAGATAATAGTTGAACCAGGAAAAATCCAAGAGAGATGGAAGGAATATATAGAAACACTGTATGGTAAAGAACTTAGGCCGACAAGGTTAGACATAGAAAAGGAACATGACGTAGAAGAAGATAGCTTAGGTCCAGGCATACTCGACGATGAAATAGAAAGGGCATTAAAGGAGATGAAAGCAAATAAGGCTGTGGGGGTGGACAATATTCCTGTAGAAATGTTGAAATGGTTAGGGAAAGGTGGGAAAAAGGCCATATATGGACTGATTCGTAGTATCTATGAGGAAGGAATCTGGCCGGAAGATTTTGTGAGATCGGTGTTAGTTCCTATTCCAAAAAAGGCAAAGGCTTCGTCATGTGAGGATTACAGAACAATAAGTTTGATATCCCACGCAGCTAAAGTTATTCTCAGGATCATCAACAAAAGGATAGAGAGTAAGGCAAATGATTACTTAGGGGATGATCAGTTTGGGTTCAGGAAAGGAAGAGGTACGCGTGATGCCATTGCAGTAATGAGATCACTAGTCGAGAGGAATATAGAATACAATCAGGACGTTTTTGCCTGTTTTGTAGATTTCGAAAAAGCGTTTGATAGAGTGAATTGGGAGAAATTAATGCGTGTATTGCAGAAAATAGGAATGGATTGGAGGGACAGGAGACTGATCCGCAACCTGTACATGTCTCAGACTGCTCAGGTGCGAGTGGGGAACGGAGAGTCTGGATGGGCAGTGTTAGGAAGAGGTGTAAGGCAGGGTTGCCCATTGTCACCGGTACTGTTCAACGTATATGTAGAGGAAATGATTAAAGAGGCATGGGAAGAACTGGAGGTAGGAATGAAAGTCGGAGGGGAACTCGTAAAATCGGTTAGGTTTGCTGATGACCAAGCATTAGTTGCTCAGTCAGCCAAGGGGTTGCAAGCATTGTTGAGTGAATTGGAGGTTCAGTGCGATAAATATGGGATGAGAATCAATATTAATAAAACAAAGGTTATGCGATTTTCCAGAAAGAAAAAGGCTAAGCTAAATATTAAAATAGGCGGGGAAAGAATAGAGCAGGTAGAGCAGTTTACATATCTCGGAAGTGTTTTGGACCAATACGGTCAAAGTGGTAGGGACGTAAGGAGAAGAATTGCGCTAGGCAAGGAGGCTTTCTCAAGGAGGAGGGAGTTGATGACGGGGACGTTGAGTAGGGATGTTAAGACAAGACTCGTAAAAACTCTGATATGGAGCGTAGCTATGTACGGCGCGGAAACGTGGTCGCTGAAGCAGGAGGATAGACGTAGATTGGAGGCTTTTGAAATGTGGGTGTGGAGAAGAATGGAGAAGGTGAAATGGACCGAAAGGAAAACAAATGAGGAAGTACTGGAAATGGTGGGTGAGGAGAGGGGTTTGTTGAGAGAAATCCTATGGAGGCAGGAAAAATGGATGAAAGGCGTATTGAGCGGTAGTGGAATGTTGAAGAGGGTAATAGAGGGGAGAATGTTGGGAAAGCGAGGTAAGGGTAGGAACAGGATAGGGATGTTGGACGGGATGAAGGGAGGAAAGAAGTACACCGAGATGAAGAGGGACCTGACATAGATTAGTTTGCTAGGGGGGGAGTCACAAAATGTTTATTTGATAGTTGTGTCCATCCAAAAACCTACCTTAACCGGTAGATTACCTAATAATAATAATATATATATATATATATATATATTATGTGCAATTTCCACGCGCAGTCCCTAATTTGTAGAGGTTAATACTTATTGTGTTGAACTGACTTCTGGGGGATTCCGACTGCAAGAATTCTAGTCTCTTATCGTTCTTGGAAAAAAATGTCATTTTAAGCCTGTCAGTCTTGCAGTCTACCTCTCTAATCTTATATTCGTGATCCCTCCGACCGTAATACGTGATTGCCGGCGCGGTAACGTCGCGCAGCCCCTCCTCGGAAGGGAGTTACTCCTTCCCTCTCCCTCCGTATGCCTCACTGTAATCATCATAATATTGTTTTCGGCTTTTGGTCTCTGTTCACAATTTAAGGTGGCGCTAGCCGCACTTATGCAATACATTCAGAAAATTTCAGAATAGCATTTTAGTTGTACATTTTATCGTCCGGAATAATTGAAAAAAATGGACTTCCTTGGCTACTCTTTGCACGATATTTCTTTAAATTTTCGTTGAATATTTCCTTAAATTCCTTTTAACGTTAACTCTTATGGACTACTCTCCACTGACACGAAAAAAAACCTTCATTTGGATAGGTTAATATGTTTCAGGGAAGAAAAAACCGATAATCAAGTAACCATCTTTCTTGGTCATATTATTGCAGGAATATAATAATCAACCGGAATTAGTTTTGCAGGTATTGCATTTTTATTAATTGAACTTGAAAATTTTTCGCAGCTGACATTGCTGTTGACAGCTTAAAATTGATCTATAGTTCACACGCAGGGTACGAAATTGGGACGATTTAAACTAAAATAAGGCAGAATTTAACTATGTTTTTATGATATTTGGTCATCTAGGGGTAAAATGTAATTTCACTGTTAATAATATATAATTTAATTCGATAGTTATTTGAAAGAAACTAAACTTGATTCCAGTGGAACTCAGGTCTAGTCTCACCTTTACTTGTATCCCATCATGGCGGTCATAAATCAATATCCTTTGTCATCTATCATATCGATAGTATGGTAACAGTTTTGCATGATAAGTCGTCACATATAGCTAATGCATTGTTTTATTTTTTTATATTTAGGAATTGAGCAAAAATAGTTGGCAATTTCATATAGACCAGAGCCACCTTAAGCTACATTTCCATGTAAGTGGTTTTACGTTGCATTTTTGCGTTTCCGTAACGCCCCCTTTTTATGGAGAAGAGAATGGCATGCGCAAAATTCACTTTGGTGAGTGTTTTCTCCGAAGGTGAATTTACCAGATAATCTTCTTTTGGTTTTCATACATTCTGATTAACTCGTAACAAACAAAAATGTTTGTTGGCTAAAGGCTTCAACGAGTTTTTCTATCACCGTTTTGCGTACCACGGATGAGCTACGAAACCGCGACCAGGTAACTGCGACTCGAACTCCGCGTGTAGCAGGTAGAATTAGGGCATTTTCCGAGTCAATGTACTCGGTGTCTCTTTGGGCGCTGTTATATTTTAACTTTGGGATCACAGAAACATGTCTTGCTTTGTACGTACGAATACTAATTCCAGACTTTTTTGAAGTCGCTGGAACAGCCCTAATTTTTTTATAGAAAAGCTCCTAGTTTGTCTACTACAGGGTTCGCCCGGAAAATAAGTTTATGATGCTCATTGTCTTTTTTGACAAAAGGGGAGTCGTCCACTACGAATTTGTACCTGAACGACAAACTGTAAATGCTACATTTTACGTCCAAGTGCTCGACAGGCTTCGAAAACGAGTCGCCCGCGTCCGGCCAGCGATCAAAAACATCTGGCTGCTGCATCACGACAATGCGCCGTCTCACACCGCGCTTGTCGTGTCGGACTTCTTGGCCAAGCACGGCGTGGCAACGCTGCCGCACCCGCCCTACAGCCCGGACTTGGCACCACCGGACTTCTTTCTGTTCCCGAAGATAAAGAGGACTTTGAAAGGAACGCGATACGGGAGTTTGGACGCCGTCAAAGAGGCCGTGACGACGTGTCTTCGAGAGGTTCCCGATGATGCCTTCGCGGGAGCGTTCCAGGAATGGGAACGCCGCTGGAACAAGTGTATCGACTCACAAGGGTCCTATTTTGAGGAATATTAGCTTAAGATATGTGAAAGTGTAATAATTTTTTTCCCTGAGCTCAGTACACTTATTTTCCGGACGAACCCTGTATAACTGATTGGTTATCGCAAACAAATCACACAAGAGGAAAGCTGTCCTTGTAAATAGAGAATTGTTTCGATTAGGGTGAAATTCAGTTCAATGTCCATTGTCTTTAAACATTATAGGTAAAGTATATAATAGGAAAACTTAATCACATTGTTAGAAAGAAATGGAGAGATATAATAGCTAAGATTCCGCATTTAACGTTCTTTAACATGCATACTATTAAGGATAAGGTGTACACCTGTTGCGAGTGCGTAGCGAATTTGTGAATGTGAATGATTCAATTAAGTAATCGCAAGAAAACATGACCAAAGAGCTTGGAGGATAAAAAACTCCATGGTCCTAGAGACAGCACTGTCTCTAAGACCATGAAACTTTTTATCCTCCAAGTTCTTTGGCCATGTTTTCTTTCGATTGCTTTATTGGATCATTAAATATGGACGGTATTTTCATAACACTACACAGGCATATTTGAGGTAAGAGTGAGGTAAAAATATAATAAAAAGATAAAACTATAATAACAAGGAAAAAACATAAAGCCAAGACATTTTTAATGATAGAAGAATTGTGAAAAAGAACACTCTTTAAAGTAGGTATTTATTTTTACACATGTACGCTGGTAACAATATTCTACCAGCGGTCTGGTTTTTGATGGAACGTTAAAAAAGGACAGTAGCGGATCTCTCGGAAAATGGCGGGCGACCTGGCGAGGAAGCGCGTGAAAATTCATTTGTTTATTTTTTTAAATGGGGAAATTTCCTTAAATTTGCTCTAAGTCTGATTCATTGAGGGTTAGAGGCGACCCACGTTATCCCGGAGACCTACTCTCCTGCTCTCGACCCCGAATCTTCACCGTGGACGACAGAATGACTCACTCAATCCCGTACGCACTATCCCATGCTGCTATATGTCCCCAATGGTGGAAAGTCTTTCGGTAAACTCGGAAAAGGGAATGCGAAACACCTACGATTAGCGGACAAAGGATTAGCAGTTTTCTTCCAGTGGAAAACTTGGGAACGGACCGGTTTCGCCAATTTGAGGCAGGCAGAAAATGGAAGTGAAGATTTCAAAACGGTTCGTTTAAGCGACTCCAATTATTTTCATCATGAATTTGTCAACAGAATTGCGAGAAATAATTAGTATGAATATAATTTATAAAGTAGTGAGTGATCGATCGATTTTATCACCGTTAATTATTCTCTGCAGTAGTGGCCCCAGATGGCATCAGTGGGCATTATGGACCCAAGAATTACACGCTCCACTCGTAAGTCCAAACTAATATGATCCTGGAAAACCTTCAACCTATATGCATGCAATTATTTATTCTTTTGCTTTGCATACTTTCGTCATAAATAGGCAATTGTTCAGTGTTCAGCAGCTCTCCATGATATCCTCCACCCTGACAGTATGTATATTCTTTCCTCTTAAATTTTTTCGTCTTCTCTTTGATTCTAATTTTTCATTCTATGAACTGTACCATCCTTATTCGCTTACACAGTCCCTTCAACTTTGATATTGGCTAAAAATTGTGTCTTAATAAGAACTCGAAACTTTCCCTCTTTTTTTCTATACTACACGAGTGGGTGGCTCTTTACCCACTATTCGAACGACGTCCTCAAGAGCTCTTCCTACGTTTGTCTATAACTGATCAGCTAAATGTATTAAAATTTTCTGGTAGTATAGGTCGGTACTTAGCAAACATGTGCACTTCAACATATCGGTGTAAATACTCTCCTTTCGACCATTTTTAAGTTAGACGGATAATGAAGAAGCGAAGAATAAATGGGTTCCCAGTTTGCGATTAATTTTCTCCACCCAGTGAAAACGTACACTAAGAAAGAAGGTCATGTTAACAAATAAAGGAGGAAGTTGACTGGAAAAGGTGGAATTTTGCACGTATTTGGGCAATATTTTGGAGAAAAATGGAGGTAGAGGTGTGGAATTAGAAGGGTTGCATTCGCGAAAGTGACATTTGCAAAGAGTAAAAGGCAAAAGAGAGGAGCGCAAGGACCTAAAGAGAAGATTGCTTAGTTTTAATATGACTTGCAGCTGTATGTTAATCCAAAGTCTATTGTTTGAGGCAAAGGAATAAACGTAGACATGAGGTTTTTGCGATGTGTGTGGAGAGAGGAAATGAGAAAATAAGCTGGCAGAGAGAGAGACTAATGACGAAATTTTGAATGTGGTAGGAGAAGGAGAACTGTGGTGGGGGAAAATGTACTGTTAGCCCTTTCGTACTATGGACGGAGAGACCATGGGAATAAGAGTGATCAAGCGTAGAACCGATAGAGTTAAAATTACATTTTTCTGACTAATTATAAGGGTTAAGAATAATTGTAAAGGGAACATTAAAGTGTTTCTTTTTTATTCTAGGTAGCCTAGTATGTTGTGCTTATTTTGTATGACCTGAGTTTATTGTCTTTGTTACCAACAGCTCGTCTCTCATTCGTTGAGAAATATTTTGATACAGTAGTTCACTCACGTATCTTTAGCTAACATTATATCTGTTTCATGAATTATTTTAAATATCCATTAATGATAAACAATTAAGAAAAACTCAAATTTTGAAGTTGCATACCTAGTTTTGAATGACACTCTGCCACACTCTCTTAGAGATGGCTTCTAGGGTATCATTTAGAGACATAGGTAATACCCGAAAAAGACAAAAAGAGGGTGGAAGAAATGTTGAAAAGTGTTGATACATCAAAGGCCATGATATAGTGGAGAATGCTGAATAAGCAGGGTTAAGGAAGGGAGAGAGAAGGCTTTTTAGACTGCATGAAGGCAGGCAGAAGTTACGAAGAAATGAAGAGGGAAATAACATCAAAGGAGGTCCATGCGGTAGGGAGTACATAATAGCTATTTCAGAATTTTGAAACAAAACCTACACCTTGGTAATGTGGATTGATTTTCATTTGAATTCAGCTGTTCATTTAGAAATACTTCGTTTTATGGTAATGTTCGATAATACACAGTGCAATGAATTTATGAGTCAAATTACCAATCATCTTTTACTCGTAATCCATAAAGTTCCCAATGAGCATATGAATGTTATCAAAAGGAGATGGAGAGGTGTTACAGAATATTTATTTTAACCATGAGATTATCCATGCATTAATTGAATGGATGTGTGACATGACTTTTAATGTTGAAAAAGAGGTCCCGGTAGTCTCCATAGGAATTTCGGGTAACCAAGAAACCACACCCAATTCGGGGTCGCCGACAAACTTATCTCCCTTCAGAGGAGTTTCAACTCCCTCCCTGTCCCCCTTCTCTCGCCGTATCCTCAAACGTCTTCCGTCACACTCTGCCCTTCCTCCCGCGGTAGAAACGCTCTCCCGAACGCCTCGATGATTTCCGCGTAGAGAGGTCAAATAGGGAGGGCGACCGACACATAATGAGACAGATATTCGGATCCGCACGCAAAAGCGGTCTCGCGGAGCTGGGTCAATGGGACTCCGTCGACAACTCCCGCCTACGCCCCACGGGGAGAGCGGCGCGCGCGTGGGGGGGACGCCGCCCTGGCTTCCCTCCCCGGTTCCGCCTCCTCCCCCCTCACACGCAACTGCCCCCCCCCCCTGCAAGCTCGCTATTCATTTCGAGAGTCAGTCCGCAAATGTATTTCGCGCATAAACCAAGTCCCATTGCGTGCTTCTTATTTTGTCCTTCTAGCTCTTCTCTGGCCGGAATTTCCGAGGCGGAGTTTTTTTGTTGTTGTTTTTCAACGGCAGGGCATGTCTCGCCGAAGATGACCACGAAAGAATTAGTCGGTCACCTGACTTGATATTATTTTATTCTCGTCTCTCTCTGCTCACTTGGGATAATCGGCGTGGGAGGATAAAATTATGCCAAAGACGTGTCAACGTATTTCGTAGTTTCAGGCGTGATTTGTTGGAATTGAAACATGCCAATAAAAGCGCACTTAAAACGGTATCTGTACTCACTCCGCACATTATGTAGAACATTGAAATCTGGCGAGAAATGAGTTTGATAACATTGTGAAGTTGCTACTACTTAGCCATTAATATGCGTGTTAGACTTAAACATCGAGAGGTAGTATTTATCTAATTTTTACGACATCTCTTTCACTTCTCATTTATTTAATCATTTCAAAAGAAAAACATGTCCGCTGTGGCAGCAAGATGCAGATTTATTGAGGAAGAATTAGGGTACGATCTCAAGCAATAGGAAAAATCTGTCGCAGTTTAATCCAACAGAAGTCAATCTGGTTATCACATAGTTCATTTTGAAAATATTCCTATAATATTTTCATGTTTCAAATCCCTTTGAAATCCAAAATAATTTTCTTCGTCTGATAATTCTAATTAAGGCGAAATAAGACCTCTGGCCACATCATTAAAGTGTACAATTCAAGCTTATATATATTTTAGACTAAGTCAGAGTGAAAACATGCAAACAGTAATTACGCAAAAAGTTTTTGGATCTCTCAAATGAAGTTGCCCTTATCAACTGAATCTGATGAATGTTTTAGATCAATTTCATCACTTTTTTTCTTATCGCAGATTTAGACAGATTTTGCGGATAGCTTCAGGAGAAAGAAAGGTCATGAGATTTTCGTGAAATGAGAAGAATTAAATTTAAATATTAAAATAAGGTAGCTTAAACTAGAGAAGTCAGAACAGTTTACCTATTTTTTAAGTATTTTGGACGAAGGCGATCAACGGACTAGAGACATAAGAAGAAGAATTGCATTAGGCGAGGCAGCTTCACAGGGAGGGAGTTGATGACACGGACGATGAGTAAGGATTGACAGAAAATACTAGTGAACACTTTTATATGGATTGCGGTTTTGTACGGCGTATAAACTTGGTCGTTGAAGCAAGAGAGTAGGATTTTTAGATGCGAGCGTGGACAAAAATGGAAGGAAAAGAAAACAAAAGACACAGTACTAAATTTGATGAGGGAGGAAAAGAGGGTTTTGGGAGAAATTCAAAGGAGGTTGGAAAATTGGATGCACAGCGTTCTGATCGGTGTTGATATGTTGAAGATTTTAATTGAGCGGAGAACGTTAGACAGGAGTTGTAGGAAAATAATAGAAATAGAATCGGTATACTGGACGAAAGGACAGGCATATGAGGTATTGGAGAAGGGTTTATTGCAGCGTACAAGTAAGGTGACAGATTGTATCATATTAGGTGAGGCTAGGAATGCAAGAGTGGTTAGAGCCTTTTTCTACCGTAAATCTCCCTTAAACGGTGGAATAACAAATAACCCAATAATAATAATAGACGTCTGGTTTGCCAGTGTACTGCATGCACCTCATTTCAGTGGAGGAACGCGAGCGAAAACATTTAAATCTGCAAACTACTCTGCAAGCCACCGCAAAGGTGTGCAGCGGGGGGTGATAGGTTACTAACCATAAATGGAGAAAAATTAATCCATACATTCACTTTAATGCATGTTAGCTTATGCACAACTCTCGTGAATCATGCAATGGCGTTATTCATCATGCATTTATTTTTGCGATTGGTCAATTCATCAGGTTTACTGAGATGTCCGTAATCCTGAGGATGAAGCAGTTTTAGCAGATAACTTAAATACTATACGACGCTGGTGCGGCACATGCTCGTACTTAGGAGTTACTCTCACTCACGAACTCTCATGGGTGAAACATATACGGGGAATATACGGACAAGCTAACACAAAACTAGGTTTTATTGGAAGGGTTGCGAAATGTGATGAAAAGGTTACAGAGAAATGTTATCTTTCGCGCGTTCGGCTTCTTTACAATATGCTGCTAGCATACAGAATCATCATGATGTTGGATATATTGCCGAATTGAATCGCGTACAGCGTAGAGGAGCCAGTTTTGTGAAACGTCGTAATGATAAAATGAGTAACGTATCAAAAATTTTAGTTTCTAAGTGGGGAATCACTCACGGAGATAAGGCTAAATTACAGATTAAATCTCTTGCATAAATTGGAAGGGTGTCTCTTTAGCAATGATGTTGAAACTGTTTTATTAGCCCCATTGTTTTACGGTAGGTGAGATCATGCCAATAAAATATGAGAAGTTAAGTGCAGAACAGATAGATTTAAGGTGCCATTCTTTCCACGAACGACAAGGGATCAGAATAAAATAACGTTCGTCCGACCGCGCTAGGAGGGAAAGGTGTTTCGAGTCAGGGGTATTCTGGTGTGTAATTACCCCCTGCCATACACCCAAGTGGTGACTCACAGGGTGCTACATAAAATAGATATTTTTAATGGAGTCTCTGAGAGGGCTTTAAAACCTTCTCATTTCTTAATATGGGCAAACAATAAACAATGGGCTCACGAATGAAAAGAAATTTTTTAGGAATCATCATTTACTCCCTCTTGATTTCCCTCTTTCCTCAAAAAATTAATCATACATCTAAATGGTCCAAATAGTAGGATAAGGCAGCCTACATTTTTATAACTCTATTTTATTCCCTAAGTGGCTGCAAGGACTTTCGTACAACTAATGCTTGACCATACAAGAAGTACCTATCAACTCAATCAAAAGATTTGAATTGATTACTGTGGTGTTTATATATTAGATGGTTTCCGTATTAGTCCATGTTCCGCATGACTCCGATGTCAACGGAATTAAAATCCATCAAGATGAATTCATGCAATATATAGTACTTTTTCCCGTAATCAGTCGAAATATATCATCATCTATCCGACGTTGGTTATACCAGTTATATCGCACCAATATCTATCACCAGACTTCATCTTTTTCGCAGACATTTTCTCGTACATCCTGCAGTTTTCCTACGTGCGTACCTTAATTCATATTTGAGTTCAATCCTTACTATTTAAGTTACCTTACCAAGAAGTAGTAGAGTTTTGAAAATTATGAATAATATCTGTTATTTCCGTATGGATTACAATTTTACTAATGATTTTCAGGAAGAACGCACGAATCCATGTTTTAGTACATGTTTTCGGCCATGCGTTAGGACGATAAATTACTGACAGTCCGACCGACTGATTTATGCTGACGGATTGACATTCCATCTGTGACATGTGTTGCTGGTGAAATACTATGAAAGAGATTTCATCAAATGCAGTTATGAAAATAAAACGGGCGGACCAATTGATATATGAAGAATTTTGAAGAGTGGTTGAGGAGAGAAGCCTTTTGGAGGACAGTAGCCAGCAAAGGGGGCCACGGATTATATTTTAATAAGATCTCTTCACAGATAGTTGAGTGATACCCGAGGTACGATAGTGCCCCAAAGATCATCATTAAAGAAGCCCTGGTGGTTATAAGTAAAGAGGATGAGTCATGAAAGGCAGGAAGACGACAGGACAGGGTACAACGGAAAATATCGAAAGATTCCAGGAGCGCTAAGATAACCGTTACATATCAATCTTCGGAAAGACAACCGGTGATAATGATAAATGTATATATTTTGTAAATATATTTAGTTATATTTTATAAATAATTTTCCGTTCATCATCCAATTCACCCTCTCAAGTTCCTTCATTATTCATTTCTTTTGACGACTTAACTCTGACTTTCTATGATGTCTAAGCTTCTTTATTGCCTTCAATTTTTTGTTCTAAGTATTTAAATCGTGCATGTCTTTACTTTTACGGGTTAAATGTGTGCACCATTTAACGAATAGTGCAAAACAAGACCATACTCGTGTATATACTCTTCTGTTGCGCTATTCATTAAATCGCTTCTCCAATTAAATATACTAGTATGTTATTTTGTATTGTTAGGTAATCTACCGGTTAAGGTAGATTTTTGGATGGACACAACTATCAAATAAACATTTTGTAACTCCAAACAAAACCCAATCCAGAAACCTAATCTACATCAGGTCCCTCTTCATCTCTGTGTACTTCTTTCCTCCCTTCATCCCGTCCAACATCCCTATCCTGTTCCTGCCCTTTCCTCGCTTGCCCAACATTCTCCCCTCTATTACCTTCTTCAACTTTCCACTACCGCTCAATACGCCTTTCATCCATTTTTCCAGCCTCCGTAGGATATCTCCCAACAAACCCCTCTCCTCACCCACCATCTCCAGTACTTCCTCATTTGTTTTCCTTTCGGTCCATTTCACCTACTCCATTCTTCTCCACACCCACATTTCAAAAGCCTTCAATCTACGTCTATCCTCCTGCTTCAGTGACCACGTTTCCGCACCGTACATAGCTACGCTCCATATCAGAGTTTTTACGAGTCTTGTCCTAACCTCCCTACACAACGTCCCCATCATCAACTCCCTCCTCCTTGTGAAAGCCTCCTTGCCTAGCGCAATTCTTCTCCTTGCGTCCCTACCACTTTGACCGTATTGGTCCAAAACACTTTCGAGATACGTAAACTGTTCTACCTGCTCTACTTTTCCCCTCCTATTTTAATATTAACCTTAGCCTTTCTCTTTCTGGAGAATCGCATAACCTTCATTTCATTAATATTGACTCTCAACCCATATCTATCGCACTGAACCTCCAATTCACTCAGCAATGCTTGCAACCCCTTGACTGGCTGAGCAACTAATGCGGCTGACTAGCAACTAATACTGATATATATATAACACTTATTTCACATATAAGTCTCACGGATGTGAATAATGATGTATATGAAGTTATCACTGGTGGACAAAGACAAAAACACAGAAACACACAAAAAAGTAAAGAAACACACTCACTGGGTTTTAAAAATGAAAATATGAAATTTTTACGTATGTTATCACGCAGTGAATGGTAATTCTGTGATGGTAGGTGGTCAATTTTCAAATTTGTAGGTTTTCAATTCAATTAATGACGTTGTTTAGGTACTCCTTGTTGCCACTCTCTACCTTTCGCGTGGCCTTGCCATTAAATTTCACGGTTCGATGGCGAAAGCGTAACTGCTTCGTGCTCATCTTCATCGCCAGGCACCATTCTGCGGCGCTCGTCCCGTCAAAGTATTTTGGATCGATATCGAAATTTTTTTATAACAAAACATAAGCTATTGACCCATATGCTGTAATAATATTTGACCCGTAATACTGAAATCATGGAGGCAGGAAAAATGGATGAAAGGCGTATTGAGCGGTAGTGGAATGTTGAAGAAGGTAATAGAGGGGAGAATGTTGGGCAAGCGAGGAAAGGGCAGGGACAGGATAGGGATGCTGGACGGGATGAAGGGAGGAAAGAAGTACACAGAGATGAAGAGGGACCTGATGTAGAGTAGGTTGCTGGATTGGGTTTTGTTTGGAGTTACAAAATGTTTATTTGATAGTTGTGTCCATCCAAAAACCTACCTTAACCGGTAGATTACCTAATAATAATCCTGAAATCAAAACAAATGAGGAAGTACTAGAGATGGTGGGTGAGGAGAGGGGTTTGTGGAGAGAAATCCAATGGAGGCAGGAAAAATGGATGAAAGGCGTATTGAGCGGGCTGGAAATGAATCTGGAATTCATTGAAATCGTCGTTAGAATGCATAAATAGTGTATTAATAACTTACTCTGCCTCTTTTCTCTCTTAACGAAGTCTGCACCCTCACCACTGGACGTTTGCAGTAAGATTCCTCCCAAGAAAACTGCAGCAATCAATGAATGCACTGAAATAAAAAAAATTAAATATCAGTAAACCGTAGTGTATTAAAATCAGTTGTATTTTGAAATACATATGCGTAATGAAAGAATATATAAACTTCTCGTAATTACACATCTGATTGTGATATCAAGGTGTTCATGTGATATTTTTGTCTTAATTCTACTCTTTTTGTGCTTCATCCTTAAAAATAATTGTTCACACAAAAACGTAGGAAATTAGTATTAACTAAATGAATCAGGAAAAATCAAATAACTTTGCGTTTTTACAGGTAAATTTTTTTATTGTCGGCTAGTTTCGCATCACCTGGACTTGTAAAAATATAACACAAAGTAACTTGAATATATAATTAAATTTCTAAAAAAATTACAAACAATATGAAGGGTAGTTTTGCTACTACGCAGACAAACTAGTCGACAATTTTATTCAGTGGAAACGCCAAGTTATTTGATTCTTCCTCTTCATTATAATGGAATACCACAAAGTAACGGCATTAGCTATATCTTAACATTAACTTAGTCATGTTATTTTAAAATTACTAGTCGGACCGTTCTCACGGTCGTCCTGGGCTCCCTGCGCCCCGTGGGTTGGATACCCCTGGCACAAATTAAAAGACTTAAGTTGTTGTTTCAGAGGCATTATTGTGGCATGCCACGAGCAGAGCCAATATGCTCCATAGAACAAGATGTTTCGCGAGCCGCGTAATATTTATGTACTCTTTCCTTTCTCTACGCTTTTCTACTAACTTTTACTAATCATATCAATGCAACAATTTCAGAGTGTAAAAATCATTCGCCTTGACCGGGATTCGAACCCGAATCCCTCAATATCCAGCCGAGTGCTTTAGCCAGTTAAGCTATTGAGGCGTCCACTTAAAATCTGAAAAATCGAGGGATCCGGGTTCGAATCCCGGTCAAGGCGAATGATTTTTACACTCTGAAATGGTTGCATTTAAATGCATCATAGTGGATTACTCCGTTAAAAGTTACCGCTGCGGTATCTACCGCAGTTTCTTGGAATTCACTAACCAGATTTAAACTAATGTCAGTACAGTGGGAAAATTCAATGTTCTTTCCAGAATATTGGCTTTAATGTGTGGTAGAGACTCTTGAAGACCTTCGTGCGTGTCTGTTTGATTGGAATAAATCTTAAGAGGCAAGAGAGGACAGAAAAAAGAGATTACTTGCAGTTAAAGTTTGACTATATAAAAAAATTGCTGAAGGTAACTTCAAGGATGAAGAAGTACTTTGAGGGGTTTGAAAGATGATTACCTTCTTGTAAGCAGTTGGATAAACAATCAGCACAACGGAATGGACTTATACTTAGACACGATTTGGTGATGAAAAGAGCATGAAAGTACGTAAACATAGCAACAGGTAATCGCAGGGGAAGTCATAGTTAAGAATAACCATATCGAGCTAATCATGATAGAAATGAACTGTGTTTCGTAAAGGGAACTGAAGTAAAAAGCTTCAATACTCGAAGATCTAAGAAGAAGGTTTCATATTCATTTTGGTTGTTTGGAAAATGCTTTGCCCTTGTAATTACAATTATCATCGGACCACCAAGTTAGGGTAAAGTTTTCGTGGACCCTGACACTACACACTTTAGGGTACTTCTAATTTCTAGCTAATGTGGATTAAATATGCCTAAACTTCGTACTGTATATTACAAAAACTCATTATTTACCTGTTCGTACTTTTTAACTCCCTTGATATTATTCAAAACACTTATTCTTTTCCTCGCTCTATCTCGTCCTCGTCTCTACCTCTCTATCAACGTCTTTAGCACTCCATTGCCTGTCAGTATCTCCTGAATTCATTTGTTGACTTATTCAAATTGGGCCCAAAAACATTCTCTCGTCTCCCGGACCACGTCTAAGGCTACTTCGCGTGTTTTCATTTCTGTTCATTTTACTTATTCCATTCTACTCCACATTTCCATCTCCAAAACCTCGACGCGTATCCTCTCGCCTCGATGAGAAAGTTTCCCAATCAAGCAGAACTACCATTCGTAATAAAGTTTCCGCCAGTCGTTTTCTAAATCATTGCTTGAGGTTCCCGTCATCAACTCCCATCTCTTTGTAAACGCTTCTGTTCGGAGGCTATCTTCTTTTAATGCCCCTATCCCTAACTCTGCCCACCCTCCTTCCAAACACCTCCTGAATAGGTACACTGTTCCACCGGTTACGTGTTTCCTCTGCTAGTTGGCACCGAGCAGTATGCGCCCGTTGCGAGTTGAGGGATTGGCAGGATGGGGAAAATGAGTGTGGAAACGAAGTGCAGGTCTCGGCAGGACTCGAACACCGGACAAGACTGGCGCTTGCGGCGAGTGCCGTGCCCTGACATTTACATCGGCCGGACACAAGACGGCGTGACGCCCTCTAAAGATTGCTTTCAAATGTCTGACCCCGTTTCCAGTGGCGAAATTTTCTTGTGGTAAACATCGAGCTCCATTCCGGAGGCATCGATTTCTCCCATTGGTGACCTCGGTGCACAATAACCAATTCAAGAGTGAGATGATATTCCGCATCAGTGAGTGAGCGAAATCGGGGATTTGCGTGTGCCTATTAAGTCTGGAACGAGGAAAGAAGATCTCGGACGAATTTGGTAAATCCAGGTTTTTCACACACTCCATCCTGGCCCCTTTCAGGTTAGGGCAATGTAATAAAAGCCTCTTCATAGGTTTTGGGAAACTTAATCTCTTTTACTACGCATTTTTTCTGTACCAATACATCTTTGCATACATTTTAAGACTCCATATTCAATATTATTATTACTATTGGTAATCTACCGGTTACGGTAGATTTGGAAAGACGAAGGCTACCAAGCGGGACACCGACAATTTCCTCGCCTCTCCTAACAAAACGCACCCCAACATCCTACTCTACACTAAGCCCCTCTTCAACTCTGTAAACCTGCTTCCTTCCTTCACTCCGTCCAACATCCCTACCCTATTTTTGCCTCTTCCTCGTTTGCCTAGCATTATCCCCTCTATCACAGTCTTCAACATCCCAATGCCAATGAATATGCTTTGCATCCATTTTTCCTGCCTCCTTATGATTTCTCCCATCAATCCCCTCTCCTCCCCTGCTATTCCTAAAACTTCCTCGTTTAATTAAAATTAGCAATTGTCCACAAAAATAAAATTTATTAATACGGCCGGTTTCAATGCAACTACATCATCTTCTGGTAACAGTCATATAGTCGTAGAAGATGATGTAGTTGCATTGAAACCGGTCGTATTAATACATTTTATTTTTGTGGAAAATTGCTAATTTTAATTAATCATGTTATTCCACCATATCACGCCTGAAACGTCTCTTTTTACTTCCTCGTTTGTTTTCCTTTTCGTCCACTTCACCTTCTCCATCATTTTCCAAACTCAATTTTGAAAAGCATCTAATGTAAACCGATCATTCTGCTTCTATTTTTCTGCGCCGCACAAAACTACGCTCCACATCAAAGTTTTAACGAGCCTTTTCTTGACATTCTTACTTATGGTTCATCAATTCTTATGGGTTAAATGGAAGAAGGGAATATTTGGTCGCAATTTTGTCCTGATAAAAACCTCTATCCATCTGTGCTGGCACTTTTAACAAACCGAACGGTATTAGGGTTAACCTTGTGAAATTTATCCATGATGGAAAGGAGACAAACTATGCAAATTTCACTTGAATAGAGATTTATTCACGACCCGGGTTTCAAACACTTAATGTCATCTTCAGGTGACTACACAGAGTTACGTATCCTATATATATGACAAGCAATTGGGGGGGGGGGGGTAGGGGTTTAGGAGCGGGGGAGAAGGGAAGAGGGTGGGGCGAGATGGGGGGGAGGGAAAAGAGTGTGGAGTGAGGTTTGAGAGAGAGAGGGGTGTTAGGGTTGGGTACGGAGAGTGGGTAAGAGAGAGGGAAGGAGAGAGGAATGGCCCTGGTTTCGTCTCCTCTTCATCAGCGTCTTACATTGGGTAGTCCCATGGACTCAAACGGAATGGAGAAAATTGGGGAGTGGGCTTCCTCCCCCCCCCCCCTGTCATCCTCTTCCACTCTCCGTACCCAACCCTAACACCCCTCTCTCTCTCAAACCTCACTCTACACTCTTTTCCCTCCCCCCCCCTCTCGCCCCTCCCTCTTCCCTTCTCCCCCGCTCCTAAACCCCCCCCCATATTGCTTGTCATATGTATAGGATACGTAACTCTGTATAGTCACCTGAAGATGACATTAAGTGTTTGAAACCCGGGTCGTGAATAAATCTCTATTCAAGTGAAATTTGCATAGTTTGTCTCCTTTCCATAACTCTATGCATCTATCTAATCAACGTCCCTGTCATTCGTTCCCCCCTGCTTGTGAAAGCTTTTTGGCCTAGCGGAATTCCTCTTCTTCTCTTCATGCTACTTTCAACCATTTTCGTCAAGAACACTTCCACGATGGTAAACTGATCCATCTGCTCTAATTTTTGCCCTCCTACTTTAACAATTATCTTAGCCTTTCCCTTTCTCAAAAATGGCGTATCCTTTGTTTTGTTTACATTTATTATCATTCCATACCTATCGCATTGGCTTTCTAATGCGCTCAGAAGAGATTGATGACTGGTGAGATGAGACTGACTGGCAAAACAAATCTTGGTCATCAGCTAACCTAACTGATTTTATGTGTTCCCCACCGAGTTTAATTCCTATCTCCAGTTCTTCCCACGCCTCTTTTACCATTTCCTCTACACATGCGTTCAAAAATAGCGGTAATAATGGACACTCCTCTTGATAAAACTGCCGATCCAGATTTGTCATCCACCACTTGCAATTGTGGCATGTACAGGTTCCCTATAAGTCCCTTATCCCTTCAATTTACTCCTATTTTCCGCAATACTCTCATTAATTTTTTCCAATCACTCTGTCAAATGCCTTTTTGAAATCTACGAAATAGACAAATGCATCCCGTTGGTATGTTCCTCTCTATTAGTGACCTTATTGCTGCAATGGCTTTATGCGTGCCTTTCCCCTTTTGGAACCCAGGTCGCGCATCCCCTTAGTAATCATTTGCCCTGCTCTCCATCCTCTGTTTAATGATTCTGAGAACCGATATAGCTGCTTGCGAAACTTTTTGTTCCGTAGTACTCATAGATGACAGCCTTAGCCTTTTTTTGGGTTAGAAACTAACACTGATGACGATAACAAGTTTTAAGGAGAAATTCATCTCTCATAAATGCTTGATAAAATGAATTAGTCCATAAAGATTCTTCCTTCCATATTTCCCAAAACCTTGAAGTAGTTCCTTGGGAAGTTATCCACTCCCACTGCCTTCTTTCATTTTAATTCTCTAAATGCTATTTCTATGTCGTCATCGACCAAACCTGGACCTGAGCTACCCTCATCTATGTAATACTGCGTTTTCTGTGAAATATATCACTTCTAATGCAAAGAATAACATGAATAGTTACCTTATGAACTAAACTAAATTATTCTTCGTCTTTATATGGTTTTTCACTTTCTTCACGGAGTCCAAAATGTTTACTGTTTTCCTCCCATTAATCTACTGAGCCAACGTAGATCCAACGTTCTCCTTTTCATCATGCCTCTCAATACCTCCTTAATCCGCTTCTTCCTACTAAGTATATCCCTCAAAAACTCATTTTTCCTAACGATACTGAACACTTTTTCGTTTGATTACTCATTTTCCATCTTGTTCTCTCCATCCATCTCTACATTCTCATTGATAATTATCCCACGTGCAACTTCTATATTCAAAAGACAAGTTTCCCGTCCTTAAAAAGCAGCTTCTCATATCAAAGTCTCCGCTAATCTTTTTATACTGTTTTCACTTAAATTCCAGCCTGCATTTTTCTTTTCATTGTGACTTTTTATTCGGTTAACGTAATCCATTCCCTAGGGATTTTGCGGTTAAATTTCCCTTTACTCCTTTCTGGAAGGGTTTTACTCTCCTATTCCTTCATAATCTCTGGTCCTAAACTTGTAATTTCAAGTGGGCCAACCTCTATTTATCTTACGCGTAATTATTTCCCTAATCAAGGCCTTCGGTAATCTCCTGTGCCTCATAATAATATGGAAAGAAATACTAACCCTTCGTTTATTATGGTAATCCATCGCCCATATTACATAAGACATTTCCTAATAATTTCTATGCACAACTAATTGATCTATTTCTATTACTTGATCGGCCCATTCATATGCCCCTCATCATTTTTCTGTAGTAATTTTTCACGATTGCCTCTAATCCAATTTTCAATTTAGCTATCCTCCTTCCCTTCTCGTTCCTTAAAAATAAAAAACTGCATTCATGAACCGTCCGATAGTCTTATTCAACGTATCCTCATGTGTATTCAGGCTCATATATTTTCCAAAAGTAATGTTGCTAATGAATAAAGTCGCTATGAAACTAATACTCAGCCTTTTCTATTCCTCCTGCTTCTTTCCTGGCTTCTGATCCGGCTCTATAACTAAAGAAAATACATCATATGTTGAAGGGCGTCATTCCTTGGTTGTTTCATTTAAATTCTGCCCTCCTTTCTTCGGATTCAGATCCTTAAATTCGACCCGCATGGTTTTATTCCGAAAGTTTGCTTTTTCCATTTCTTTCCTTACACCATGTTTCTCGTCAAGTACTCTTACTTATCTGCTGACAATATTATATTTTATGCTAAACTCCATTGCTCGATAATCCATTCTTCATTCGTCTATACCCTTATTTTGTGTTCTCTCTTTTCGGTTTATCCTTTAAAGATCTAGGGCGGTTATGATCAAGGGCATGCAAAATAACTGACAAAAAATTATATTTAAAACCTTCTTACATGCTGATCTTCATTCGAAGAAATCAATATTTCCTTTGATTGATACAATTTTCAAACTTCGGCTATGAGATTTCTCATCTTATTTTATTCCTAAATTTTCCGTCAGTATTCGGAGTTTATTGTTCAATACAGAACTGGGTGAAGTTGTGGTGGTTACCAAGTATTTTTAAATGTAATGGATGACTGTATATAACACTTTCTGATTAATTAATTAAAATTAGCAATTTCCATGTTGTTTAAATAAAAGTAAAAATTAGCAATCATGTTATTCCACCATATCACGCCTGAAACGTCTCTTTTTATACTTTCTGAGAAGTTAATTATTTTATGATTCATTGATAATGTTCATTGTTTCTGACATGTGACGTGGCCTCTCTGGTGGTTGCTTGAATAGCCGTTAGGAAAGCATTATCTTTGAAATATTCAACTATCAAATATAATATTTCATTTCTTTTAGCTTTTTTTTTAAATTTATAAGTACGTATTAATCACTCTGACGAGTTTTTGAACCCTTGATACTGTAGGTTTTTCTTTTATTCTTTATTCATAAATGCATATGTCTGTCGTCCGTTAGATATTATTGATAGAAATGTTAGATCCTATCAATGAACATATGGCTTACTCAACATAGTTTGTCTTACGCGATGGAAGTCGTTTGCTGCATGTAACAGTGCAAGCGTGTATACGGCGAATGTACGAGAGTGTGGCAAATAGGCATCACGAATGTAATAAAGAATTTGGCCAGCATAAAGATTCATGCATGAAAAGGATACCCAAAGAAATTTCATAAAAGTATTGGCTGCCGTGACATCTTCGTCAGTGTGGTAATATTCACTGTGAATCGCAGTCGGTAGATCTTCACAAGCATATAAATGGAAATGACTTTTCAGACTTGCATTGCGTGATCACCTTAATCCATGTATACGTTTATGGCACGCCATCAAAATTCAACGATGATAATTAAAATTACGACTCACCCACGTTTATTATCAATTGTTTGACCGTATACGCCCAGGACGAAACCGTGTTAGCCAGAGAATTGTTTTTGTACATGAAGTACATGAGGGGCAAGAGTATTCGGGTGTTTTCAGCCCAGTTATAATTTAGATTGCCCTTTTTTCTTTATGATTCATTGGCCGGATTTATCCTCGCGAGAGAGTCTTCTCGAATGCTGATTCCCTCGAGAATTCCGCTTCACCGTTTCCGACTACAACTCCGGAATGATATATTCTTATGCAAACCCGTTCTTCCCTCTTGTGTTCTGTGCCCTGAGCTTCACTCACTCTTGACTAATTGGCTAGATTGCCTTGTCCAGAGGTGGAGTAGCGCTTGACCTTGAGCGAAGGAGGCTGCGCTCGATAGATGTAATTTCACGTCGAGATCATCTCTTCGTGACTTTCCACCCACTCCTGGCGGCGGCGTTATCACGACCGCTCTCCGCTTGGAACCCCATGAGTACCGGGCTCCTGTGAACTTTCCCCGGACTATTTTCACCCACGCCAGAATGACATCCACCACGCACACCGCAAATGGGATCGCCGGCAAGGAGCTGCCAGTTCACACCAAGCTAAGGAGGAGGTTTGGAAGCGGACGGAATCGTAATTAGTTTTCGTTCAAGATTGGTGACCTCTCTTCTTCATTCCTCAACCTACAACGCAGATTCATTTTCCCCTCACAGTTTCTCTTTTTGCGCTCACCTAACTACTCCGGCTTACTCCGATGTTCCTGAAGCGGCTTTCGCGGTTGGCTCCACTTGGAGCACAAACCCGCCTGACGTATCTCTCGCTTTATCATTCAGAATCTTTAGCTGCAACCAATAAATATTCTTGATTGGCATAGTGTTATGCCTACATTACTGTCGGAACATTAGGGAAAATTTTAATTTCTAGTTAATTTCCCCACCTCGTTTATCAACCGACCATGGTTTTGTTACGGTAATTATTATTCAAAGTGACTCATCTTGCCCAAAAAATGGTCGATTAAATGGGTAAAATGTGGAAATTTACGTGATGAGTTTAATTTAACGTGATGGAATTATTGTATTATTTTTGCTCGACGACCGTACCTGAAATAATATTCAGAAATAAAAAGTCAAAGGGGCTTAATAATATTGGCATCAAATGTGATAAGCGAGGAGGGGTACGAAGTGATTCGTGGGGAACTGGATTCCACGCCAGAGAGCAACTAATGCATACATATATCCACTCACGCGAATATCCAACAAATCCACAGCCATTGGCTGTATGCGGGATTTTACTTCCGCATTAGCGGCAACCACGGTGAGCGGTGAGTTGTGTACAACCAAAGGGTTACACACAACTCACCCACTAGCGGCACCTAATCGAGTCTGTGGGCGCCATAAGTTTGCGAGGAATAACTTCCTATAAACAGCCACGGGACATGCGAATGAGAATAACTAGTTGTTTCTCTTCGGCGTAATCCCTGTGCAGTCCTTACTTTCACGCTTGATGTTAATGGTATTATGGCCTTTGCAGTTTCTCTTCTTACGTTTGATATCGCAAAAAATTTCCACAATATAACGCCTGATACTTTCCATTACTTATGTTTCTAGAACATTTGTCTAAAAGGAATGCTCTCTATAAACAAGGTTATGCAAAAAAGATAAAAGGTCTCCTTATAAGATAAAATATTTTCCAGCAACAATTATTTAGCTTATTGAAGCTGGGGGAATACAGAAAGACGGGGGGAAGGGTCGAGTGCTGGACGCCGTTCAACAGCCGTCAAAGGATGGCGCTGACATGCGGCTTACACCTTCAGAGTTTATACCTATAGCGCTGCTGTCATAGCTCAAGTATAATTAGTTTTAGGTCTTCCTTCAATTACATTCCTTTTTTCCGAAATCGAACTCGCTTTCCCAGTCCTCATGGAGAACTCTAAGCGACTAGGGAATAACCGGCATTAATGAAAATCCTCCCCGTCTCCCTAATCCTTCGGTCGCTTTCATTCAATGAATATTTTCGAATTGTCAACTTCGATGTATTTTTCATAACGCCATCCCCGGTCGTTGTAATAGATCTACTCTGAACATGAAGTGGGAGTAATAATCTTTGAAATGTTAGCCATTTCTGTTTGAATGCTGTTTGAATAATATGGTGCTGACCATTGTCATTTCAAATCAGAGGCATTAACAAGGGGTTAAGAGAAAAGGAGTGCATTGGGAGAAGGAAAGATACCGCACAAAAGTGTTCTACTTCTCGGAGATGAGTTTGCTATTGAAGATGGAGATACTGCAAGTTAACCGTAAAGATGCTCTGTAGATTCTGGATGAAATGAACATTCTTCAGGTTAAGGTTAGTTGAGCACTGTAGACGTAAAGGGTGAATACGATCTTTCGATGTACGTCTCAAGCTCTAAAGTAGCCCACCTTTAGAGCTTACCATACCCGATCAGTAGATAGAAAAACTTCCATGAGCTTAAAACACATGGAAGCTATGCCTAAATAAAATATACAGATGACTACACCATTTAGTGCATATGGACGCCGCTGGAGTAAGAAACGTTTCAAACATTTAAAATGGCCCTAGAACAGCGTGTAAGTTATTGGTTTTCTCCACCCATATTGTTTAACGCACCCATCAAAATTCATCGTCCATTGAGTGAGACATTCGGTGATGGTTTTATGGTGTGAAAAACGTTCGTTCGTGAGTACGACAGTTCAGAGAATGCCGAACGCCATGTGACAACGAATCCAAGAAGCATCGGCCTCGGACCAGCCGGTTTTCCCAGTGGGCAAAGTGAGTTTCCTGTGGAGGCGCAGTGTGTACCATTCAGGATAGATAGACCGTGACGCTTTAATAAAATATCCACGCCGAAGCTCAGATTCTTAACTTGCGACCGTCTGGATATTTTGCCATTGCCCTAACGCCCACTGGGTTTAAGACCATTTGTACCGTTCTTGCGTCCAATGACGTCGATTACCACAAAATGTTATTAATCATGTCAAGGAAGTCATTGAGATCACGGCCACTCACGCGCTGTCTAAATTCGCCAAAATTTTAATGTGCATTCCCCTACAAAACGTGCGCCCTAATAACGGATTCATTCGATTCGTTGATGATCTACCCAGAGTTGGCCTTTGTCGAGGGAATTAATATCGGGTCTTTTATTTCCTTAAAGGATTAATCACCATTCACATCAACAGGAGTGGTCATATTTTAAATGTTACCACTGCAAGCGAGGTGATTCCTCTTTTGAAGTCGGAACAAATCACATACATTCTTCTACATATTCATCTTACCCTGGAAGCCACCACGAATGTTTATTGAAGGGTTCATAAATCGCCAGCCGTTTGCGTGGTTGGTGATTACTAGCATTCAGTAGCATTTTATTTTCGGGTGGTGGCTTGGTGTGCTGGATGAGGTACTTGCCTCCAACCCCGACGTACCGGATTCGAACCCTGGCCGTGTCAGAAATTTATCAAAGGTATCCCGATCCCTGCATGGGGTGCCACGTGGAGGGCACTGTTAAGGGGAGAACGCCGTCTGTCGGGTGGGACGTGACATTGCGTGACCCCTCGCCGTCTTTCACTAAGAGGAGGCTAATGCTGACTATGGATTTACCTTCTGCCATCCTTCCTCCTTTCTTTGAAAATGCGAATACTGCGAAATGAACCCTACCTATCCACGACGATTCGAATGACTTTAGCCGTCGGTTGCCTCCCCTTATAGCTCTTATCTGTACATAGATATATAAATTTTATAAATATATATATTTCTACACAAACACACGGATACAAAATATTCAACACAGAGAAACATAAAGGAAGGACACTCACAGTATGTATTGACGTTTCGACGGCCCGGCCGTCGTCAACAGAATATTTTGTAACCGTGTGTTTGTGCGTCGCCGGAGAGCGTCAATTTCAAAGATATAATATATATATATATATTTATATATACATATAGAGTCATATCTTATCTTCCGAAGAAGACGGAGTTCGAGTCCGCCGAAATTATCAAGATATTATTGTGAGTGTTCTTTTTTTGTGTTCTCGTGCTGTGTGTTACTGTCTAAGTTTTATATATGTATATATATACGAGGGTCATCCGGAAAGTAGTACCCGTTCGTGAAATAAAGACACAAAAGTAAATATTAACAAACATAAAAAATTTTATTTGAAAGAGGATACTTTAAACTACTTCTCAACATAATCTCCAAGCAAATTAAGGCATTTGTCATAACGTGTGACAAGTTTCTGTATTCCTGCTGCATAGTCCTTCGCCGCCAGCTCATTGAGATACAGGGTCACTCCTTCTTTAAGTTCTTCATCGCTGTCAAATCTTTTTCCTGCCAAAAAGTCAAATTTTTGCATAATGCAGATGGTGTTTAACAATTTCATGAACAATTGTTCGAGAAACATTGGGAAAATGCTCACAGATGTCATCAATTGTGACGCGCCGATCGTTCCTCACGAATTCGTCAACTGAGCTCACCAGTTGGTCTGTAATGACAGACGGTCTCCCCGAACGCTCATCGTCGTGTGTGTTCCCCCTCCCCATGTTGAAGTTGCGACACCACCGCCGAACAGACGACTCGTCCATTACATTGTCTCCATACACCTCCTTTAATTGGCGATGAATATCACATGGGCGAACGTTTCTTGCATTGAGGAATTTAATCACTGCCCTCACTTCACAACTGGCGGCGTTCTCAATTTTTTTAAACATTGTAAACAATCACAGAAACAACACAGGCAATGCTAGCGTCACGCAACTTGGCTCAGAGAAGGCAGACAAGCCACTGAAGCTATCTGACCTCGTCCAGCGGCTACTCGCGTCGTCAGCACTTCATGCGGCACGAACGGGTACTACTTTCCGGATGACCCTCGTATATATATATATATATATATATATATATATATATATATATATATATATATATATATATATATATATATATATATATATATATATATATATATATATGCGGGTCGTGGTGGTCTAGTGGGTAGAGCATTGGACTACTGACCGGAGGGTCCCGGGTTCGATTCTCGGGCAAGGCACTCTGGGCACCTGCAGCTCCACCCAAGCTAGTTGATTTTTCGGGTACCAGATCTTCCATAGCCGGCCGGCACAGGGAAAGGAACTGGCCCCCTTACCCTGATGTGTGAATATTCACACGCCGTCGGGCTTAGTACATGGGTGAGCTCTACCATCACCTACTAAACAGACCTTCGGGTTGATTACTGTGTTTATGGTTTATATATATATATATATATATATATATATATATATATATATATATATATATATATATATATATATATATATATATATATATATATATTTATATAATGGTACTCTTCCAATTATGACTACTGTTTTAATCACAAATGTTTTCCCGTAGTTGAGGCGTTAACATCAATAACATCTAGTCAGTGTTCTTCTAAGAAATTATAATGTCAAGGGTATCAAGTGAATCGGTTATTTACTCTTTAGTCTTTTCCACCAAAAGATTTTCATAGATTGGTAATAATTACTTATATCAGAAATTGGATGCAATGTACCTGATTGTACGATTGACCATACAAAACATGGCTTCATATAGAAAATGACTTGAACTCTAAGCGATGGTAAATTCTGTGAAATTGATTGAAATCGAAAAGTTCGTAATGTCTGAATCCTTGAGGTGGAAGTCAGAAAGTACCCATTTCCGAATAAAAGACCAGTGGCTGAATTTTAGGCTGCGGGTTCGAATCCTAAACCGAAATATAAACATGGTAAAATCAACAATTTAGCACTGTTGACATTTAATCGTCGATTTTACTCATGTCAGTTGACGAACTCAAAAAATCGCGATGGTGTTCCTTAAATTTGGGAATGGATATTTGACCAGCTTGCTCTGATTAGCTAATATTTTTCGGCCGGACGTTTCTCGATAGAGACGTTCATTGATCCTTATTTCTGGATCTATTTATTCTTCTGTGTTTGCCTTGCAGTGATTTTTTAAGGTTTTTTATGAATCTTGCACTTAATAATTTTGCCCATTTGCTTGAAATTTTATACCCTCGTTATTTAAAAACAGATACAATAAACGAATGATGAGGTCTCAGGCGTGATGTGGTGGAAGCGTAACATATTAAAACCACAGGTATTGCAATATCTAGTGGAAAATTGCAATACCTGTGGTTTTAATAAGATACAATAAAGTTATTTTAAAATGATTAGTATTGTTTCAAACTTCTATCCAGTTGCAACTATTTAAATAATATTAAAATATTGGCTCAATGAATGAAACATCATATTGGTTACGTAAGTCTTGAATTGAAAACATTGACCTGGACCATTAGTTTTGGTTGGAACTATTTCAACATCTGGCTTCGATTGGTTTCTCATGCATAGTATATGTATATATTCGGTGTGTGTATATATATTATAAATATATCATATATATTACAAATATACAATATATACATTATACAGCAGATATATATTATAAATATATAATATATTCATATATATGTTTATATATATTTATATACATTTTAATTACTTTGGAGATGAACAGTTTGGGTTTAGGAAGGGGAGAGACGCGCTATGCCATTGTAGTAATGATATCACTAATCGAGAGAAAAATAGAATAGAATCAGGACTTGATTTCTGTTTCGTAGATTTTGAAAAGGCATCTGATAGAGTGAATTGGGAAAACCAATGAGCATATTGCAGGAAATAGAAATAGATTGGACGGACAGGAGGCTAATCCGCAACCTGTACATGTCTCATGATGCTCAGGTGCAAGTGGGGAACGGAGAGTCCGGATGGGCAGAGTTAGGAAGAGGTGTAAGGCCAATTATCACCGGTGCTATTCAATGTATATGTGGAGGAAATGATTAAGTAGGCATGGAAAAAACTGGAGGTAGGAATGAAAGTCGGAGGGGAATTCGTAAAATCGGTTAGGTTCGCTGATGACCAAGCTTTAGTTAGTCAGTCAGCCAAGGGGTTGCAAGCATTGCTGAGTGAATTGGAGGTTCAGTGCAATAGATATGGGATGAGAATTAATTTTAATAAAGCAAAGGTTATGCGATTCTCCAGAAAGAGAAAGGCTAAACATAAAAATAGGAGGGGAAAATAGAGCAGGTAGAACAGTTAACGTATTCCGGAAGTGTTTTGGACCAAAATGTTTAATATGGTAGAGATGTAAGGAGGATGAGTCCAGTAGGCAACGAGACTTGATGACAGGGGCGTTGAGTAGGGATGTTAAGACAAGAGTCGTAAAAACTTTGATATGGAGTGTAGTTATGTACGGCGCGGAAACGTAGTCACTGATGCAGGAGGATACGCGTATGTTGAAGGCTTTTGAACTGTATGTAGAAGGATGGATCAAGTGAAATGGACCGAAAGGAAAACAAATGAAGAAGTATAATGGATTTTTATATATATATATATAATATACAGTTTGCTTTCGTATATTTAAAACCATGGAACAAATTATTTTTCAACGCGCCTCATTCCCGTCCATTGCATTTTCCATAAAATGTGCTTGTTTAGGTTAGCATCGCGGAATTTCTCTTTTACACTCCCTTTATCTGTGTTAAATCCTGATCTTTGCCACTGGAGAGTGTGCCGATGGAATGCCTAGTCGTCAGAATTGTTAATTTGTAAAAAGGCGAGAGCGCAATTAATGAATTACTCGTGGAGTGAGTGGCAGAGGAAAAAAAGCGTGAACCATAAATATTGGTTATCTCTAATCTGGTTTTTTTTATCGATGAGCCCAACTTTTATGGGGGAATAACGAGTGTTTCAGTCATTCAGGAAGATCATTTGTGTTATTTTATACGTGCTGTCTAATGTACCGTTACGATACGGAGTTTCAACTCCCTCGTACTCATGAGAAGCACTAGTGCCTTCTTCCTTCGCTCATCTTTTCCCGGATTTTTCTCTTCAAGGATGAATTTACTCCGTTAGAGATTATTCTAACACATCTCGTGATAAGGAATGGCGAACATATTTTCTGTTTACTTTCAATCTTCGTCTTGGATTAAATTACCATCTGTTCTCATGAATCATTCCCTATTCACCGCTTGTGGAATGTGTACCTTTTACACGTCCTGGTCGGGGACAGCTTATGACAGGGATGTTAATTTGGATAGTCTATAGTGGAAATGTAAAACTTTGTCAGCTCTACACATTATCGTCAATTTTTTTATGGTTCACTATAGTATTTTCACTTTGAGCTCACATCATCTTCTATTCCGGTTTTATTCGCTGAACAAATATTTTTATTTTGATAAGAATCTTCAAATTCCTATCCATTACCTTCTCCATCTGCGTTTCCCACCCTCTTTAGAATTTCTTCTATCAAATGGATCTTTTTCAGCGCCACATCTCGTCGCCCTTTCACTCATTACAGCTATTTATCCATTCACGGAATTATGTGATTGTGCATTTCGTGACAATTAAAGTTTAAATGTAAATGTTTAATACCCTCTGCTCTTTTCGTTTGGAGTTTTTGCTCGTCTTCTATCGCGTTAGGCTTTTATCGTCAGGGCGATCGGTTTACATCCTCATGAATTTTAATAAACTTATATGAAATCGTGAATTAAACGTGAATTGTGATTTTGCAAACCTGAAATACCAGCTCAATTTCGTTTTCTTAAAAACATACTACAGTGATCAACCTCCAAGGTTGATTTTTATAGACGATTACAAGGCTCAAATAAGTCATGACGCACACCAGAGTAGAAAGGCGTCACACGGTTGAAAATATCTTAGAACCGTCCTGTCAGTAGCCCAGCGTCATGCTCAGTGGACTACGAACGTCCTTCGTCCATCGATTCTCTTATTTATTTTTAAATTATCACGGAAGTTGCCATGAATCGCCATGTAAACTCTTCGAGGGGTGATTCGCCAAAAGTTTTCTCATCTACTGTTTCAAATGTATGAATGTTTCTTGCATGTAGAGTTTTAAATATATTTTTCTTTGCAGAGGATGAACGTTTTGATCTAGAGCATTTTCGGTACCAGCGTATCAATAAAACTACTGTGGATAGGTACGACTACACGATTCCTTCAATTGTTACAGATGCGAACACACAACCTCCATGACGTGAAGCCTGAAATCAAAAGATTTTAATTTGTAAAGTTTTTATTTTATTAAGTCTACCGTTCGAAGTGGCTTTTTGATGGATGCAGACAAACCACCACTATGCACATTTCTCAGTATCTCCTAAAAAGTCACGACCTGATCCTTTATACTTCAATAAAGAATTTTTAAAACTACGCATACGTTCCACCTCTCGTCGTTCCGTACAATATGGCCAACATTTATCTCTCTCCTTTCGTATTTCCTAACGTTCTTACCTCCATCAGTAATCATCATTGTATCGCCGAGTTAAATCCCCTGAATCCACCTTCCTGCCTCCTTTGAATTTCTCTCCTCAGCCACCCTGCCTAGTGCTTCCTCATTTATTTTCCTTTCTGTCAATTTTACTTTTTCCATCCTCAATTCCCACATCTCAAAAGCATCCAATCTGCATCTATTACCCTCCTCGACGACTAAGTTTATGTGTGCGCTGCACAAACTACGTTCCGAGTCCAATTTTCGCCAATTTTTTCACAACATCCTTACACTGCACCCATGTCATCAAATCCCTCCTCCTTGGGAAACTTTCTTTGCCTAACACATTTCTTCGTCTGATGTCCCCACTACTGCGAACATCTTGCCCCGAAACACGTTTCAAGATAGGTAAACTAGGATTAAAAATCGTTCGTTTGGAAATCACATCCCTATGCTTTATATACTCGTATATATGTACAGCTTCAGCGAAATGAAGCCTGGAACCAGAAGGTTTCAATTGTAACGCATTTATTGATAGTAAAAACAGCAGTAATAAACTGCGAATTAGAAATCTTCGATCGAGTTGCCACCCTTGCTTGCTCTTCCGCCGCGATCGCCCGGCCGGCCGCCTCGGCGCCGCGCCGTCTCCAGGGGGGCGGCGGCCGCCCTCCCGAGTGGGAGACCTCTCTGGAGGGTTGCGGTCTCTCCCTCCCGCCTGCTCCGCTTTCGACGCTCGCGGCTTTCGCCCCGCGCTCTCACACTCACATACACTCGCGCCCTCCACCTCCAGTGCGTCGATGATTTTCCTCCTCGCGGATCAGATCCCGACTTCCCCCCCCATTCGCCCCCTGGGAATGGGAAGGACGGGGTTGGTGGTAGGCCGGGGCAGGAGGAGACGCGCTACGGAATGGGGGAAGAGCGCGCGCGGCAAGGGGAGTGGCGAACCGACGTGGGATATAGACCGAGAAACCGAGTGTTGGTGAAGGGATGGGGAACGAGTCGGAAGTGGGGGTGTTACGAGGGAGGATGGAGGGATTTGCGAGGAGATATTGTCCGACCTCCACACACCCTGGTGGGAGGGACCGCGAAAACGAAGACCCCGTATCAGATTCCGCCCCTCCCGGCGTCGAAAAAAACTCCTCCTTTCCCATCTCCGATTCCGTTTCCTTTCCAAGTGAGACTGAGGGCAGCGGAAGTGGAGAAGATCTGAGGGAACGGAAATATGCTCCTCCTGGTGCCTTCGAATTTCTCCCAATAACCCTTTATCCTCCCCAACCTCATCTAGCCTTCTGCTTTCATTTGACTATCTGTGTATTGTACTCTTTCCGTTCTTCCCCACAGCCACATCTCATGGGCTTGAAATTTGCGTTTAGTTTCTTTCATTTCTTTCTTTCTAGTCATTTTCATATTGCTGTCTTATGATGTACCAGATGTATTGCTGTCTCTAGATGTACCTTTCTTCTCCTCACCTCCTACTTCCTTTAACCAAATTCCTCTTGGTTTCAATACACAAACATCTTTCAATGTATCCCCATATCTAGGTACGACTATCGTATGTATTGTATCGTGATGTATTCACTTCGCGGAAGAACGGTGATGCTTAAACAAATGGAAAGAACGCATATAAACTCATGAGTAGGGGAAGAGATAAACATGAGAATATAACATTGGGTTTGATGCTAGAAAATTACGTCCCCCATAAAATAGGGACTTACAAAGGAAAGAAGGAAGAACCTAAAAGTGGAAGTCCAAAAAATGCCTACGTATAAAATGAGAAAAATAAAAATGACTGATGTTCCAAAGAAATGAAGAGACCAGCTGATGAAACAACGAAAGGGAAAAAGAGGTGTATCATACTAATCGTTTACAATGGTGAACATTAAAAAAATCATGAAAATAACATCCATTTTTCCTATAAAAGCAAAAAAATGTTGTTTCTATTTAGCTTAAAAAGCCACAATGTATTATAATTTTACTCGATCATCATCAACACTTATCATTCCTAATGTTGATTTAATCAGTTGCATACAATACTTTTATGGACTAACATCTTTATGCCTGCATTTGTACTAAGCATGTTGGTGGAAAGGAGAAAATCTTTGGAGAAATTCGAAAAAGGCAAGGCAAGTGGATGCAGGAGATATTGAGAGGCAGTGGGATGCTGAAGACAGTAATAGAGGGGAGCGTTCCAGGAATACAAGGTTGAGGGAAGAAAAGAAGAGGCGTTTTGGATGAAATTAAGGGAGTTGGAAAGCATGCAAAGATAGTGGTTGAATTATTGTAATATTGGGCTTAAGAATATTTTTCGTCACGTTTGTTAGAGTTTAGGGATACAGTAGAGTGTAGTGCCTTTAGTGGCCTATCAAAAAACTTACTCTAACCCGGTAGATTACTACGTCTTATAATATTTATAAGCTAAAAATGTTTCTTTGTGTACTGAACTTATTTAATACTCCCGTTTTAGATTAAAAATTAACAGGAAAAGGAAACTTTGCTTTTGCGTACCATCTTCTTCCAACATTTTAGTGATTTAGGACATTTTGATGAGTTGAGAAAAAAGAACTTAATTGATACATTAAAATTATAACAATTTGAAATTTGTTTGGAGCGTGATACTTAGGGAATTCGACTTTATTTTTATTGTAGCTATGCTTTTTGTTTTTGCAAACGTTATGCTTTTTTTGGACAAAACGTCTCAGGACCGCAATGAATTTTATTTTTCCCCGTCAGGCCACAAACGATCCCTCCCCCGCATCAAAACCGCAATACGAGGGAGGGGGGAGTCATCTCATGTTTTATTTTTCTGCGCGGTCTCTGGACTGACAAGAAAAAAGCGTTTCGCCTCCACGGCCGTGTCCTTTACCCTAAAGTTTAATTCGTCGGGACCGGAATCATCCTACTTTCTCCTTTACTACGGCGGCTTCCGTCTGCACGAGGCTCAAGGTTATAGTCGGGCTCACCAGCGTTTCCGAGGGCACCTCGAAAGTCAACTCCCGTTGCCACTCCCGTTTCCAGAGAAAGCCGCCTCAGGGGCGGACGGTGCGCCGGCGGCAGCGGGCGCATGCAGGCCTGAAATTGGGCGAAGCGAGCGCACCAAAACATTCGACGTGGAGTGAGTGAAATTGCGTATCCGCGCGCGGGGTGCGACAGTGAACCGAACGTTCCTCACGCCTGTAAGCCCGGGAGATCAATGGCGTTCAAGTTGGGGAAAATGGATGTCACGGACAGCATGAATTGAATTAAGTTGATGCCTCAGATGGAATTGCTGCATTATGACATGTACCCTCGCATGCACAGTTTAACCTCTGAGCCATAATTGTTGAAAATTTATTTTCGGTTTGAACATTATTTCTTAAAAGCTCCGTATTTCAATTTAGAAATCAAACTTTCCTCCTTATCTCAAGCGTTCAGAGCATCGGCCCGGCAAGTCGAAAGATCAGTGGTTCAAATCCCGGTCAAGGAAATATTTTTGCACTTTTGAAAAGTTTTATGTGTCTTCCCAGCCCTTTTCCTTATATCTATTTTCAATCCGTGTGAATGAATATTTGTTCACCATTTGGCGGATTTTCGTATTTGAATGTGTATATGTACACACACATAGTTTATTTAGTATTGCATTATTAAATAATAAAAAACATGATAATTCATTATATATATATGATATTTTATAATTAATGAAAATAGTAACAGTCCAGTAATTTTCGGGTCGGTACAAAACTGTAGTTTCACACTATTCTTGACCTGCTGATGTTGGCGCTAAGATGACGAAATACTTGACGAACAGCTGTTTTTATTTCATGATTACCTGAAGATACTGGAACCAGGTCAAAAATAAATAGAGTTTATATGGGAACGTAGAGTATTATTTTACGTTATTTGAAATTCTACTTTGTTTTTCCAGGCACCGCTGTAATTTTTATTGATAACTCAATCAACTAATACAAATGTCTTGTAATTGGAAGTATCATCAACTTGGAGTGATAATATAGTAGCGAACAATGTTTTTGATTTTATAGTATGACTTTTATTCTTGTACTTGTACTTAAACCTATGCTTTCTCCTTTGGACAATTTCCTGATAGCATGCTAATGGGATTAAAGGTGTTTCGGGTGCTTCTACATGCTTGCTCACTGCGAAAGTTAACGCCGATCGATGAACTTCATTTATATGCAGAGCACTGGTACGTAAGGGAGTCGACAAATCCAGAAGCCTCGGGTGAGCCAGCAATTTCACTGACCCACCGGATAATAATGGGATCGTATGGTGCCACAAGTGGTATTATGTGTGTTAATACTTTTGCCAACAAAATATCAACATCGCCCGAGGTGGGATTTAAATCGAGTATCTATGTCTTATAATTAGCGTGACAGTGCATTGGACTCTTATGTTAAACATAGAAGATACCACTCTTAACGTTCGATAATACGTTCTATCTTTTGCGTGGCAAAGAGCGGCTTACACTGAGATGGACTGCGTTTACGTGATTCCACTTCAAATGAGGTGGAAGCACATACGTGTATTATGCAAAATTTAAGAAAATCTCATTGAAATTAATCACTCAGCTTTCAATTTTGCGTTGTTTAAATCGAATTTTATTGGATGCTGGAGATCCGCAGTCCTCCATAAAGGATTTCTATGAATAAATGAATGACATATGCCGTTCAAATTGTCATCTGTCCGTCAGAATTTTAGGAAAATATTACTTGCGTGAGATTTCGAACGCCGTGCTCACTCACTCACTCCGTTCTTTCGAACTTACGACTCCGTGGCTGTCCAGATACTAACTCTGCTTCGACGGAGATTGACCATCATTTTTACATGTCAGTGCGGTCTATGCGCACGCGTTCGCTAAAGCGCGTGAAATTACTAAATTGATTTTCCTCGTTAGATTATTACAATTGCCGTTATATCTTTCTACAAGATGTTGTGATACCGAAGCTATAGAATCCTTCTTTTGCCTAATTAGTGTCTCAATACGAACTTAAGCGTAGCAGTTGTCCCTGTCCAAATTTAACACAGTTTGTCAAATTATTTCATTTTAGTTAGTACTACATAGCCCTGATATTGGATTGACTAGTAATTCAATACTGTCTCTCTAAATAACGATTTCGGGCGAATGATCTTGATTTTTCAAATTCCTGATGCTTTTTTTATAAAATTTCGTACTTTCTCACCAAGCGAAACTTCTATATTACCTCAATTTCGATTTTGAAGTTTACATATCACGTCCCTTGAGAAAAATATGTGAGTTGTTTGCAAAAGCGAAGATTTTTTAATTTTATTTCATCTCAACAACTGACTTCTCGCATTATTGAAACCAAATTATCCTTTTTACTTTCAGGATTATTATACCCAAGTACATTTCAAGATTTTCATCGTGAAGTAGTGATCCATAAAAAGTGTATTTCCAATAAAACATACACTAAAAATTTTTGCGGAAAATCGTTTAAAATGGAATATTGAGTGAGATTTCATATAATTCACGTTAGTTTTACCAATTCTTAAATCATCTTTTGAAGACAGTTGATGTCAATTTGCAACTCCGGCAATGTAAATAAACAATTAACATCTTTATTCCATTATCTGTAAAAGAATATATGATTGATGTTGGTTTAATTTATTGAACGCAACAAAAATTATCGTGTATAGATATTCTGCAAGTGCCATAAAAGCAATTCATTTGTCTACGGTAGTAAATTTGTGTGCCATGAAGTTTGCATTTCTTTCATAATGCACTCATTCTGCAAACAACTATTCAATTTACAAATCCTTAGTTAAATAATTCCGTTTGTTGGGAATGAAATAATTTTGGAAGTATTATTCACTAAGCGATGTTACGCCAGTATTCATAACACAGTTAAACTTTATTAATTAATCTTAATAAACCTTAATTTACAATTTTGACACATAGTTAGTTATAGTGGAGGATTACTGGATTTCGACCAAATGTTTATGATAAAATTACAATATTCACAGGTACACGGGAGGTTAAAAAATAAGGATTCATTCATCACAAACAGGCTACAGGTTCACATTAAATTTTAAAATAATTTTTCAAAAGAACTTTCCGAAAATGAATATCAGATAGAGGAAAATATTACACGTATCACTGTCGATTCAATCGTTTTCTCTCACTAGGTATTGAATGAGATTGTCGCTGAAGTTTATTGACGAGAACGTCAAAGAGTGCAAGAATCATTCACGAATTTTGTGAATCATGAAAAAAATACATCTCATTGCTTGTTGAATATGAAAAAATAGCGGGCAGAGTATTAACAACTGGCCAGAAAGTTTATTGCTTTTGGATATCCCCGTCGACAAAACGAAGTAGAACGATCTTATGTTCGCGTAAACTTTGTGAAAAACCGAATGGTTCCACAAGGAAAGGAACTGGCATCTCTACCTTGAGAGCGTGAATTTCGTACGTACGAACCTCACCTATAAAAAAGAAATTGTATTGCCCAAATACCCAAGAAATTGTATTGTTTGGTATTTTTTTTCTCTTCAACGCTCTAAAGTATACCGATTACGTTGTAAACCATATTCACATGGTCCAAAATGATTTCTTGGAAATTATGAAATGAATTTTATACTTAGAAATTGGAGAAGGACTGATTAGGCATATTGGGGGAGGAAAATGGTTGTGAGAAATGCGGATGAGGCAAGGAGATTGGAGGTCCAGGGATTTGATTAGTGACAGATGTTGAAGACTGTGCTGGAGGAAAGAGGACGTTAGGCAAGCGAGGTTGGGGGAGAAAAAGAGTGGGCAGGTTGGATGGAATGAGTTAAGGTAGAAATTACGCAGAATCAAAGGAGCGTGTATTTTAGTTAAAGGTCTCAGGCTGTGCCTTGTTAGGAGAGGTTTGGAAAAGCAACAATAGTTAATCCGTGCCCATCCAAAAACCACCTCAAACGGTAGAATATCTTTAAAAAATACATAATATGTACTCACCGCAAAGAGAGTTCCAAGTCCCCATTTCGGGTAGTATCCTCCTGGTCCTTTGGAACTAATGACAGATGTTCAAACTCTCGCTAAAATATTGCTCAAAATGTTTTTGCGGAATCGTTCATTCAATGAGAAACAAAAAAATTATGCACTAATAGTTCATCGTAGGAAGTTTCCGTTTGCACTTTGGGTCTAAAGTCGTCGCCTCTTCTCCGCACTTGCTTCCAGGAGGTGCTGATGGTTCCTGCTCGTCTCCACGCTCTCGGAGTACTCTCCCGATGGCGAAAGTGGACGAACCTCCGACTTGGTCGCCGCCTTCACCGCGAGTCCCCGACCGGCCGGCCCTCCGGAACAAGCAGCTGTACGCGGAAGCCGAAATCGTTCGAGCACGCGACCACAGGGGATATCCGCCAGGACACCGCACTTCTCTTAGGTCAGTCCCGTCGCTCCTACCCACACTATGTTTTCCTTCAGGGATCAGATGGATGACATTAGCGGGCTTCCTGCGGGATGGGTCACCGTGCCAAGGTAATCCCGCTTCCTGGCGGAAGGTGGTGTGTATTCAATCCGTAGGAAAAATCTCCCTTCGCGATTCCACCGGTATCTGCTTCCTGAAGAATGGAGGTTGCTGATGGACACCTTCGAGATTGACTCCTGCGTGCGTGTTTGGTTTCTGAGGAGCGATTTTTAGAGTGCACTTCCTGCTTATCGACTGTTGCAGCGGGTGACCTGAAAAACAGGCGAAAATATCTAATAGAGACAAAGATATGACTCCTTGTCAGAGTGATGGAGAGAAAGAGAGAGCGTGCGTTTCAATTAAGTCATCATAGAAAGTTTCCTTTTAGATGAACGATTTTTGACCTCTTTCATCTCACGGCATGGATGAACTGTAAAAAACCGAATTGCGATTTTACCTATTTCTTGATTGATGAAGATTGAAAATGATTTATTCAGCTATTCAAACCAGTAGCTAAATAATACGTAGCTGAATACTCATCTCTTTGTGAAAAGAGGTTGCGACGCAAAAAAAATACCATTAGTCAAAAAAAAATTTTATTTCTATCTTCAATGTGTTACTTTTAACGTCAGAATAGTCAATATTTTACACAAGTAATGAAATCAGAAATCGTGACTTTTGATAGGCAATTTATTTAATCAAAAATACTTTAAAATAACAAAAATAAATAATTAATCAACCAATAAAAATTATTTCAGGGATTGTATCCCTCCCTGGTAATCATGCCATTTTCTAAGCACCTGAAATTTTGCAATTTCACGATACACCTTCGGTTTTTCTGAGCTACATGAAATATGTTTTGTAGAGATTTATCCCTACGCAATAGTACGTTTTGAATGCTCAGAGTTATTGAATAGTTTGATATATTTCTAATAAAAAATATATTGACCATTTTACATTAGCGCTAAATAAATTGGCCTTTAATTTTGAGAGGTAGGATATATTTATAAAAACATGCCATATGAATATCTGGTAGACAATTCATGTAATTTTAAAATTTAAATCGAGAAAACCCATTAAAAATATTTACATATTCGTATCTTTCAATGAAAACATGTGATTCAATTGGTGCATCCACACAGAATGACGACGTCAAAATAATATGTCGCCGCACTTTGAAAATGTAGGTATACCTGGATTCGCATCTATGATTATGCAATGGTATACTAAATAATTATAGTATATAGATTATTATACACGTTTATCTAATGGCATTAGAGGGATTTCTTATTTTTAAATAAATATATTGACGGGACGAAATAAATATGTACTGCTAGCACGATATACTCCGCGTGCACGGAAAGTAGTGGTTTTCCCAACGTCCTTATCCTTAATGAATAATAGTTGGTAGCACTTTTCCACTTGATAAAGTTAAAGAAGTTTATCAAGTGGGAAAGTGCTACCATCTATTATTCATTATTACTGCGAAGGCTTCCGCGGTGATGAGATGCAATCTGTACGTTTTTCGGGTTCCCCCCGCGTTGAGTTGTGTCTATTGACGACGGTTTCGCCAGCAGTCCCGCTGGCATCTTCAGGTCTAAAGTGACTTCAACCCGAAACGAACCCGAAAAACGTACAGATTGTATTATTCATTATGTTCGAATTCCACCACATCACGCCTGAAGCTGCTCAATTCGTCCTTATCCTTGTTATTCCGCTTAGTAAAACATTCAAAATGTACACAAGTCTTTTTCAGACGTTGAAACGCAAGGCTGAATAAAAATACTTATCACTGCAAACGTACTCACATTTCTTAAGAGCAAGATGCATGTAGAAAATCGACGAAAAGGTTGAACAACATCTAGTCCTTCAAATATTCCCGAATTGAATAGCTAAGGCTTTGGTATGTCTTAATTTATGTACAATATTTCCATTAGAGGAGGATAAAATTTGTAGATATTTGTTTGAATAGTTCACCTAAAGAATGCTAACCTCTGATGAATTAAATTGAGGCTCCATGAAATGGATAAATTTAATTAATTTAAATATTAGTACGACGTAGCAAAGTGGATATAGTCAGATCTGACGCTCCCAGGTTTGGATCCGGGAAGTCTGATCATTCCAAAGCTGGGTGTACTGCAACTTCAAAGTTGACTCACGTCATCCGAGTCGCTTTAAGCTTTACTCCATGACCACCCACCAAATCAACTTCTGATTCATTGTATTGTTGTTGGTGTATAAATTAGTATTGTTATGAACGATATTCCAAAGCGGTATTTACTTCCGTTATATCCTGATATACGGGCCCTTTGAGCTCCCAGTTGGATGACACGAAACTTGGAGAAACTAAGGTCAATGCACTACGGGTAGAATCTCTAAGCGGTTAAGAGTTCCGACGGTGTTTCGTGACATCGGAGCCAGGTTTTCTTCGTTCAGACTTTCACTCAGCTTTTCCTTTCTTTTCTCCATCTCTCACTGTTCCCAGTGAGGATTAATGGTCGCCGGTCTTAATGCGCTACTCAAATATCAGGAAGGATTCGCACATGAATGAATCTTGGTATCAATGGTCGCTCATATAATGGGTATCCCTCAATGAGGGAGATGAGGTAGTGTGGAGTCTCGAAGAGAGCATTCGAAGGTCGCATGGATAATTCCAGGGGTAAAAACAAGGAAAAAGTTATTTCAGTCCTCAAGTCCTTGGAGGAAAAGTTGTTGAGTAGTCATTGTTGTTTAAAAAATATTTGCATTGCGAAAGGGGGCAAGTCTGATATTATGTTCGAGGAAGAGAGTAAAGGAACGTTTTCTTAGAAATAATTACGAGGAATCTCGCATATCTAAGAGGGTCTTTCGTTAAGCAAATTATGGATATAGTGTTGCACATTTATTTATTAGTGTTGTGGTAATGTTTAATTTTTGGAAAAAGAGCAATTCCCTCCCGAACGTCTACTACATCAGGAACACCGAAATGAAATGTGTAGACTCGATTGAATACCTAGGCGTTACCCTCACTCGCGACTACTCTTGGTTGAAACATATGCGGGGAATATGTGGACAAGCAAACAAAAACTTAAGATTTATTAAAAGAGTCCTGGTTAAATGCGATGAAAAGGGAAAAGAAGAAATGTTATTTGTCGCTGGTTAGACCTCATTTAGAATATGTTGCTAGTCTATGGGACCCTCATGAATTTAGGATGTATTGCCAAATTTGATCACGTGCAGCGTAGAGGAGCTAGATTTGTAAAACGTGCCATCATAAATTTACTAGCGTATCCGAAATATAGAGGAGCTACACTGGGAATCACTCACGGAGCAAAGATTCAATTACATATTAAACCTTTTGTATAAATTGGAAGGATGTCTCTTTAGCAATGAAATTAAAAATGCATTATTAATGTACTTGACGGTTTCAGGATTCACTTCGTGGCCATGTAACCAATGCACCACCGCTTTTTCCCTTCCCTTACCCAAATAACCCCGATTCCCACCTTCAAATTCCCACCCTCCCTCACCCCTCTATATAGCTACCCACTCTCCTCGGTCCGAAGGGTGTATATTCCAGTGTTGCATGTGAACTAAATTTATACCTTATGACACTGCAATTTAGTGAAACGCATAGCATCTTAAAATAAAGTCTGTAGAAGAGTACACAATCTTTCAATACGTATTATTAGCCCCATCGTACCACGGTAGGCGAGATTATGCCAAATTTCAAGAAACTGTAATAGTAACTTTAACGGAGTCACCCGCTATGTGTGCATTATAATGCAACCATTTCAGAGAGTAAAAATCATTCGCCTTGACCGGGATTCGAACCCGGATCCCTCGATATCCGGCCGAGTGCTTTAACCACTTAAGCTACCGAGACGTCCTCTTATACTCTGAAATTGTTGGGGCTTTAAAGGAACAAGATGTTATGACGAAATACCGTACATATAATGTCACAGGCATTCGTAGTCTTGCGCGACGCGTCACAGTCCACGATGTTAATAAAGCCAATTTCAAACACTTAGGCTGTTCATACCTTAGACAAATTTCAAGAAACTGTAATAGTAACTTTAACGGAGTCACCCGCTATCTGTGCATTATAATGCAACCATTTCAGAGAGTAAAAATCATTCGCAATTGGGGATCAGAATAACGTTGTTCGACCACAGTAGGTGTAAAGATATACATTTTAATAATATTATATAATAATATATAATATTATTGAAATTAGTCTGAGCGTATTCACCCACTGCCACACACCCTAACGGTGACTTGCAGGACACTAAAAATACTAAAAAAATAGTGTGTGATGTCAGGGTCTCTCAAAAATCGACCTGGTGGACTACTGTTCATTCCATGATCTTGTAAAGATATTCCGTATGATACAATATTTCGATTTGAAGTCTATCAACTATAATCATCGCGTAGGTTGAGTCTTGGATCCTGTTGTCGCCTTGTCCCATTAGATTGCTTAGCTACGGAATTTCCTATCCGCCCTTCAATCTCGTATAATTATTAATCAAGGAAAGCAGTCAAGTTAAACATCCGACGCCACACTTCGAGTGTCGGTTAAAAAGTGGATCTGTCGGATGGTCATGGTTTCCAAGCCGCCGTCGCCGGCGACGGTTAAGGCGACAAACTGACCGGACAAGCGGATCCCGTCACCCAAGCCGCCCATCGCCTCCCGCCATAAACCTACCCATTACGGATATTTTTTATAGACATATCCATTCAGTTAAATAGGCGTCCTTGATGTTATCTTAGCGTCTTTAGCGCGGGGAATAAGAGGTGGAGGGGAGAATAAGGGTGAGGAGAGGATGCCTTTCTCTTGGCGCCGGCTTCGTATCGTATATATCACTGACCTACCATCTGAGAACGAGGCCACGTTCGCGAGGTGCGGAAGTGTAACTAAGGGGAGGTGTGCTGCGTGCACGCACGCCTCTCGCATACACACGCCAGTTGCCCGGGAGAGGGAGAGCGGGAACGGAACAGTTTATGAGGGAAGAGGTGAGAGGAACAACGTATTTGAAATTCGGTGAGCACTTAGTGTGGAGGGAATTAAATAGAAGGAAAGGGAAACAAACGATGAGGTTGTAGGCGGGGGAAGGCAGATAAAATGCATGCAAGGATAGAGGACAAACTTCTGGGGAAACGACGAAGAGGAAGGACAAGAACAAGGGATCTTGAATGGAATTTAGGGACATACGAAGTATGCAGGGATGAAGAGAGATTATTTTAATATGTAGTATGAGATTTTAATGATATTTGGTGGTAATTTTATCAGAGATTAGGAGTAACATAGTGTTTAGTGTAAGCACTACGTTGGATCACTCCATAAAAAATCTACTCTAATCTGGTAGACTAATGCAAAAAGGGTACTTTGCAAGTCTTTAATTGAACAGGATAAATTTCCAAAAAGACGAAACGTAATATCTAGCAGTAAAACTTAGGTCAAAGTATATCAAATGTCGTTTCTGAAATACGTCATCCGTTTATCTGGAATGCTATAAAAGTTGGTATTGTTGATATGGATGCAACTGGGAGAAATAACCAAATCAAAAAAGGTTTTATTCACGGAGAAGCAGCCAATCCAATCCAATCCCACCAATCCCTTCCAACCCTTCCAATCACACCAAAGAAATCGAAGGAAACAAGAACTTTTTAGCATTAATTTTTATTCATCATATGGAATATCTTTACAGCTTTAGAGACAGCCCCAGATTATTATTTATATGTAATATTTATTTATATATTTATATATATGTATATTCTATATATATGTGTTCCTGTCCCCTTTCCTTGTATCTATTTATATGTGTAAATGAATGTTTGTTCGCCGTATGGCGGGATTTCGTGTTTGAATGTGTGTGTGTATATATATATATATATATATATATATTATATATATATATAAACCATAAACACAGTAATCAACCCGAAGGTCGGTTTAGTAGGTGATGGTAGAGCTCACCCATGTACCAAGCCCGACGGCGTGTGAATATTCACACATCAGGGTAGGGGGGCCAGTTCCTTTCCCTGTGCCGGTTATGGTTTCCCAGGAAGATCTGGTACCCGAAAAATCAACTAGCTTGGGTGGAGCTGCAGGTGCCCAAAGTGCCTTGCCCGGGAATCGAACCCGGGACCCTCCGGTCAGTAGTCCAACGCTCTACCCACTAGACCACCGCGACCCGCATATATATATATATATATATATGCGGGTATATATATATATATACACATATATATATATACACACATATATATATATATACATATATATATATATATATATGTATATATATATATATACACATGTAGGTATATAGTGCACATGTAGGTATATATATACATATATATATATATATATATATATATATATATATATATATATATATATATATATATATTTATACATGTATGTATGCTTTATACATATACATACATTTACCTATATACGGTAAAATATACCTCGTTTACGATATATATACCTATATACGATACATATACCTGTATTTTCTTATGCAGTTAGGAAATTTTGATATTATACTAAAAATTCGACAGATTTATAAAGTTTTTGTTGGTTTGCGATATAAACAGAAAGTAGGAGTTAAGGAAAAAATTGAAAAATAATCCTATTTTAACTAAATCAGAGAAGAAGAGGCTGCGAAGTGCTTTAATGTGGAAACATAGTTTACTTTCATTCTAACGTATATAAGAGATATTAATCCGTTCAAGGGTTGAACAAGCCAGGTTTAACACTCCAAGTACCAAGTTTACTCTTGTATTTTTCTTGAACGGAATAATTGTATCATAAAAACTCATGAACATATAGAGCTTTCATTAGGATGGAGTTTGTTTTCTTTGATAATTCTCCTTGATCAATTTTTTTAAATGTGCGTATAAGTTACATTTTTATTCAAATTAGAGGATTTTTTACATTCTAAAAGAATTATTCCACGTTTTCTCATGCATATCATTAGGGTATTTCCCTAGAAACATAATCTCGTTAATTGGGCAGCTTGATACTCGTATTCCCCGCGCCGACAAACAAAAATTGGCACCTGAATAAATAAATTTAGGATTAATTTAATTCCACCTTTTCATATTTTATTCTTCCTTTCTCTAAATTCCTTATGTTTCTATTTTGAGCCGTTAGTCCATAGGAATTTATTATTTTAGACAGATTTTGAAATATTACGGTGATTGCTTTTGTTTGAAATATTGCAACGGAGTAATTCGACGTTAAGGTTAACTTGTAAACCCTAAGTCAAAGTTAAATAATTAAAAGGATTGAATTAAATTAAGAGCTGCTCTTATTAGCAAAGAGTAGAAATTCAATACTGAATCGAAGAATAACTTGTCACCATTCACGATTTCATTATTCCTTCCATAAATCATCACGTTGGTCAACGAACATTCTTCCAATGTTTTCGTATTTCCTACTGTTTTGTTCCAAAAATCCGGGGTAAATACCGTCATTTAGTCATTTTTACAGAAATATTTAAAATCTTTAAATATTTTATAGGTCCATTTGCTTTATCTCCATTTCACTTGCAGTTCCTCAAAAAGTTCACATACCCAGAAAGCCCCTCGTCATGAATTTTAACCTTGGATTTCCGAAGATATCAAACTCGATTTGAACCCTGGTTCCTCCGTTTAATAGTCACTCTACCAACCAGGCTAAAGTTCCGCTCTAATTCAATTCCGTGAAAGTCGTACTAAATGTTTGTCCACTGAGAAATACTTTTTCGGTTTCTCAAGACACATATGGCTTCCAGCACTACGCTTAGCCCGCCAGCTAATATGCATGTTTTTCTCCATCACTAAAACGTTCCCGTGGTAGCGAGTCCAGAGTCACCTACGGAATATCGGGACCTACTGGGCAGCAGAGCATACAGCTAAGACGGTTTCCATTATTCTTATGACCGACTTAGGAGGCAAGGCTAATCTTGATTATCACCTTGTCTCAGGGGAATAATGAGGGCTCGAAAGTAACCCTCCTCTCTACAAAATCATAGAAACACGCCAATTTAAGGGCAGGAAGCAGTGCCAAGCAACCAGCTCAGCCGCTGCTGCATGCCTAAGGGGAAAATGTGCCCAAGTCCCGCCACGCCAAAAAGTAAAATTTTTTTACCATTGATAGGAAATAATTTTTTGTTTAAAGTTAACTTTTCCTCATTTAAATTCATTAAAAATTGTTTACACAGAGAGGTATAGCCAATTTTAAAATTGAATAACCTAATAATTTGCACGCTTTCGATAGGATGATGAATTTTCACATTTTCGATTATTTTAAGAGAAAGGTAGATTCGAAAAACTTATGCCCAATTAATTAATAAGTGCTTTACCTCACAGTATTCCATCTTAAAAAGTAACTGGAAATTGACTGTTATAGTACTCCGTAGGAGAAAGGATAATGAGCTGAGTGATAGTGAATAGGGGTCACGCTGAAAGAGGGTGGCGTAAAAAGTTATTTTATGTTGTTAGTGTACTTATCCTAAGTATACATCTAATTTAACATTTTTTGATCAAGGGATTAGGCCCCCAGAAAGTTCTATGTACGTATTAATGTTGTCGTGTTAGCAGATAAATTCGATCAGGGCACCCATAATCTCAAAACAACTACTAATTAGGTGGTACGCAGTATTGCGTTTGAAGCTAAAATCGGCATTTTTCATGAATCGAAGTATGTTATACTAAAATTTCTTTTCAATTTTTAAATTATAAACATGTGCACGAAAGAGAGAGAGAGATGTTTTTCGGGCACTGTGAAGCTTCCTTGAATTTTACATTTTTGCGTGACCATATCGTCATTATTAGGATATGTGCTTATGGATCATTGGCATTATTAGCATATGAATGGGAATCCTATATGCTTTTTTTCTTTATATAGTATTCCTTTTTCGGGAGAGTGCTGGATATTCTGGGCTGGACCGGCTTTTAAAGATATTTTTCAGGTTTTTGGGTGCTTTTTCATTTTATATTCTCTCGGTTTTGTATTATCCTTCGGGATTCTGAATATGTTTTATGATTATTCATGTCGATTTTATTGAGGAAACTGCATTTGGGGTCGCATTTTTATTGGAAATTAAACATAATAATAATTATTTTTGAATCTCAAGAAATGAAATGAATGAAGATGTTAAGAAAATAATTTTTTCAGCGGAAAATATGTACAGGATAATAAAAAATATGTAAGCGATAATAACGGTATGCCTAAAAAATGTGAATACGAAGTGACTAATATCAGTATTTATTTGTATAAATATTGCTTTTGTGAAACACGTATACAAAATAGAGTATTAAATTAACTTCTCTTATAATGCAGCGGAATTGAATCGGGGCTAATGGTAGTGTGCGGTATCAGGTTGTGTCATGTTTGGGCAATCTAAGATGTGGAGGGTTTCTAAGTTTGTTTCCATCCAAAACCTGTCTTTCTGTACTTAAACATCACTGACACGTCCACGCTAAGATGGTCGTGCGTAAATTTGAAGAGATATTTCTCGTAATAACCTCCATATTCAGGATAGCTAAAGATATAATCCGCGTTAATAGATTTACTTAATTGCATCGGTTACCAGTGTCCTAATGGTGCCATTTAATTGATGTACATTTCCTCGTGAGCCCCATGGCTATTTTGCATTCATTCTTATTATGACTTTTGCTTGGGTTGACCAAATGACTGCGTGGTAATTTGGTATAGATTAAATTCATACTTATCCGTAACCCGTGTCGCAATTGAAATAATGAACTTTGAAGAACCGTTGATGAATATTAGTCCTTATTTAGAGTTCTACTATCTGTACTAATTTATATACATTGCATCTTTATGAGGAGTTTTACAAGAAAAGGATTAGAAAATCTCAATCAAGAAAATGTGATTCGCGTGAGGATGAAATAAAACTAGGACAGTTTCTAGGTATCCTGAAAACATTTAATTTAACACGGATCCGATCGATTAAAAACGTGACGAAACCAGAACGCATGGAATTGGTGGAACCTTGCTTAAGGTTCATAACAGATGAAGCATTAACGGTTTGATTCAGAGCGTTGCAGTTTGAAAAACACTCCCACTTTTTGTTTGGCATATTGCATTTAGATTTAACGAAATTTAGGGAACTTTTCATTTGTATTTCAGAACGATGAGCTTCATGCTTTTTATAGCGTGCAGTTTCGACTTTTCGCAAGTTATGGACGTTTTCTCACGTCCGTTCACTGTAAAAGTTTAAATGTAAGGCTTCAGGGATGTGTTCATCTGCTTGCATCAAACGCTCCTATTCAGTGTGAAACCGGATTTGGATTGATGAGGAGTGGTGATGATTTCTCAGCAAAAGATCTTTCTTTTGTTGGTGCTCCCGATAAAATGGGGTAAGCCCTCGGTGAATCGTAGGTCGTACGTTGAATAGCAAGAATGGACCAAAAGATAATTCGGGGAAGAAACAATGGACCAAAGGAGAATTCGGAGGAATTTCAAAAGAACTCTGTATATTGTGGCTTGCTTGAATGCAGACGAGGATCTCAGAGGAGATGACTCGCGATTCGATTCCCACCTTCGTCGGGGATTCATTCGCCGCAAAATGTTACGCGCGTGCATGCGAACTTCCGCTCTTTCTCGTCTCAGCGCCCTCTGATTGTCGATTGTTTCTCCCCTTTCAATAGGGTGCGCGATAGCTGGTGCGATATTTTCCTGCGGACGCGGTCGGGTGACCGACTATGAAATCACCCGTATGTCCCACCAATTGATGCACATTGGATTTTCCGCATGTGCTCCTCGCGTTGTCGATCGATTGTAATCTAGAACGATAGGATGGCAAAGAAATGAAATGATTTGAATGTTTTGGCCTCTGTTGCTACGGAATCGAGTCGAAATCGATCAATCCGATACTTGATGATGCCGAGAACGATAGAACCTATGAAGCGGAGAGCTGTCTGTCTTCCTTTTGGACTCTTATGATTTAATATTTTTGAGAGAAGCCCAATCGAAAATCGTCAACGACAGATTGTTATACGGAATTTTGGTAGGAAATTTTAGTAATTGTTGAAAATTACATGAGCTAAACAATTCGAAACACAATCATTTCAATGATATATATATATATATATATATATATATATATATATATATATATATATATATATATATATATATATATATATATATATATAGAAATATGCGTTTGTGGGTCGCGGTATTCCAGGGGTAGAGCGTTGGACTACTGACCGGAGGGCTCGAGCCTCTCTGGGAACAGGCAGCTCTACCCTAGCTATGTGATTTTTTGGGTACCAGATCTTCCTGGGAAACCATAACCGGCACAGAGAAAGGAACTGCCCTCCCCCTTTCCTGATGCGTGAATTTCACACACCGTCGGGCTTAGTACTGGGTGAAGTCTATTATCACCTACTAAACCGACCTTAGTGTTGATTACTGTGTTTATGGTTTCTATTATTATTATTATTAAGTAATCTACCGGTTATGGTAGGTTTTTGGATGGACACAACTATCAAATAAATATTTTGTGACTCCTAACAAAATGCAGTTCAACAACCTAATCTACATCAAGTCCCTCTTCATCTCTGTGTACTTCCTCCCTTCATCCCGTCCAACATCCCTATCCTGAATGAAAACTTCGTTGCAATTTTCCACAGTTAAAACTTTATTGCCGACCATGGTTTCGATACACTGTATCATCTTCAGGTGACGAAGACCTGAAGATGATACAGTGTATCGAAACCATGGTCGGCAATAAAGTTTTAACTGTGGAAAATTGCAACGAAGTTTTCATTATGTCTCGATTCCACAATATCACGCCTGATTCTTCACTTTTCGTATCCCTATCCTGTTCGTGCCCTTTCCTCGTTTGCCTAACATTCTCCCCTCTATTACCTTCTTCAACATTCCACTACCGCTCAATACGCCTTTCATCCATTTTTCCTGCCTCCATAGGATTTCTCTCAACAAACCCCTCTCCTCACCCACCATCTCCAGCACTTCCTCATTTATTTTCCTTTCGGTCCATTTCACCTTCTCCATTCTTGTCCACATTTCAAAAGCCTCCAATCTACGTCTATCCTCCTGCTTCAGTGACCACGTTTCCTCGTTGTACATAGCTACGCTCCATATAAGAGTTTTTACAAGTCTTGTCTTAACATCTCTACTCAACGTCCCGGTCATCAACTCCCTCCTACTTGTGAAAGCCTCCTTGCCTAGCGCAATTCTTATGGTTTATATATATATATATATATATATATATATATATATATATATATATATATATGTATATAGAAATATATATCATATAATATATGAATATATTTTTATATATTTATGTATTCAAACACGAAAACCCGCCAATGGCGAGCACATATTCATTCACATGCATATTGATAAAAGGAAAAGGGATAGGAACCGAAGAAGGAAACTTTTTTACTCTTGTGATCTGTTCGATTGCATCTTCCCCACCATTCCTTTGTTTATCACTTTTATGTGTTATTATCTCGTATATCCAAACCTTCAACAATTGAAATATTATGGCTACCGTGTTTTGGGACCATAAAGGTGTGTTGAATGTTGAATTCATGCATCCGGGGACAACGATTAATGCTGCTGTTTATTGTGAAACGTTACGAAGTTTGCGGAGGGCCATTAAAAACAAAAAAAAGATTCATTCTGACTTCGGCAACTGTTATGATCCATGAAAACGCCCGTCCTCACAGTGCTGGTGCAACCCAACGGCTTCTCGAGCAATTTCATCGGAACATTTTCGATCACCCGCCATACAGTCGCGACCTAGCGCCAAGTGACCCCATCTTTTCCCTGAACGGAAGAAGTGGTTTGGAAGGCAGCGCTTCCAAACCAAAGAGGGGCTTCAAAACCAAATCAATGCTCATTTAAATTAATTGGCGGGAACATTTTATGAAGAGGATATTGTAACGATTGTGCACAGGTACAAAAAATTCCTCTATCGTCAAGAACTGTCAAAGAGTAAACATAAGTGTATATAATTTAATAATGACATAATTTTTATGTTCATTTGTCTTTTTTATGACCAAAAACCGTCATCGTATATATGTATTCATTATGATAAGTTATAATTGAAGCAAAATTTCCACTCTTATTTTACTTAACCGAGCAATTTTTATTTACTACCCTCCTTTCTATTATTATTATTAGGTAATCTACCGGTTAAGGTAGGTTTTTTGGATGGACAAAACTATCAAATAAATATTTTGTAACTCCAAACAAAACCCAATCCAGCAACCTAAACTACATCAGGTCCCTCTTCATCTCTGTGTACTTCTTTCCTCCCTTCATCCCATCCAACATCCCTATCCTGTTCCTACCCTTTCCTCGCTTGCCCAACATTCTCCCCTCTATTACCCTCTTCAACATTCCACTACTACTCATTACGCATTTCATCCATTTTTCTTGCCTCCATAGGATTTCTCTCAACAAACCCCTCTCCTCACCCACCATCTCCAGTACTTCCTCATTTGTTTTCCTTTCGGTCCATTTCACCTTCTCCATCCTTCTCCACACCCACATTTCAAAAGCCTCCAATCTACGTCTATCCTCCTGCTTCAATGACCACGATTCCGCACCATACATAGCTACGCTCCATATCAGAGTTTTTACGAGTCTTGTCTTAACATCTCTACTCAACGTCCCCGTCATCAACTCCCTCCTCCTTGAGAAAGCCTCCTTGCCTAGCGCAATTCTTCTCCTTACGGCCCTACCACTTTGACCGTATTGGTCCAAAACACTTCAGAGATATGTAAACTGCTCTACCTGCTCTATTTTTTCCCCACCTATTTTAATATTTAGTTTAGCCTTTTTCTTTCTGGAAAATCGCATAACCTTTGTTTTATTAATATTGATTCTCATCCCATATTTATCGCACTGAACCTCCAATTCACTCAGCAATGCTTGCAACCCCTTGGCTGACTGAGCAACTAATGCTTGGTCATCAGCAAACCTAACCGATTTTACGAATTCCCCTCCGACTTTCATTCCTACCTCCAGTTCTTCCCATGCCTCTTTAATCATTTCCTCTACATATACGTTGAACAGTACCGGTGACAATGGGCAACCCTGCCTTACACCTCTTCCTAACACTGCCCATCCGGACTCCCCGTTCCCCACTCGCACCTGAGCAGTCTGAGACATGTACAGGTTGCGGATCAGTCTCCTGTCCCTCCAATCCATCCTATTTTCTGCGATACATGCATTAATTTTTCCCAAATCACTCTATCAAACGCTTCTTCGAAATCTACAAAACAGGCAAAGACGTACTGGTTGTATTCTATATTCCTCTCGACTAGTGATCTCATTACTGCAATGGCATCACGCGTACCTCTTCCTTTCCTAAACCCAAACTGATCATCCCCTAAGTAATCATTTGCCTTACTCTCTATCCTTTTGTTGATGATCCTGAGAATAACTTTAGCTGCGTGGGATATCAAACTTATTGTTCTGTAATCCTCTTGGTAAAATAAAATCTGTGCGGAAATTTACCTAATGATTTAATTTTATCACCGTGAAATTGAAGCATTTCCAGAAAGTATTGTCTGATACCGTTTTCATATGCATGTATAATTTGTTTGGCACTTTCATATTTGGCGACATTTGTTATGACAGCTTGCCCCCACTGGAAATTCATTGGTAAGTTAAATTTTTCGGCATTGAGTTCAAGAAATTTCCTTTCGAGTTTCAGTTTGTGTCTATCCGAGTCTTTGAAAAGTAAGCCTCCCAAGTTTACAATTCATATGTTGGCGGTGGAGGAACGTTCACACAGCATATTCCGGTCCTTGCCCTGAGGTATGGGTTGGGAAACTGTTATGCCATAAATCAGTTTCAAAACTTAGCCTATGTTCACTCTTTTAAGACGAGCCCTTTAAAAGAATTACGCCCTAATAAACACACAAGAATTCTCTCTGAGAGCTTGTCTCATTCACAAATTCACATGCCAACGAAAATGTATTCCCTGTGAAATATAGTGCGGCCTCGGAATGTCTGTAATTAAAACTAATTGACTGGAACGAGATTTAATTACCTACTATTTATGCATTGGAGGAATGGCGAACATAAATTGAGAGGATCTGAAAGCTGGTCTTCACCATTGGAGTTAAAGTTTGTGAAGCTCTTGTGTCCTGGAGAAGCTGGATCTCCATCTGTTCCCTTTATATGTGATTGAAAACCTTTAGTTTACCAGTCATATAAGTCTAGTCTATTTATGTGACAACATCTGTTTGAATTCGTTTTGTGTCCTTTCTTCCAAATCCCTGTTCGTTAAGTTTGCTTGAAATTGCTATCGACCAAAAGGGAGAAAGGAAATTATCTCAGGAACCCGAGAGGGAGAAAGGGAAAGAGGGATATATTTGCCTCCTTTGGTTTTCTATCCGTGAGACATCGTGCCCTTCCTTTCTACCATAAATTTAAATTTCAGGGACACACAGGAAGTACAATTTTAAAAGTGTAAATGTTGTGGGGAGACCTCAACGCTCTGAACGTCGATATTGTGTTTGCTTTCACCACTATTGAATTCATTCACAGTCGAAACAGTAATTCGAGACAAAGTAACTTCCCTGAGAAATGTCCAGTTTGCAGGTTTTTGTTCGGTTTTCGTGGTAACCAGGTCGGGATTAGAATTCAGTGGTGTTGTATCTTAATCTTACGGGAAGCCCTTACGGAAACACAGGGAGATCAGGCGCGTAATATGGCATCTAGACATATGAGCTGAATGATTTAAAATCGCTGGAACTGCACCCCCAAATGAAACACCCATCTTTGAAACTTCACCCATCCTTCAAGTTACACCCCCATAACGACGACCACTGCCCTAATGATTTTTTTTCCAAAGAAGACGACAATTTGAACCGAATAATTTGTTCACTATTTTCTGTCGACGAAACTTAACCATTCACATTGATTCCTTTAGCTAAAATGAAAGAGTTTTTCCATTGGCTGGACCGAATGAAAATGTGACTTCGAGGCCTTATCGTCCTATGCCCTATACAGATCTTTGCAATAACTGTATGCAGTTATGCAAGAACTCCTCTATGCAAATAGCTCCATACAAGCAGTTCTATGCATTAGCGCCGCCACAATGAGCCGCCAAAGTGAAATGCAAATGATTATGAAGAAATTGAAGAGCATCGTGAACATATTTGCTATTCTCTATTACTTACATGGTTAAATAATGTATGATAAATACACCAAACGTTTGCTCTAATCTAACGTTGTTTTACTTGTCTTCGCTCTCCGTCTAACCGAGTATACACTCTCCGCTGCACCGTTTCGAAAAACATTCCTGCACCACTGAACGAAGTAACGCTCACAAGGAAGAAAACGCTGAAGAGAAGTGTAAATACGAGTGACAGTAAAGCCATGAACTGTTCATTGAATATTTAACGTGTTTGAGCGGCCGAGGAAATTCCAGCCGAAGGTGAGTGCTTAGAGGGCATCAGTGACTTTGGTGTGTATCCCTTATTAGACTTTTAGACAGGTTGCGACTTTCAACGGATGGTGACGGCCTTTATATTATTTCAAAAACCACTAATTAATGGGAGAGTGCAACAAACAACCTGCATACTATTCCAGGGTGCGTCGTTTTCTGACGTTTCTACGACATAGTTTTAATCTATTGTTTTACTCTGTGGCGAGCATTAAATCTGTAAAAATATAGAAAAGAATTGAAGATGTTCAGAAAATAATTTCTTACTTCAAGAGACGAGATCATGATAAAGTATTTTTTTTTTAATATTTCAGAAAGAATCCTCGTTTAACCAAGATAATTTTTAAGTGCTTTTCATTAGCAAAGGAATCTCGAAACGAAGCATCTCAAGGGTCTTTACTGCTTTCATGAATCGAACTGAGATTTTTTCAGTGAAAGATCTTTCATTTTTAAGTATAATTTATTATTTTCTGCCCCTCATTGTCGTGTTGCATACACTACGCTCTTCGAAGTCATTTCATTTTTATGTGCATTATCTAGTAAACGATAACGAATTTTCAAACTAAAGTTCTTAAAAATTACTAAAAAGAAACAACACTAAGGTTTTTCATGTGGACGAACAAAGTAGCCTATTATTTTAAAATTACATCACTCCAAGACAACATATAGCTTGATTTTTTAAAAAGAGTTATCACTAATGAAATGAAACATAAGGTTGTCCATCGACAGCCAGAAATGAAATAGGAGAAAAAAGTGATTTTTTCGAAATTTCGTTTCATACTAGGATAGTGTTCCCATAACTGCTTATACAGCCCTCTCTCTCTCTCTCTCTTTCTAAGTGACCCTATTTATTAAACATTGAATGAATTGAACATTGAAACCTTTAGATTGTGATTGGGAATGATATTAGCTGTCGCCATTGGGCTCTAAGTTGGGAATTATATGATTTTGGTCAAATAAATTGCTAACAGAAGGCCTTTTAAACAGTTAACCTGAAAGTCCCGGACTTGGGTCCTGGTTATAGCCGGGCATCGTGTTTTAAGTGGATGCTTTATGAACACTGAGGGGCGGTGACCGAGTGTTCTCATCTGTTGAAGGATATTAAACCAAAATTCTGCCGTAACCATGCATGATTTAAGGAGCTGAAAGATCGTTTAAACTATGAATTGTTTTTAGGTGGACGTAATTTACATCGGACTAAAATGTTAGCGGTAATATTTTAAGGGGTGCAGTCCAAGACTTATATCTTAGCTTCTGTCCTGAAATAATAAGCACTTCTCATTTTTACTGACCTCATTTTTCAAACCGAATGGTTTATGCACTACTGTTAAAGAGCTCCGGGGATGTCAGTGCACTGAATAATGTGGGCGCACCCACCTGTCGAGTTAGAAAAGGACCACCCTTAAAAAAAACCTACCACCGTAGTATTCACTAAATAAATCGGAGATTTTCAGTGCTATCCATCCACTGTCGTATTTTATAATGTTTAGGGGGATTATTTCCACGTCGAGAGTGTGAGAAGGAGCACAAATTATTTTCTCCCGACCTACTTATATCTCACAACTTATGAGCATTATGGCTGCTTTCTGTTCACCATCCGTCTTTTTAAAAAGTGAGAACACGTTTTCCTTGAAGCGTATCATCAACACCCCATTAGCATTCGAAATGAAGGAAAAGCTATACGGAAGGTTTACCCTAAATGGGGGAAAGAAAAACAATTCCTAAGAGTGTGTGTGTAACTAATACACCACAAAGTCCACTGACTTGTATGTGTCGTTGTGGTTTTCCATGCAGTTGATTAGGTTCAATGGTTCGTTCACATTTTTAATGGTTAATCGGAATTATCAATTTTGGTTTGTCAAGCTCCACTTAGTTTATTTAGTTGGTCGTGAGCAGTTCTTCCTCTCGAAGAACCATCTTTTAAATTCTCTGTCTATGAATATTAAGTGTTGGCTCGATTGGTACGCACATACGGCAGAGGATCTGAGTTTGAAAATTAACTATAGCGAGATAATTCTTTCGGAGAAGGATTTCTGTAAGTTTAACCATCCGCTAAGCCGTCACGCATCCTCGTAAATACGTGCCAAAACACTGCTTCAGTCATTCCGCCACATTATCCTATAAATATATACTTTTCATTAGACCACGTGAATATATTATATCGAGGTCAACTCCGAAGAATGACGAGTATGGAAGAAGAGCATGCTACTTTCATTATGAGGAATTGATGCTATCGCCTTTGTCCAGAGTGAAATTGCGACGGAAGTGGAAAATTTATTCACGCGTGAACGCGTCAAGTGGGGAAACATGAATTCCTAACCAACGAATGACTTCTGAGTCTGATGCAGGAAGGGCGGAGCAACTTCGACCCAAAGACTATGACGTTAACAATCTTGGCGTACCCTGAAAGGAACATTTCAGGCAAAAATTTTGAAATATTCCATCAAAATTTTTTCCACGTTGTTAGTCATGATGTGGTGAAGGATATCAATTGTAAAGGGTAAACAACTTAGTACTTCTGCAATTACAAAAAAACAATATGATGTAGACAACATACTCCCATCATCATGCGAGTTTTCTTGTTTATCACCAAAAATAAGGACAGGATTCCCCTTAAGCTTTAAAAAATGCGTTATTCTGTGTGACTCGGAAACTCGGCCGTTGAGGTCAGAAGTGTATATGGTTAAATTGGAAGCTGATGAGATGTGGATGTGGAGAAGAATGGAGAAAACAAGGTGGGCAGAAAAGCAAACTGATGAATGAGAGTTAGACATGGAAGGGGAAGAAGATGGCTTTTGGGTGAAACTTGGGTAGTGCAGGTTAAGTGGACGCTTGTGATACTGAGAGGCAATGATATACAGAAGGGCGTGATTGGGAAGAGAATACTGGGAAAGTGAGATAGAGGGAGGAAAATAATAGGCATTTTGGATAGAATTATTGAGGTTTGGAGGTCTGCAGAGCTAAAAAAAATGCTTTATTTTGATATATAGCATTGAATATTTTGTTCCATGTTAGTTAAAGCTTATGAGTACACTACTGTCTCGTTCCAGAGCTCCTGAGAGAAAAACCTACCAAAAAATAGAAATACTAATGAATAAACACAGAATAACAGAATAAATACTAAATAATCATTATTACATCATTACATTTTGTTAATAAGTCAGTGCTTTACTTAGGTTAAGCCAATTTTTTTCTTTATACTACTGCAAAGCGATATGAAGGATTAGTTTCAAAATTATCTCCGCTTACAAAGTATTCTTAAATAGAAAAAGTTATGAGGCAACGCCGGCAGTGGAATTTCAATGATGAACATATCCAAAAGAGCAAAAACACACGAACTGTTCGCATGAACGACATTTGATATTTTCTGCTCGAGATACAAAACATAAGAAAATTTAATATTTTATCTACATAATGGTACTAATTTTCTTACTAATTCGTAGCATTTATGAGATAAGAATTCCGCCGGAAGACTTTGTCAAAACAGTATTAGTCCCTAACCCAAAAAAGGTAATGACGACATCATGTGAGGATTACAGAACAATAAGTTTGATATCGTACGCACCTCAAGTGGTTCCCAGTATCATAAACAAGAGAATAGAGATGCTTACTTAGGGGATAATTAGTTTGCGTTCAGGAAGAGGAGAGGCACGCGTGATGCTACTGCAGTTATGAGATCAATAATCGAGAGGAACGTAGAATTAAATCAGGACGTATTTATAGGTTGCGGAAAGGCATTTGATAGAGTGAATTGAGAAAAAATAATGAATATATTGTAGAAAATATAAGTATATTGGAAGGACAGGAGGCTAATCGGCAACTTTTACGTCTCAGACTGCTCAGGTGCGAGTGGGGAACGGGCAGTCCGGATGGGCAGACTTAGAAATAGAAGTTAGACAAGGGTATTCTTTATCACCTCTGCTCTTCAACGCAGTTATGGAAAAAATGATTTAAGAAGCATGGAAGAACTGGATATAGGGATGAAAATTGGCGCAATTAGGTTTGCTGAGAACTAAGTTTTAGTTTGTCAGTCAGCCAAGGGGTTGCAAACATTACTGGGTGAATTGGAAATTCAGTGCGATAGATATGGGGATGAGAATAAATATTAGTAAAACTAAGATTATGCGGTGTTCCGAAAAGTGAAATGCTAGGTTAAGCGTTAAAATAGGAGGGCATAAACTAAGCAGGTGTAAGAGTGTACACATCTCGGAAGTATTTTTGGGCAAAATGTTAAATTGGTAGGGGAATAAAGATAATGGCCTCAGGCAAACAATCTTTCACAATAAGGAGGAAATTGATAACGGGGACGTTAAGAAAGGTCGATAGGCGTAGATTAGAGACTTTTGAAATGTGGATGTGGAGAAGAATGGAGAAGGTTAAGTGGACAGAAAGGAAAACAAATGACGAGCTGCTGGGTATAGTGGAGGAGAAGACGGGATTGCTGGGAGAAATCCTAAAGAGACAGAAAACACACAACTGCGACACAATTGGCAAAGGCATTTTGAAGACTGTGATAGAGAGGAGAATGTTAGGCATGCGAGGAAGGTGCAGAAAGATGATAGGGATGTTCGACGGAATGAAGGGAGGAAGCAACTATATGGAGATGAAGAGGGGCTTTTTGCAGAATAGGATGGTGGGTTATATTTTGTTTATGCATATGGACAAGCTATTTATTGGGTAATTGTGTCCATCGAAAACCTACTTTAACCGGTAGATCAACTATAATAATGATGACACATGCCCCACGCTGAATTTCAATGATTACATATTCGTCCGACGGGTGGAAAGAGATACATGCAATTACTTTTGCTTATATAAATTACGTAATTCATAAAAAGCCCACCGATTTTGAAATACTAAGCAAACAAACATATCGTAATGTTTCACTGATATTAATACTTAATTTGCGTTAAATAACAATTTTAAATTAGTTTAAAACCAGAGCCAATTAATCGACATCCTGAGTGTTTAGGTGAAAAATAAAAACTTGCTTTATGAAAATTGCTATTCAATTAATCCCAATAAAAATATTTATCAGATATCCCGCTTTAAGTAAATGTTTTTTTTTGCAACATCGCTGACATGTTGAAGAAAAGGTCAAAGGGTTCACTTCCGTTAAGTGCACTATGGCCAGTACTCGGGTCATCTACGTTTACCCTTCATTGAAATATTAATTATAAATTTGCGTAGTGCTCAAGTGACTTGCTTTGTATTCATCATGGGCACAAAGCATGTATCACGGTCACACAAAGCCATGATACGGAAGATGGTCAAAACGTGTTTAGAGGACCTCAAAATATATTTATTTTAAATATCCAATGTCAAATGTTTTCATAAAAACAACACTTTCCCTTAAAATGTGCTTGGAGAAGTGAAAAATCGGAAAATCTAATTTGTTTATCCTTCAAACTCTCGTCTTATGAGAGACAATGACTCGGTTTCACTCACGAACAATTAAATCTCTTAGTTTCATGTTCCAAACGCCAATTCCCGTTCACAGCTGTATTTTGTCAAAATATGCACGACACTCAAGTAGATCTATTTTGCTAAAATTATCGCCCAAGGAGCCATTTAGCATTCAAGACAAGATTAGTGAAAGCACCAGAATTTTTCTTCGGCTCGTCTCACTTTTTCATGGACGACATTTCCTACGGTTCGAAAAAATGTCGAAGTTTAACCCGAAAAAATTGACTGATGGCCGAAGGTGTGCCAAATTCATTTGCGACTGACCGCACATCAAGAGACCCTAAACGTTTTGGGGGGGGGGGGGTACTGGCAGCAGACGCGGGGAATCGGTTATCCCCTATGAGCATTGGGCTTTAAATGTAATGGCCTACTCTTTTTATGCTCTTCCCCTCATTTTTCGCGGTAGCATTCCGATATTGCCGACTGTTTCTGTTTGAAATACGACCCACCATTGCGGCGGGGGGTCATAAAGCCGACCTGGCTGTGTCGCTTGTGAGGCCTCCTCCCCTTGAGGATCCTTTACCATTCATTTCTTGACCCATATCCGCCCTTCCATCCGACGATTTCGGTGGCGTGGGTGGGTTGAGAGGCGCCTGCTGGCTGTTACTCCCACGACAACTCCAACGGCCGGGAACGAGTAGGAGGATATTTTTGGTTATTTCTTAACAATTGCGATTTGAAGGTGTGAAAGACCGTCTTTCCTAAAGATTTCCGGGGTAGAGAATGTCGGGCGGCAATCAACGTGCAATTGACTCTCGGTGGGCTTTGCGCCTTGTGAAATTTTAACGGGATAGCATCCGGGCGGTTTCGCGCGTGGGTGATTCTAATGAAGTTGTAAAATCAGATAGCTGTTTAAATCCCTGGATAACTTAAGCAGACGTAAATTTATGATAATTTTCACGGTGGACTTAGAGTACTCTCAGTAGGTGGTGATGTCTTTGTAGATTTGATGAAACCCTAAAAAATTAAATCATTATCCGAAGCTTAATAACTCTAGGATATGAATCCTATTCCAACATGAGTCTGGTTTATATTACATACGCCTATAGGCACTCATATCTGTTGGAAGCTGCTTTCAAGCGTTCGCTAAAAACTATTATTCGCGGAAATGCAAGGATGAGTTCTTCAGTGTAGAAGCATATTTGACGCCATAATATATTCTTCAGATCTTCATTCTTTCCGTAAAGCTTATTATTTCATATCCTCTTGCTTAACATTCCGTCTTGAGTTCCAATCCCTTTCAATATCTCCCTGAAACCCGTTTGAATCCATAGATTTGATGAAAAACCTACTGATTAACTCCTTTGAATCTTTCAAGAAACTGCGGGAGATGCCGCAACAGTAACTTTAACGGAGTCATCCGCTATGTGTGCATTATAATGCAACAATTTCACTCTGTAAAAAAACATCTTGTTCCTATAAAGCCCCCATTCGGTAGCTTAATTGGCTAAAGCACTCGGTCTGATATCGAGGAATCCGGGTTCGAATCCCGGTCAAGGCGAATGATTCTTACTCTCTGAAATTGTTGCATTATAATCTTTTGAATCTTGTTTTTTCTTCATCTATCTCTTCCTTTGTCAATGTTATTTTTGCCGATAGACACTTATTGTTTGCTTCTAAGACCAACTATCTGAATCATAAAACATTACACTATTTTTAAACATTTGACTTGCTGGACTTAGTAGCCCATAACCCAAATTAATGAATAAGTTTTGAAAATTCTACAAACCCTGTGTGACAATTTTGGAGTGAATCGGCAATTTTGGAGTGTTTGCAATAAAATTAATGTTTAAAGCGTATTAACAGAGAACTAAGAGAGTAGTAGTAGCGCTATTCCCTCCAAAGCCAAAAGCACTTTCAGCATCTTCTGTGTTTAGTAAAATTAGTAGTACTCAGTCGAACGATGAGATGAAAAGATTACGCAGTGTTGAGATCTTCTAGGACATCGCGTGCGAGGACCCAACGGATTTAGCAAAGCCCATATGGGGTTTACTGACGAAACAAATTGTAAAAGTCAACTCTAGAGAACTTCTTTTTGGTCCTTTTTTATTTTTTTCTTAGCTCTTCTAAGCTCTGTCAATTTAATTTCATGATTGCAATTTCTGACAAGAACATTTTCCTGAGTCGCCCGAATGATGGCGACCCATTTTTTTGATTGGCTTATGTCCAACTGTTGTTATTTTCATTACCCTCTCATAGTACTGGAATTATTCTTTATCAGACAGGTACCCCTGTACACTTATATATATACTCGTGTATAGGAGTATGATAAAATATCATGGTGTATTACGGAAGTAAGACGTAGCAATTAATAGATTTGGAAATGAACGCGCCCATTGGAGTTGTATTTTTTGCCATCGTGCTATGATTCCTGCGGCGCTGACATATTTTCGAAGATATTGTACCATTGAGAGTTCAAAAATTAATGCTCAATAATCATCGTAAAAAAAGCGTTTAAGAAGGACACATTTATATAATTGACTATATGTAATAGATAGTTGTACAGTGTAAGGTATTTTTACGCTGCATATGGCACTAATTCTTAATATTCTATTTCAAAGGTTATTACTCTAATTTAAAGTGTTATTTCCATAGAAAAGTTAAAGAAACAATCAGCAGATCATTTATTGTATTATAGACCCAAAACTTCGGGTTAGATGAGGACCAACACTTCGAATGGTATCTAGCAGTTCACATTTATTAATTCGGAGTTATCCTAGTATTTTTTATACCAGAGTAAATTACGTTTTTCATGCATATAAATTTGTCCCTTTAAACACGTACGCTTTAGATAATTATTCTAGAAAATCTCATGGTCATAATGAATCTTAGTTGCCAGAAAAGACATTTTCGAAATATATATTTCAGAACGCCAGGATGGGATCAACTCCTGTTGTCTTAATGGTATCTTAGTGGCTAGGTCGTGTGTAGGTTAACCTGTGGATAGGTAAAACTGGCACGGCACATGGCATTTTGTCAAATACGCCCCTAAACAGTTTGCTAACATTTAATAATGCTTTCATCTCTTAGTCGATGAATTGGGGGCTCAATCCTACCTTTGTCTCACATTTCCACAAGGTTTTACCGAATAAAAATGATAGTCGTCAATTATATTTGGCAACAAATTGTCATGGTTAGTAGGGAATCCTAGTCTCTGCGAAATGGGATGATTTGACATGGTTTAGCCTGGCGTTGACGCTTGGCTGGCGTCGTCCCGATGGTATCGCACCTTTCTTGCGGGAATCGAAAGTTTTCGAGGGGCCCGGCAGAAGGCGGCAAAATACCGTTAAGGCGGCTATGGAGGGCTTGGCGGGAAGAAGTCACGAAGATGAAAGCAGCTATCGCAGTCCATCGTCCTACGCTACTATCTCTGGAATGCTGATTTTATAGTTCTGCAAAGATTTTCTCTAACTCTCTTTCTTTTCAAAAGAAAATAGTTTGTCAAGGTAGCTGCAGGTTGTAGGTCGAACGAAAGTTTTGGTGCGTTAGAATGCAGCATGAATGCTTAATGGATTGGAAAACCGTGGGTGGAGCCAATGGTAACATGAACAATGCACATTATACAATCACAGTTAAATTATCCACTCTTGTTGGTGGAATGGATGGTAATAAATTTAAACTTAATGCAAGAGGAAGTAAACACTTCATTCTTACTGTAGTTTGTCTTTCTTCCACATGTGGTTGATAAAATAGATGGACTATTCGATTCTTGCAGAAGGAATTTATTCACGCCCCTAATAAAAAGCTTAAATTATATTTTGTCTCAGGATTGGCAGCACTAATTGCATGAACTTCCAATATTTTTAATATTTCTCGAAAAAAACGTAATTCTATCAAAGTTATAACATTTCCACACTGAAAGGCAGATGGCTTGCTAATATTATATTTTGTCTTTTTCTCTGTTCCTTTGAACGATATAAGAAATAATTTCTCTCTCTATGTCACCAAATTCTTCTTACTTGGCTTTGTCTAGACGATGTTACAAAATCATTTGAAAATAGAAAATTTTATCTGCAATATTTCTGTAGAGAAATGTGTATACTTTATTTAACCGTTAAAATAGATATGAGGTGCTTGGAAACAATTTGGTTCTTCCTCCTCGTGTGTGTACCTTATGAATACATTGATACAGCTGCTAAGAGATTCTTATTTTCCGACAGATTGGAGAATATCGCTTAAACCTCACGAAACTACTTTACAAATTTAGTTGTGAAACGATTGTTTCAGGATGGATCTTAAGAAATAAACATGCCCTAGATTCTACTGAGTATAACCTACTTAATATTCTTACTCTCCTTCTTGACAACCGAAGTACATCAAAATGGTGGAGTTAATATTTGTCAGATTTTTAAAATTACTGTGAGTACTAACGGCTGTCTCCGTATCAATGTGCTAGTAAGAGATTGAAAAAATGAATTAAATTGTGCGAATATTTTAAAGTTCTTGCAAAAAAGATATTTTTAGCGAACACGAGGCTTCTAGATTAATCTGGATTTCGTCCATGGATAAATATGTAACTTTTATTTTCCTTTCATAAACATAGTTCTTGGAATCCTTGACTTTGCTGGTGTGTTTTATTTAACCGATACCATTTATTGTTAAAATTTTGAATAAAATTATTTTAGACGCCAATAATTGCTAATTCTTTTGCCGAACTAAAATCTGATTTCGCATAATGTCTTTATGGCAATAATGAATATAATGAAAATTGGTTGACGTGGTGATAATTATTTGCGCCAGTGATTTATACTGTAAATTAAATATTTCCAAAAGTAATGGGTTATATACATATTTTTTAAAGTTACTTAAGCATGTAAATACTTTGAACTTACCTGCTCATAAATCACGAAGAAAACACTGGGGAGATGTTATCAGCGATGGAAAGAAACCTTTGACTTCTCTTCGATGATTTATTCCTTTTGGAGACTATTTGAACAGGGAAGAGGTTCACTTCACAATTTATTTATCACTGAACGTCAGTCTTCACTCGAATGTACTCGGCTCACCCTTTCAAAAATATACCAGCTCCCGTGAAAAAATTACCTTCCTGCCACTTGGAAATTTCGTCGGCCACTGAGCAGTCGTCGCGCCGAAGGGAAAAAGAATGTTTTTCGTGAAACCGTTTCGCGGGCGCACTTTCCCACCAAAACTTCCGAACAGCTCCTTTTTCCACGACTCGTCCCGATGATGCAGCGGAATAATCCGGAGCGCCCGCCCCGTAAAAAATGTGATCCACCGGCCGTTGAAGTCTCCCGAAGAGCCGAAGGGAAGGTCGGTCGTTGAAGTCTCCACCTCGTTTCTTTCTGACTCTCCGCTTAGGAGTGTGCGGAGTCCTTGGAGCCGTGGGGCCTTTCCCTCTCTCTCTCCCTCCCCGCATAGACCCGGCCTTCCCGCCCGATCCCTCCCACTCTCTCTCTTTCTCTCCCCCTCCTACCCCCCTCTCCCTTCCCCTCTCCGCCTCCTACCACCTCCCCTCTGCAACCCAACCATACACACAACAACCAGCTTAGGGTCGCCCTCCCCACCGGTCGTCCTCCTTTCTCCCTTTCACCTCAACTCTCCCTTCCCTCATTTCGTGATGCTTCCGTTTTATTATTTTTTTTACGAGAAAGGGATCACATCTCCCTGCGAAGCCGAAAAAACGCTCCCCGACTGCACTGTTAAACACCAAGTGTATGAGAAATTTTGCCGGCGGAGGTAGGGGACGGTTCCAGGTTATTATATTTTTTTAATATTCAGATGGTGGACGCAGATGATATTTTCATGAAATAATTTTTAAACACCTTTGACACATCGGAATTGGGATTTTTGTGCAAGGTATATTCCTCGCCATAATTTGAAATTAGTTTACTCTCGGATTGAAGGCGCGTGATTGGTGCTGTTATTTCGTCATTAGGGCAGATTGGGTAACTAGAGACAGAGTAAAGGAGACGGAATAAAAACTTCAATCGCATAAGTATCCATTTAGAGTTTATTTTTCTGTAGAGTTGAAGTCCAATTATGTAAAATACTTTTAAATGAAATGCATACTATTAAATTAGGGAAAATAGCCATAGAGATATGATCCAGGATTTTACCACAAGAGAAATGCCTACTCTGCTGGAAATGTTTTTGAAACAACCATATCGACTGATATTCAGTTGAACCCAGGGAGGTTCTTGGGAACCCCATACACTTTCACGAAAATGTTCTGTAACTGTTCCAGTACTTAATAAATATAAGTTTAGCATAATAACACATACATGTAATAAATTGATTTCTTACTTTAGTTGGTCGCATCATAGAATTGTAATATTCTATCCTGCCTCTCTTGTGGCAAACGTAAAAACACTTGTTCAAAAGAATTAATCGTCAATGATAACATATCATTGGATCCGACTCTTGGAGTTCGAGGGTACGTGGGTAATTTTCCTGTCCTACTTAGGTAATGCAAACATTTATCGTAATGTGAGAACATGTGTCGAGATCAAACACATAACTCACGTTGAACGATACGCAGTACATACTAAAGTGAACTGAAGAGCTAATTAATGCTTCACTAATGAATTCTTTCTGTGAATTAGACCATTTTTTGTATCCCAGTTAGCTACTAATTAAGATTTAAGAAATGATAATATTACTCCCAAGCATATTAATCTCACATTTGTAAGACGAATTGTGAAATTAGATCTGGTGCTTTCCCGGTGTATTTCCTTGATGAAGTTTTCTCGGGTCTTCCACCGGGTCAGGGGTTTTATATTGACCGACGTTTTGATACTTGACTCTTACGTCGTCCTCATGGTAGATGAGGACGACGCACGAGTTGAGCATCGATGCATCAGCCATTATGGAACTCCTGACCCGGTGGAAGACCCGAGAAAACTTCATCAAGAATTGTGACATTGGTTTGCGCCAAAAGTAATGTAACAAAAAAGATTGGAATTAAATCATAGAATTAAGGAAATTAGGAAAAATAAAAATTTTCACAGTTCGACATCATGTACCATGAAGTGTTTTCATGATAAATTCACAATGACCTCGTACACCGGTTCCTATCACTGGTATCTACCGTTTTCCATATGCGTGCACTTTTGAAAAATGAGCATTTTGTAGATGAAAGTTCACTTGGGAACACTAGAAGGTTGGGAGCTTTGGTGTTATCTATAATATTTTTGCAAAAATTAAACACATGTAATTGCAGCGAATTAATAATAGTAAAAGTCCATGACCTCGGTATTAGACCTCCAAGTCTTTCCTCCGTGATGATTGAGGCTTGGTGCGTGGACGGTGCGATGAGTCAGAGGAAGCAGTATTTAGGGCACGCCGATTCTGCCACTCAATCCTTACTGTTATTTTAAAATGGATAGCGCACTCGTCAAAGAGATTCACAAGTAACGGGCGACAATAGTCTTTTTTCTTAAATTGATAGTTCCTTCCGAGAGGGTCACGTAGTTAATCGATGGGCGTTTCCTTTCGAATACTTTCAGGTAACCTCAAATCCTTCCGTTTGATTTCATTGGAATACAGCTAAGTTCCAGTAAGACGTATATTGGTACGCAGGCGCTCACGGGACAGTGAATTAATGTTTATAGTGTCAACTGCTACTGGTACGTTATTTACCCGAAACTGAAAATTAACTCGTTGTCATCCTCTTGTTGTTCTTCAATTATATTTCCAAAATGCATTAGGTTTAGGCGTGCAGGTATATGTTACAGTTTTGGTGTGTATCATATGAAAATCAATTACAAGATACGGCGGAGGCATTTTTATTTCTTAGAATAAAAAGTTTTGGTGACTTATTTGATTGTTTACATCGTTATTTACAGCTGTATTTTAACAGCAATTAGATTATATAAATAAATTTTATTTGTATGAACAAAGGGTAGATAATAATTTGAATGAATACCACGCCAACACAACGTATTTCATTGTGTCAATGAAGTATGAGGAACATTAATACACAAACCTGTTACGAAAAATAAATTAATTTAAACGGTTTCGGGCGTTATACAGTTTTTGTGTTCTACAGGATAAACAATGTTTTATTATTGTAGCTACTGCGTTCCTTAAATAGCCAATAATATGGTTTCCCTACCTAATAAAAAGCGGAAAATGTAATTCTAACAGTAATGCTAAGGTAATGCAGGTGATCATATCGAGGGTCTCAGTTGCCGTCTTCCCGAGTTTCGCCCAAACTTCACAGAATGACGTTGCTCTAAATTCAGATTCATTTTGTTTTTCGACGCGGACAAAAACCTTGCTTCACTAAAAACGGTGTCCTCACTCAACGATAGCCCGCAGGCGACTGAGGTTGGTGTCGGTCTGTTGCTAAGAGCCCCCTCCACCTTACCCTGCCAGGCAGACCCCCCTCCACCGCTCCGTTCGCGCCAGAGAAAATCAGTTTTACCACTTTTGGGTGCGACCCTGCAGGCATTAAACATGAGGTTTGCATCGTGAAACTAGGTACCCTTTCTATAAAAAAAAATTGTTGATATTTTAAACTGATGTCAAGTTACTTCAGTTGAGTCACTTAAGTTAAGAATAAGAATTTAAAAGCTTTTATTCAAGTTAATACCCAACAGAATTCCTACTTAGTATTAATTTCAAAAGGAGTTATTTTTTCATTGTCTAAAATCTTTAACTGTAGGCACTTACCGATAGAGATTTCACGGTTGTTACAGTTCAAGTACTAATGCCTTACTCTCAAGATAATATGTATCCCACCCATTCAATTTCTGTTTGTACCCAATCAACCTGAAACCGAAATGTTAAACTTATTCCGTGGAAAACAACAAGTGTTTCTGTTTTATTCGTAGCCCTAGTTTATTAATTATTTAATTTGGTTCAATTTTCAGTTTTAATTTATTTCAGGTATTTCTTAAAATTGGCTTTGCAATTTAATAATTATATGAAATTGGGCTTAATAGAGAATTCAAATTTAACGTTGCTGTCCGGTTATGCTCTATGTTGTGATGTCTGGTAAATAGTTGTAAAGACACCAACATATATAAACTTGGTACTTTAAAAATGTCTTTCATGTTGATCGATATACGAGGCGTGTTCATAAAGTAAAGCCCGTTTGGTCACAGGAAAAAATATACTCATATGAAACACATTTTATCGGCACTTTTAGTTAGCTACAAACCTACTTCACCTATCTACATTATCGCCGTTCACTTTGAAGCATTTTTCGTACCGCTGCACCAGCTTCTTTAACCCCTCTGCATAGAAACTCACCGCCTGAGGGTTGAACCAATCGACAACGCCATTCTTGAGTTCCTCTTCGGTTTCGAAACGTTGTCCACCGAACCACTGTTTCAAGTGCAAGAAGAGGAAGTAGTAGCTGAGTGTAAGGTCAGGACTGTACGGTGGGTGGTTTAAAGAGTTCCCAACGACCCAAAAACTCTCGTCCACTGGACATTCTTTGCTCTTTGTGGTGGTCGGTGAGCATTTTCGGTACACACCTTGCACGCAATGTGTGGTATACGAGGTTTTCCGTAACAATATTGTAGACAGTAGTGCGTCCAAGTTGAGGAAATTGTTCAGCCATGCCATTAGTTGTCAATCAACGATCACATCGCAGTTTTTGTTCCACTTGCGAAACAATTTCATCGGTCAGAATACTGGGCCTACCACTTCGCTCTTCGTCATGGACATTTGTTCGTCCATTTTTAAAATCACAGCAGCATTGTCTAACCTTTACTTCACTCATAACTGTAGGTTTATAAACTAGGCGTAATTCCCGATGAATTTCAGCAGCCGACAATTCTTTTGCATACAAGAATCGTATGACAGAACGCACTTCACAGCTGGCGGGATCAACGATTGTCACGGACATTGTTGTTTGCATGCACGGACAAGCAAACGACTTCTGAAACAAAACAAATGCTGCTATAGCTTCTCAATGAATCAATAGATGGCGCTGCAGGAGCAAAACTGTGTTCTAAAGCGCAAATATTTAAATATAAGCAAACGGTACTTACTTTAAGAATACGCCTCGTACTTTATCTTTTATTGTACACAATTATATAAATTGTGTGTCTTTGAATAATCAAACCACTTTACTTTTCCAATTAAAAGTCAGTATGAAGATTTTCCACCAAGTTACGCCAGAAACTGTTTTATTTAAAATTGTATGTGATAAAAGCCACACAAAAAGCAGATTAACCGTAGAATGGACACTGTTTTTATGTGCCACCAAAAAATGACCACTTACAACCAAAATGTTTACCCAAAGCATCTAGTTGGTGCAAATTATGCAGTGTATTTTTGTCCGTATTCGACATACCCGCGATGGTTGTATAGATGACATCATCATCAGTATTTTCAATCCTAGGTTTGTTTTATTGCACCCCTCCATTCGTCTCTATTTAATGTCAATTCCCTCAATCCCTGATACCTTTTCTGTTTTACGTCTTTCTTAATTTGTCCTACATGTATGTGCATGTCTCTTGGTCTTCCTCGTGTGATCTTTCCTTCTATTTTTTCTTCTATTATATTCCTAATCAATCCATTGTGCCTCAATGTGTGTCCAATCCATCTATTTCTTCTTAGTCGTGGAATCCTCTATATGGTCCTTTCCTCTTCTGCTCTTCTATATACTTCCTCGTTTCTTACTTTGTCTGTCCATTTAATCTTCAGCATTCTCCTCCAGCACCATGTTTCAAAGGCTGCTATTCTTCGCTGGTCCACTTTTCCAATGTTCCAAGTCTCGGAACCGTAAAGTGCCATGCTCCACACGAATGTCTTGACGATATATTTATATATAACATAAAGTATAGGTGTTATCAACAGAAATTTGAATTAGTTGCACAGAGTTAGTCAAACATTGCTATCTACGTATCCAGTCAAGTGCGTAATCTGAGATCGAACATGTATAAGCGCTTCCAAATGTCCGATCGATTCCGCTTTCCTTCGCAGCTCCGTTTGGCGCAGTAAGTAATTCCTCGGCGAGTTCTAAGAGCTGGCAAGATTGCCCGCACTCCCTTTAAAAGGTCAGCGAGAAGTCATTTCTTGCGAGTACGAGGCAACTTTCTGCTAGAAATTTCCATCATCAGAGCGCTGGAAATTGCATTTTTCCCCCTTTACCACTCGCACGCTGAAAACACTGCGCGGGCCACAACTCAAGCGAGCGAAGAAGATGTTTTTCTTATAAATACGAAAGTTGTTTCCTGGGCCTTTTTCGTATGGAGTCGGTTTCTAGTGGGAGGGGTTACATAGGGAAAAAAATTGAGGCACCAGAAGGCGTACGGCAACGTCCTTCTTATGGGTCACACATCTCTCTCCACACCACGTGCATCGGGACCCCGATGCCTCTCCCCTTCCCACACGCCCATTAGACCGACGTCCGACTTGGGGCTTGCGGTGTGGTAAGAGAGTTGAGAGAAGAATGGTCTATGTATGTTATTACATAACATCCAAAATCGGGTGGGGGAAAGATATGGCAGAAGTTGACATACTATGTGACATGGGAGTAGGAGGACATCACAGATGGGAGAACCGTTTTCACATTTTAAAATTGAAAATCCTGTAAAATTTTAAAATAATTTCGCTAATTTAGAGACCGCAACACACCCTTCAGCATATAATTTTATGTTCGAGGAACCGAGAATTTCTTCAATTTTATTGTCAAATATGAAAGTAATATTCATTTTCAAATTTATTTAAGCGAAAATTCACTCGAAGGTGGGCTTATGTGCCCCTTCTGGCCAAACTATCCCCGTTTTGCCTCTCGGATTGGCTCTCTGGACCCGTCCTTGCATGAGAAAAGGGGTTGAGAGAAACTAACGTGAATCAATTAGAGACTACCAAAACTATGCCGAGGAAACAAAAAACTATATAGATAAGGACAATGCGTTGCATGATCCTGATAAATCCGTGCGCTCGTGCTCAATGCTATTTTTAGTGAACTTTCAGAATAGTTAGGAATGTTTATGTGGTGGCAAATATGATATATTTTGGTATTTGAAACACTTTAAGGAGATGATGCTTTCGGTGTGTTGTATCATTCAGAAGATACGTATGATAATTATCTGCTCAGAATTAGATCGGGAACAAGTGTTAAATCTATGAGTTGCCTGATATAAGCGACAATTTTGAATTAATCACTCCAGAACGCAATATCTTCCTCGAGAGAGTTTTTTTTCCTTCAGCTCTCATGGTTGCTGAAATACACAGCCTTGACCGCTCGAAGTGCCTGTAAGAGTTGAGGATATCGTAATCAGTCACGAAAAACCCCCGGATGTCCTGATAAATGTATTGTAAACATTTCATACTTGGTGCTTTTTGGAGTAAAACGATCCAAAAATCCATCTGCAGAGGTGATTCCAACGTTTTACAGCTTGACTTATGGAATACCTACCTATAGTAGTACGCTGCCTAGTTTCATGTAACGTGGTTGGGAGATGTATAAAAATATATTATACCACTTATAGAGTATTCCGTTTCTACAGGTCACCTCATCATGATAAATAAATTTTATCTAAAAATATGCAAAAGTCAGGGATCACTTAAGAGCCCAAAATCTATTTTGCCTTAGCTTACAATAAAACTTAGAAGAATGGAACACTTGTCATATGTTGACTAATAATCATTAGAAAGGTTCTTTATTTACTCTTAAATGGAATAACTGCTGGTTTCAAACAGAAAAGAAGCCTAATAAAAGAGGGTAAAACATTTTCCTGCATAAATGTTACCTATAGTTTTCTCGACTGTTTCCAACGAATGAGAAAATCGTAATATGTCTGGTGCACATTCTAGTTATTGGCTTGTTATAATTGAACAGACGACAAAGCAACTTTCATAAACCGTTGGAATACTGCATATTAGTGTCAAGGTTCCGTGTGAATGTTCGAGTTAGGACATTCATCATGATTTTGTTTGCTTTAATTTTCATAGGTGAAGTGTTTTTGAGATATTTAATGAACACAAAAACATACGATTTTCGAAAAGAAATGACTTGTAGTTCTTTCTTTTTCTCTAAATTAATTCGAACATTGAAGAAAGTTATTACTAGTGACCTCAACAAAATGCCTTATGAGACACAAATGGGCGTCGCCAGAATTCTCCATGGTGGCGTAGGAGTTATTTTGCCGGAAGGTAGTGTTATTTATTGCTTTTCTGTCTATTGTTATTCTCGTTTACATCAATTATCCACAACAGATGGAATTGAAAACATCTAGCCCCACCTCTCTATGGAATGTTGGTGGCCATGACCGTACGCAGTATTTGCTTGCATTATCGTTTAGTGTAATTGGATTGTGTACAAGTGCTTGTTGTTTTTACTTTTCCTGAATAATTATAGTAGCATTCTAAAATATAAACTAGCTAACCGAGTAACATCATTTTCTATTCGATCAATATGATTACCATATGGTGAAATTACTCGTAATTTTATCGGTTTAGGGTAAATTAATGGCTGTTTCTGTCAACAATGTATAGAACTTAGTAACCCTTATTACCTTAGTCGCGAAGTTCATTTCTGAAATTCTGTGCTTGAGGCCAATTAGTCTGAGCGTAATGATTTCTAAAAAAAACGGAATGCTGGTGTTGCGCTGAAATCTCCGAGAATCATACGATGAATCCAAAAGCCAGATTTTGGTGTTAATTTGAACATTTACCTCACACCTTTTATATCTTGGTCTGTTAAGCACTTCAAAATCCCATGAAAATGCGATAATGTGATGTGGTAAAATTTTACGAGGACCGATTCACACGAGTTATTTGAAATATGTAATTTTTGATGTACTAAATTGATGGATCGTCAGCCTTTTTACACCAGCTGTATCTCAAAGGTTCCACCACGTGATAAATTCGAAGGTAGAATGACCTCTTGCTCCAACACGTCGATCTCATTCCAACACGTTTCATTCTCCCAAAGGATCCGGATGGGATTGGGTAGTGTCAGTTCGCGCTGAGATAACCTCAAACGCAGGTACATGAGTCTTTCTTTAAGGAATTTCTTTTGGTTGAGAGAGTTTCCAAAAAAAAATTCACACTTGAATTGCCTTGCAAGATCAATGATGTGGACGTCCATCCAAGCTTTCTGAACCCCCCAGCGTTAAGATTACAACCTCTTTAAGATCACGTTCGAGAAAACCTGACCCATGTGAAGCAGCTGAAATCGTGGGGGATACACATACCTAAATTTCACACGTGGATATTCGGAGAGGACGCCTCCTCCTTGACAGGTGGGACAGAAGACGTAGCAATCGATCACGGAGATTTTTACCCTGATCGATCGCCGTTCCCTCCCCGTTCTCGTTCGGCTATTAACCATCGCCGAGACTCGGTAGTCGTCCTACACACCCTCATCTCGCCATATCTCCCGTTGACCTTGTTGACCGAAATCGCTATAGAGGGCAGCAAATGCTTCGCTCTCCCCGTTTCCTAGTCTTTCTTTCGAGCCGTATCCTTTCTATTTCGGACTCGCAGCCGCCTCATATCCCTAGGCTCACCGTTTGGTGATCTGTGTATTGACGCTCATATGATCGACGCCTCCATCCACTTGCCTATGCACTTCCACTTTGCCTATGACCATGCCCTAATGAGTAAAGTGAGCCAACAGGTTTGTGCTAAAGTTACATCGCAACAGGTCGATTACAGAGTCGATTTCTAAATCGAATCAACTTTGAATGTTGATCACGTCTAAATCTTTAAAGATATGACCAGACAACAGTGCTGAAAACTGTTTAGGACCATATTAATCCCAGAATTCCATAGGGCCACATTTCAAAGCATAGCACACCTATGTTTGCATGGGGGCAATTCGTAAATTTTGGGTGGCTTAATATACGCATCTCCCGAAAATCAATACAAATTGTGTTTCTAAGCCTGCCGGAGTCCCCTTACTCCATGCGAATTTTTTCTGTCTCTCAATGTGAAGGAATACTTTCGTGAAAAAGGGTTTTTCATCAATAGAACCAGATTTCAGATCAATTAAACATGCATCATGTATGCAATTAACATTGAAATCAATATAAAATACGATTAAATTTTAGCAATTTCACACAATTAATTTTATTTAAAAGTAATTTTGCGAAAAAAATTATGAACTCTTTATTGAACGTCCCTCGTGCTTTTAATGATGAACTCAAAATGGTGGTAGACGTGAACACCAAAAATTCGCTTAGAGATCGAATAACGTGGGGACTGTTAAATGGGATGACGGGTCAGCCACATTTGAAAAATATATAGAATTATGATCGGAGATCATCAATACCAGCTTATATTTTTCAAATTGGATTGCTGAGAAATTTTTACCGCAAACTGGTATTTAATTAATCTTGAACAAGCAAGACAATCGAATGTTTGTATGAAAATTATGCTTGTGTTAACGTCAACACTGAGGAATCATTATACCCCCACGTCATACGTGTTGGCACCGAACTCAATGATGGCAAATTACGAAGTTCACCATTTTTTCAAACTATTAAAATTATTTATCTGCCAATGGCTGAGGCATTTTTTGCAAAAAAATTCTCATGCACCCTTGGTGAGACTGCGGCCTGAGCAGAGGCTCGCACATTTTCCCACGGGAATATTTTTATCCCAGTTATTAAAATTTTTTCCATTCTTTATTCTATTGTTCCTGCTATTTACTGTCATCCGGCGACAATGTTCTACAAGTAAATAGGATTAAATCAAACCAGCTACAGGAATTCGCGGTCTCACAAAACGGAAATCATTAGACCCAGTAGCCATAAAAAATGCCTAATATTCTTCATAGTTTCTTTATCGAATCACAACTTTCCTTTAATGATTGGCATTCTAACACCCCTTTCTTTAAGCCTCTCTGGTTCATTTCAGAGCAATATTCATGGGTTAAACTGGACTTTTTCTGCATGATATGTATGTGCAAAATGGGTGCCGCAACTAATTGCCACGTATATAGCATCATAAAACGATTTATTTAATGCTAATTTTTTTGGACAGTGTTTTTCTTGAATTTGTCATGTTTATTTTATTTGGAAAACGTAAAAATTGAAAAGTACGAGTGTTGGACTCAAGAGCGCATTATTTTTTATTATTCTTGACTTATTTAGTCTAAGTTTTGCTCGAGTAATCTCACTTATCCATTAGTTTTCTATAGGATTCTCAACGTATTGTCTGTCTGTGAATAGATGTTCCCTAATGCATATCGTTTACTGTTTAAGTCCAATTACTAAAAATATTTTGCAAATATTAACAGATTAGTTTCAGAAATGTGGAGCTCAGGATGATTAAATCACTATGATCAAGAAATAAGGGTCCACTTACTTGTAGATTTTAAAATTTAATTCTAGTCTGCTTTGGGGTTCTTTGTGCAAATTGAACTGGAAATGTGACTTCACCTATCCAGAACGATTCACAAGGGAACTGAACTTAACGATTAAAGTTCCAAAATGTTTTAAAACAATGGTTTGTGGTATTTTTAACGGTTTTTATGCATTCGGAAATACAAGTGTGGTTTGAAACAAAGATACAAGAAATTTTTTTAGTTCGGAAACTTTTCAGACCACCCACGTAATTTAGTTTTTTATATCTTATTCACGTGCATTTTCTGCAGCTAAGTATTCAGGAAATTCGTTTCTAGTATTACAAATGTTATTTATCGATTGTTAATTGCAAATATGATGCAATATATCAATTGAAGATTAATATTTGAAGCTTATTTACTTTAGATCTTAATGTTTTTGCTGACGTTGAAGCCTGCCAAGCCTGGGAGCGTCTCTGTAGGTGCGCAATTTATTTTTCTCTCAAAACAGGACATCTTGATGCGCAGCGTTGTCCGGTAATGAGATTTGATGACCGCTTTCAAAGATACCTTCCTATGGTTTATCTGATGGTTGGCCTCACGGACTACGGTAATTTCACATTGGACGGAAGAACCAAATGAGAAACATCGAGCATTATAATCTGGCATCCCGTAAGTTCCTTAGCTTAAGAATTTCCGGCGGTTGTGCATGCCTAGAATGGTAATAATTGAACGATTAACTTTCAAAATAGATATCGTATGTTGTGATAGATTAGTGGTTTACTAACTATTAAAATAACGGAAATCATTGGAATACGTACGGGAGAAATTACGTCAAATTGATTCATACACTAGAAATTATTCCAGGAACGTCAACCATTAAAAGCACTTCAAACCATGGAAAATATATATGGAATTGGTTAAATCCTCTTTTTAATATTGTTGCTATTCATGAAACGTTCTCCATGAGCCAAAATATATTTCAATGTGAATTTAAGGAGACTCATACCCCAAACTGAATAGCAAAAACTTTCCACGAGCACGAGGTGTGCTCGATTTCTTATTACCACAATTAAACTGATGCTCAATAAAAAACTAGCCCTTTTTTCATTTTTTGGGGTTGAAAATACTTGAATCATCTTCGGCTGCTAAATTTATCCCGCCAAGTAGGTGTATGGCAGGAGGTGTTAGATCACCAACCATTTGAGTGATCATTGATGCATGGGTCGTAAGTAAATTCTCTTGCGTGTGTTGTTTCAAAGAGTGCAAGAGTAAACGTTTAAGCTCCTTCCTTTAGTCAGGGCTCATGGTCATAGCTGTAAATGAAGACAGGGTCCTTCGAAAACTTGCTCTAATTCTGTAGGCTCCTGCTAATCATAATAGGGACTATTATTCTAAGGTAATCTATCGGTTAAGGTAGGTTTTTGAATGGACACAACTATCAAATAAACATTTTGTAACTCCAAACAAAACTCAATCCAGCACCTTCTCTACATCAGGTCTCTCTTCATCTCTGTGTACTTCCTTCCTCCCTTCATCCCGTCCAACATCCCTATCCTGTTCGTGCCCTTTCCTCGTTTGCCTAACATTCTCCTCTCTATTACCTTCTTCAACATTCCACTACCGCTCAATACGCCTTTCATTCATTTTTCCTGCCTCCATAGGATTTCTCTCAACAAACCCCTCTCCTCACCCACCATCTCCAGTACTTCCTCATTTGTTTTCCTTTCGGTCCATTTCACCTTCTCCATTCTTCTCCACACCCACATTTCAAAAGCCTCCAATCTACGTCTATCCTCCTGCTTCAGTGACCACGTTTCCGCGCCGTACATATTCGTGCCCTTTCCTCGCTGGCCCAACATTCTCTCCTCTATTACCTTCTTCAACATTCCACTACCGCTCAATACTCCTTTCATCCGTGTTTCCTGCCTCCATAGGATTTTTCTCAACAAATCCCTCTCCTCACCCACCATCTCCAGTACTTCCTCATTTGTTTTCCTTTCGGTCCATAGGGATTGTCCAGAAGGAAAAAACGCATAATAATATCTATGCACGTATAGATATATCCATTCAAAAATGTTGTCATATTTGGCTGGTGGCTACATGTAATTTCAGTGTGGATATATTAGTTGATGGTAATAATGCAATATTGAATATAAAATCTTAAAACCACATAAACCTTTTTATTGTATTATATTAGTAGTTATTTACTCATAGTCAAACTCTTGGTAAAACTACACTTTGGCATAGTTATAATGACCATACTATCGTAACTAGCATGGTATGATTTACGTGAATCTAATTTACCTAAGTCCAGTTTGCCACGACCCTCAAATATATGTTTTTTCTGTCATACGTGATCCATGTCCATCGAAAACGTTAACCGGTAGAATGCCTAAAATAATTCATATAGCTAGTAACTGATAAAAAATGTTACTAACATCGGCATTTTAAATAATCACTATTTTTTGTGCGTTTTCTTTCTCCTTCAAACCTGAATCTTTATCTTCTAATGGTGTTACAGTGTTTGACCAGTACGGCCAGGAGAGAGAACTCCTGTTTAGTAATTCGTTTTTATTTAATTCTTTCCTTTACTAAATATTGAGAATAGAATTAACAGTGTTAATATTATGAAAGGTATTCATTATATACTTAGACGAGTTTCAAAAAGAGGAGGAAAAAATAAAAAAATCCAGATTGTAGAATAGCTGTTCTTTCGGAGATGAAGTTTGATTCATCTATGTAATAATTGTCCGAATCAGAACAACTCCCTATTGTGCTCGTTCGTTCCTTGATTCATTGGCGACATTCAATATTCTTATAAATTTTAGTCATTCTGTGCAATAGCCTATTTATATTTTTCAATAGAATAATTATTTTTTTCAAATATTTTATCGCATATCAGTGTATTTTTTTATCACGAGCAATGCATATCACAGTCTCACAATCACTGCATTCAAGAAGAAATGGGACTTCACCCTCCTCTATAACTACTCCTTTTTCCATGGGTTCGTCGAATGTACGGTGAAAGCTTCGCTAGGAGGCCCTCAATCGGGCGTTTATAGCCAGATGTGCTTTTTCCGCCGGCCGTGGTGACCTTGTCACAGGCGGAACCCCTGGCTCCAGGCCTAAGGCAAGGCATGCTTGACTGACCCCAAAGCAGACGTCCCGAAAGAAAGAAATGCATAGACCCTAGTTCACCACCGACTCCGGGCGAAAGGAAAATTTTACTCCCAAAAATAATTTCAAAATAAAAAGAATAAAAAACTTATATAATTTACCCAAATTATTCATTGATAAATAGATATTTTTCTCTCTTCAGCTTTTGCGTCTGATATCTCTGTCTTCTTCATCAGTTCTGGGATTTAGTCCTAGTCGACTATTCCGGCGTTGAAATCTCCGTTTCATTCATGCAGAAGTGAAGAGGAAAGGTAATCTAGGGGGAGAGTACTGGGCTAGTCACTGGATGGCCCGGGTTCGATTCCGGTTGATCCCTCTGGGCATCCTTGGCTTCACCCAATCTGTGTTGTTTTCGGACACCAGATCTTCCTGGGAAACCACATATGGTACAAGGAAAGGAGCTGCCCACCCTATCCCGATGTGCCCATTCCACATAGAGTACGGCTCGGTTTTGTGTGCTCCATCTTCATCTATCAAACCAACCATATGCCCGAGTTGGTATAAATCATTATTGCGCCGAAAAAAGAATTCGCTACAATCTGGATAATAATAAAAAAATCACGTCACGGGGATATCCTCAAAGTGAACGTTCCCCTTTTTCATTACGTATTGTATGTGGGATAGATTTGAATCAATCTATCTAGCTCAATCCACTTTGGGAAGAGGACATAATTTCTTCTCTCCATTTAGTTATTTTGCCATACCATTGATTTTATTAAGTTTGAGATTTATTTCAAATGTTTCGGTGTTAGCAGCAATTCTTCAAAGACTAGAGTAAAGATGAATCGCTCATCGGCGAATGAATTGCATTTTCGATTTCTTTCTTATGCTGCAGATAACATTAGCATCACTTGAAGAATATTTCTGTTCAATTATTATTGAATTTATTGAAAGTTTTTAATTTTTTTAATAACCGGATGAGTAACACAACACTAATGCAGTATGTGTTGTGATCTTTGGACCACTAGCACAAGTAATGTTACGTATTAGGGAGAGGAACTGTCCCCACTTTTTCGATGCGTGGATTTCATGGGACGTAAGTATAGGGCTCAGTTTTCTGTTCTCACTCATCAAAACCCACCTTCGGGTTGAATGATGTGGTTGGTTGTTGGCGCGAGCGCATATCTATGAATCAATGGCCGGTGCCTAATCCTCCCTCCGCCACATTTCCTTTCGGCGGCTTGTGTGTTATACTGCCTAGATGCACGTTTTCGTATTGAAACCGAAGAAGTTTTTGGCTGCATTCTTGGAAGTTGCGGTGGGGGCATTCGAATCTCTCTCTCCCTCGCGTGCCGGTGCAGAGATCTCTCCCCTCCTCCCTCCACCCTAATTTCCCGTTCCCCAGGCATTCTTGAATCCGTCCTTCATTTCAACCGCTTCCCCGAAATATTCCCACCCCCCTTTCTCCCTCTCCATCCCGGTTCCACGTCCCCCTCTCGAATCTCCATTTTCTCTCACTCCCGTCCCATTCTCCCCCCCCCCACCTCGCTTTCTTCTTCTCAAACTCCCTCCCCCGTTCCTCCGAGGCTAGCGAAGGTACGCCTCCGTGACCTACATAAAGGCTCTAAAAGAGAAGAGATAAGTCGACCTCCTCCACACTCAAACACACGCACGCACGCACGTTACGAACAAATGCAACCCACCCATTTATTAAGGTGGGCCCTTTACCTACGCAATGTTCACTTTTTATGTATCGACTTTCGATGTAACCCGAATAACGGATGGTTCTTCGCCTCGGCACTGCAATATCAATATGCGAGTCTGTGCCTGGTTCGATCATTAATTCCCGGGGAAACTGTTAGGGGAGTCGCCGGGAAGGTGAGTTATGGGGTGGGGAAAAGATGTTCATTCCCGGATAGAATGTTTGATCCCTAATGACATTAGTATCGGGATGGAAACTCAGACGATTGGCCATTGCACACACTATTCCACAATCAACATTTCGACGTAGGGCTACGTTCGTCAGTTTCTCAAAGGTATAAGTAGAATTTAGCGTCTTCTTAAAACAAACAATAACTTAAGTTAAAAATGAATAGATAGTAATCATGATAGAAAAATAAAAACTCAAGAATTTATTAATTATAATATATTTGGACATAGTTAGACATAGAAAAGGAACATGACGTAGAAGAAGATAGCTTAGGTCCAGGCATACTCGACGATGAAGTAGAAAGGGCATTAAAGGAGATGAAAGCAAATAAGGCCGTGGGGGTGGAAAACATTCCTGTAGAAATGTTGAAATGGTTAGGAAAAGGTGGGAAGAAGGCCATATATGGACTGATTCGTAGTATCTATGAGGAAGGAATCTGGCCGGAAGATTTTGTGAGATCGGTGTTAGTTCCTATTCCAAAAAAGGCAAAGGCTACGTCATGTGAGGATTACAGAACAATAAGTTTGATATCCCACGCAGCTAAAGTTATTCTCAGGATCATCAACAAAAGGATAGAGAGTAAGGCAAATGATTACTTAGGGGATGATCAGTTTGGGTTTAGGAAGGGAAGAGGTACGCGTGATGTCATTGCAGTAATGAGATCACTAATTGAGAGGAATATAGAATACAACCAGTACGTCTTTGCCTGTTTTGTAGATTTCGAAGAAGCGTTTGATAGAGTGATTTGGGAAAAATTAATGCATGTATCGCAGAAAATAGGATGGATTGGAGGGACAGGAGACTGATCCGCAACCTGTACATATCTCAGACGGCTCAGGTGCGAGTGGGGAACGGAGAGTCCGGATGGGCAGTGTTAGGAAGAGGGGTAAGGCAGGGTTGCCCATTGTCACCGGTGCTGTTCAACGTATATGTGGAGGAAATGATTAAAGAGGCATGGGAAGAACTGGAGGTAGGAATGAAAGTCGGAGGGAAATTCGTAAAATCGGTTAGGTTTGCTGATGACCGAGCATTAGTTGCTCAGTCAGCCAAGGGGTTGCAAGCATTGCTGAGTGAATCGGAGGTTCAGTGCGATAAATATGGGATGAGAATCAATATTACTAAAACAAAGGTTATGCAATTTTCCAGAAAGAAAAAGGCTAAGCTAAATATTAATATAGGTGGGGAAAATATAGAGCAGGTAGAGCAGTTTACATATCTCGGAAGTGTTTTGGACCAATTCGGTCAAAGTGGTAGGGACGTAAGGAGAAGAATTGCGCTAGGCAAGGAGGCTTTCTCAAGGAGGAGGGAGTTGATGACGGGGACGTTGAGTAGGGATGTTAAGACAAGACTCGTAAAAACTCTGATATGGAGCGTAGCTATGTACGGCGCGGAAACGTGGTCACTGAAGCAGGAGGATAGACGTAGATTGGAGGCTTTTGAAATGTGGGTGTGGAGAAGAATGGAGAAGGTGAAATGGACCGAAAGGAAAACAAATGAGGAAGTACTAGGGATGGTGGGTGAGGAGAGGGGTTTGTTGAGAGAAGTCCTATGGAGGCAGGAAAGATGGATGAAAGGCGTATTGAGCGGTAGTGGAATGTTGAAGAGGGTAATAGAGGGGAGAATGTTGTGCAAGCGAGGTAAGGGCAGGAACAGGATAGGGATGTTGGATGGGATGAAGTGAGGAAAGAAGTACACCGAGATGAAGGACCTGATATAGATTAGTTTGCTAGGTGGGGAGTCACGAAATGTTTATTTGATAGTTGTGTCCATCCAAAAACCTACCTTAAACGGTTGATTATCTAATAATAATAAAAAATTGGGGAGATTTATTGGCATTTGAAGGACCAGTTTGGTTAAACTACATGGACTAGTTTACAGCTTGTCACTTGTGAATTGACTCCCAGGGTTAAATCCTGATATGATCATCTACGTAATCTGATTTCGAGGCTTTAAGTTGGAACTTGATTATACGTATATGTACGTGTATGATGAAAAACTAAGTGAAATAACCAAGCGTTAAACACGGTTTTATAATGTCTCGTTAAAGCCAGTTGTTAGTGAATGTGAACGTCTTCAACTTAACTTGGAGATTATCCGCCCATGCAATTATATAAACAAATGGCATTGCTTATTTTTTAATGCAAAATTATAAACGTAGTAGCATTGTCTGTCAGTAATTGAACTGTTCAGTCGATTTTCATATTAAATAGTGGTCATAAAACTGAGTTTTGACCTTAGCTGGAAGAGTCTGCAGTTTAACGAGATAATAAGATCTAGACTTAGTCCTTCAGTTTGATATTTAATTGCAGAAGTAAGGGATAACGATACTTTATCTATCAAACACATCATGTTGGCCTCAAGAAGAGCAGTTTTATGAAGTTGTCAGTTAGGACTATCTTACGTCCAACCGTGTTGAATTTTGCAAACAAAATGTTTTCGGTTTGACGTAAGATCTACCTAATGGTACTTAACAAGTTCTTTGTTATTTCACAGACGGAGCATTGGAATCTTTTAAATGATGGACTTCTATTTCAATGATAAATTAAAATAGCAACTCCGTTATGATTTTACAAATGGCTGTGATTGAAACGACAGTCTACGATAGATTAAAATACTTCTTTATGAAAGAGTGCTTCCTACTATCAAGTACAAGTCTATTGAGCGGAATACCTCTTTCTCTCACCACATATATTTTGTCAAATACCTGTAAATTTCGCGAGCAACGTAAGTTAAATTAATTATTCATATCATTTAGGCATTAGTTCAGGGAATTCTAATCGACTTACCATCTTAAATGAACCACGTGCAAATTTAGCCAGGTCCGATGAACCAAATCTTTCGTACTCAACCGTCGCAGTCTATTGTATCAGGCTGATTTAAGACGTTATGTTAGACAAAGAAATTTAAGGAGTTATTCTTGTTTTTACTGGGCGCTCTTTGGAATTAAAAACTGTTTGAGGGCGAGAGTTTACTGCAATGCCATATATTATCTCTTCCTTCTAGACTGCGACTGCGTGTAAACTTTCAATCTGTTACTTTCCTTAGGACATTATTGAAAATATTTATTTTTGAACCCAATTATTTAATGCATTCCTTCAAGCGGTCGTGCTTAGCCTAGTGGCGGATTAAAATGGGGGACAGGACCACTAGAATTTCAATATTTTGGGCCTTAATAAAATTCAGAACTCATTTCAAATTCTACTTATGCAAGGGTGTCGATCACTATATTAGTGTGATCGATTTTAATACAAGCATAATTTTCGTTTTTTTTTGTAAAGATGTCATTAAATTAATTTCGTTCATATTTTTTCAAAATAGTCCTACTTTCAGAGATTTTGTAGATCCAGATTCACTTCAGGCTTCAGTCATGTTAAGCATGATAGCTGCAATTTCATTCACACAGAGCATTATGACGTGGTGTATTGGTGCATTGTCCTTCAAGGTTGATGACTGAAGATCATTACACCATAGTGTTCGTCAGTTCTCTTTCATTGTCACGAAACGGCACATTGGAAGGCGTTGTGGCGCATTGGAAGGGGCGTTTTGCTACCTACCATTGTCCAGGGTTCAAATCCGAGTTTCACCTCTGGCATTCTTGGCTTCATCAAGGCCTTGTGATTTTCCAGGTACGAGGTTTTCTTGGGAAACCAAATGGTGGCGCAGGGAAATCAACTGCCCTCCTTAACCTGGATGTATGAATTTCACACTCCTTAGGTCTTAGTGCGAAGTGAAACTTACTCTCACCTACCAAACCACACTTCATGTTGATTCTAGTAGCCTTTTTCCAGGGTTAATAAAATTCAGCATGGGATATCGATTTTGGAATATATAGCATCGAAAAACGATTATATCGATCATCATCGAACGTCAAGCGTTCCACTACTTGACACATCCAATTGTTTTAGATCCTTGAATATCGGCATTTACATCGATGTTTCAATGGAGGGTTAAGTACCGCTCTCTTCGGCATAGCGAGAAAATCCTCCTTGAATACCTACTCCTTGGCTTATATGCCCTTTCTTGCTATAAAATGTGCCAGTTTTTGTGTAATTGAATCAAACTCTGAATTATAATTGATCATTTTCTTCATTAACTATTTTTCATTCCTTCCAATTTTTATTATTTCTGATACAATTAACTTATTACTTTAATCAATACAGTCTCCCTGAAAATAATATTAAAACTTTACCAACTTTTTACTAAGGAAAGCTTAGGTGCTCCATTAAAACTGTGTAATATTATTATTTTTAAAATTATGTTAATTTATTTGAGTTTCAATTTTTAAAATAATTATTATCTACAGGTAATTTATTAAATACATTAATCATTTTACACGCAATGCATTATCGAAAATCATTGGATTTTCGATAATGCATTGACCTAAATACTAGAAGAATTGCATCTTTATTAATTTATGGACTATTAATTAATGTTTTCACTGAATAAATAAACTTGGTAATATTATAACAAAAATCGGTAGTATTGTGATAAAAGTTTTTTGTGAGAGAAAATACCAAGTTTATTTATTTAGTTATCATGAATTTTCACTAGAGGTATAGCATTAAACCATTGAATTAAATGCATGTTTTGTCGTAGTAATAATGAAAATCAATAACAAACATTTACAGCTACTGTTTAATTTCATTAAACAGCTGACACATATTTCTATATCATTTCTACAACTACATCTACCCAACGGCCCGTAAGCCGCATCAACGGTGTGTCGCGGGAGGTCATCAGTCATAGTTCAATCAATAATAGCTAATGCCTACATTTAAAAATTAATTAGTTCATTTACAAACCTACTCTACATCTCCTGCCACACGTCTCTAAGACTCTCTAAGAGACGTGTGGCAGAGGAAGTTAATTCATCGGCTTTCATTATCTAAATGGTTGAGTTCGATGCTAGTGGTTTGTATCTACGTTCGTCGTGCATTGTTTTTCCATTGTTTAGTATCAATTTTGTTGTAATCACGTATCGTACGAGGATAGAAAGATCTCTGAATCTATAGGTATTGCATATATCCCTACCCTCTTCGAATGTTCAAATACACCGATGAAATGAGGGGTTCCGATAAACTCTTTGGTGCCACAAGTAAAATTGAGCGTCCTGTACCCCTCCAACAGCCCTAGGCATGTCTCTCTCTCTCTCTACGCTCTCCCTTATCTAGGAATGATCGAATTCTTATTGGACTCGAGAGGTTAACTAAGGTATGTGAGTTGTGAAATGTTAGAAAACCGATTAAAATTCCCCGTCAATGCTACTATAGCGAAAAATGTTTGTAAGGAATCTTACATGCAGCGAAAACTGGTTCATTTTGGAAGTATTACCTGGTGTTTTCATGTAACTGGACCTAACGTAACGGTTTCTTGATCTTAGAGGCGAGATCGTCACTTGTACATAGCAAGAATTCAAATATCACACAAGCTCACTTGCGGACTGCCACGCTTCGTTCTCACAAAATTAGTATTTAAATAGGAGTTCAAGAGGGGTTTGTAATATGGGTGTGGAGAAGGATGGCAAAGGTGAGATGGACGTAAAGGAAGGCTTTGCATCAAAAGAAGCAACAACTAACAGTAAATGACAGTGGCATAGACATACGGAAGAGATTCTTTGCGAGTTATATATAACATTTTACTATTCTGTGGATTTGGGACTTTGAAAATACGGGCGGAAAAAGAGAAGAAGATTGGAGGTGACGGATACGTGGTGCTACGGATGAGTAGGACAATAAAATACAAAGACAGAGTAACAAATGATTCGGTTATTTTCGAAGAGTGGGTTAAAACAGAAACGTATGGAGGGCACTTACGAGAAGAAAAGAGAAATTTACTGGACATAATCTTCAGTAAACACGGTCATTTATTGAAGATCATAATTGAATGAGACGGAGGAAGAGCTAGGATGAACTAAGAGAAGTAGCTCATGGAAAATGTCGGTGCAACGGAATGAAGAGATTGGCAGGGAACATGGACGTTTGGAGTAAAAACGAAAAGTTAACCAACTAACTCTTTGATTGATGAACGCAGTATTAAAATCTGTGTGAAAAAGATACTCGAACAAAGCAGGATAAAAAAATGTCAGTTTATTTGAAAAACATAAAAAAAAACGATCGTAGTATCATTTGCATTTTCCAATAAAATTAACTGATGATTTCGTTATGATTACTATTTATTTTTAATGAATTGTACTTGATTTAAACAGTTAGGGTCATCACCAGTTTTATGCTCGATACTATAGTTTTTCTAGCACGTGGTTGACATCAGCGTTTTAATCGGTAATCTCCACAAAGAGTGACACCGAAATACGTTATTTGAGTGCATATGATTGAAACTTGGCCCATGACAGAGAAGTTTTTCGTCAACCCGCTATTTCGCTTCAGGTAGTTTTCCACGAAATTATAAAAATCCCTCCAGGTCTGGTCTCGCGTTACTGGCGTTCAGTCTGGAGTATTTCTGGCTCCGACCTCCTTCCCCCATCTCCTCTTCTCACAGCCATATTCCCCCTCCCCCTGGTTATCCCTCGTAGTTTCCCCCCCCCCTCCCCTGACCGAACCAACTCTCCTACACCCTCCCTCCCCTCGCTCTCATCTTCTTGCGCCGACGAATTTCACTTCCGATCTCAGCTGTTACCTTCCATCCCGGCGTGGCTTCGATTATTAACCTCAATCATGTAACACTAAATCAAACTGGCGCGAAGGGAAAAGCTTCCCTTCCAAGCGAAGGGAGTTGGTGAAATTCGGAACACCTCGGTATTGACAATTTATCTGCGCCCTTACCTCGATTTACGGCTTATTTGCCTTAAAGATATCCGGTCTTGCCGCCTCAATTGATTTCCGTTGATGTACGTTCGAATTGTTTCCGGACTCTATGCCCAAAAGTGGAACCGAGCACCATTTTTCTAACATTGTTTTGGTTCTATACTCGTCCTTATAGGTGCATGCGAATGAATCTACAAATGAAATGTTAGATAAGCTTAAATGTTTTCAAAAGAGGAACGGTTTAGTGGAAAGCATTAGGGCATATAAGGGCCGTTACATACGTATTAATGTCAAGATTAAGTGGCTACCGAAACCCTGTCGTGTTTTAAACCAAGGGCGACCAGCGAAATAATATGACTGTGAAGAAATACGTTCTCAAGTTCACCAGAAATACTTTTCATTATAATTAGTACCATACCGTGCATATATCACTTTTGTTTTTTAGTACTCTGATAATTATCTGATTACTTATACGATTGAATCTCTGATGGCCCTGGCGAGGTATTCGTTCACGAAATATACTGTACAGAATTGACTAGAAGTATGACCTGGGTCATAACGTCTCGCCGAATGTCATTAATTCCCTGTGCCAATCGCGAGGAAAAATTTAAACAGTTGCCTGCACGATAAAATATCACATTGTTTTATTACTGCGGGAACAGTATTTATCGCAAATCCTGCAGGCTAGTATTAATTAATCGCCACGTTTATGCTATAAAATGGAGTGACTAGTGATGAGTTCGTTTGTGAATTTTACGTGAATTCGTGCTATATACACTTAAATCTGGGATTAGGATTTTACTGTATAGTAATCATATGAATTGTAGTTGAAATATTACTTTACATCAAAATTTCCCCATTATTTACTTATTAAAATTCATTAAATTTACGTAACTATGCAACATCCGTGCAAAATGAAGCTGGCAAAGAAGGTGCTACATCATAATTAATACGTACATACTTTTGTTTATTATTATTGCAGGCAATCTACCGGCTAAGTTAGGTTTTGGATGGACACAAATAGCAAATAATTCTCTTGTCACTCATAACAAAACATAACCCTGAAGTTGAGGGCCCATTTATATTGAAGTAGAGCCCATACTTAAATAGGGCGGAGTCACTTATTTAAATAAATAGGCCGTCGCATTAAACATTACGTTCATCGATGTCCCTATCTGTTCTTAGATACGACTTTTTAAAACCAGATCAAATATTATAAAACAGTGTGCGTCTCGTTTTTTCTCGAACTCTTCAATGTTGGCGCTGCTGGAGAAAAAGCACTTTTACTTCAAATATATACTCAAATCAAGAGGTATTGATTTTATGTCGGCAATCCGTGCATAAGGAGACAGAAAAGCATCGTATACTGCAAAATATTTAGTTCAATAGGTATCCAATTAATTGACGTCCATTGCTGCCACATTCCTCCTGTGAATTTGCCTCTAGCCTGAGGGTATTTTACACGTTGCTTAATTTAGTTAAATTAGTATGGAAATTAGGATATTCATTGTTGGATTTGAATTTGGCGGCAAGTCTCGGAATCACCCTTTTTTCGACAAATGTTTTTGTTTTCGTCTGCGTTAGGCATGATGAAAATAGTGTTGATTCCGGTGCAACAATGGATAATTTCTTGAAACAGCCATGCTCATCCAGGATTGGTAGTTGGATTCAAGAATCGGATAGGACATAATGAAGGTACCTATTTCTGATATCAGTCCAAAAAAAATTAATTCCTCACCTCTTTTTATCGATAAGATTCTTCCTCTTAAACGGTGTGATTGCGTCCATGCATGCAGAAATAAGCTCATTTCAGTAACTGAAATAAGGATTGAGTAAATCGAGCTTAAAAGACAACGAGGTTCAAATTCAACAAGAATGGACACGATTTATTTTGCAACAAGTTCGGAAAGTTCCCGTGATCGACGCAGGTCCCGGTCGCCTCTTCCACCGCTCGGATTACCCGTTCCTTCCCCTCCTTCAATTTCCAGTCACTCAAGGAAGGTGAAGGAAAGATGGGAGGATGGTGACTCGGAATGAGAGTCGTCACTCTACAAGCCCCCTACACACACACACACACATGCACACACAAACACACACACACTACCACCACCGCAACTAGCCCCAACAACACTTCCGGAAAGAAAGAAACATCCACAGACGTCTTCTTTTTTTCTCCTCTCCTTTGTGCCCCAAGGTCACGCACCCTTCCTCCGGCCTCGGCTCCTTTTGCTCGAAGGAGGAAGAAGAAGGTCGGCCATTATTCTCGGGCATAACGAAAACCCCGGACGCGAACCGGACGGCCGGGCGCGTCCCACAAAAACACGGGCATCTCCGTCCCATCCTCTCTCTCTCACTGTGGCGAAGGGCCTACTGGAGCTTCCATTCGTAGATATACGAGTATACGGGTATCGCATACGCTCCGTTCTCCGGAGGGGTTTCCATTCCCACAAATCTGATTTACGACCTATTTACTGTTGAACTTTTTTTTAATAGTGTGTGATACATTTACTGCGCGACACATCTCATCATTTCGCCACCGAAACCCTTGTTGATCGCGTGTGGGTGGGACTATTCCGTCAAAATGTTTTAATAATTTTTTTATTCTTATAATATTTGGGAAAATCGCTCAATGCATATGTGGTACAAGTTTCATTGATTTAAATCCAACCCTCGGAAAAATATGCGTGGGTATCCTTGGATATAAAAAGTAACCTCCGGGGTCCGCCAAGGAAGCGTGATCGGCCCACTCTTATTCATTCCGCAACTGAATTATATTAATTCATTCTGGACGTTTCCCAATGACTATTATCTCCTATGTCACGAAGACTTCCCTTTGTTTTGTAGTACATCGTTTTCTTAATTACCTCGTTACTTCTAACTGTCGGTCTTAAGGCTGTTTACGAAGCCTATACCCCGTTTTCTCAGTATTCTCCCTGCTACCATGGTAACACTGGAAATTAATATTTTCTCCATCCATTTTCTCTACCTTTTTCCGATTTATGAATTGCATTAACTCTGAAATATAATCTGCAATTTTAGGATTTCGTCTGGCGACACGGTCGCCTGTTAAGATGAAATTGATAAAGCAGAGGTATTTTAAGACAAAATTGAATGGTTTTAGGAGTGGGATCCTATTCTAAAACTAAAAAAGTACAGATTACTGCTTTTTTGGAAGAGAATCTATGCACTTGCTGGGTTGGAGGAGCTGGTACACGCATGTAAAACGGACCAAGTAAATACTAAGGTGGTGCCCTAACATGGGCCCAAAGAACTGTAAGATGACACGCCCGAAATGAATACGGTTCTAAATTTGACAAACATGTTGAACGACTTGAAGGGAATTTTTTTCGATGAGAAACCAGTTGTAAAATTTCAAATTTTGTGTACGTACCTTTGTACTTGCATCGAGCATCTAGGACTCAGCGCAATTAAGTTTAAGTAGATTCAAAAAACCCGAAGTTAGAGATACATGGCAAGGTTGTACGAGATGTTTTCCCATAGAGGCACGCAAAAACTTCCGAAAATATTTAAATAAATTTTATTAATAAGTTGCTTAAATTAATTTCCGCAACGACACTGATTTTTGGTCAGATGTATTCATTTTTTGTTCAAATCGACTGAGTGAATTTTCAATTTTAAAATAAAATATTAGGTTATGTATTAGATAATAGCTTAAGAAATGGTATTATACTGCCAACATCCGAAAACAAAATGTATGTCAATTTACAGGGTTTGTCCGGAAAATAAGTGTACTGAGCTCAGGAAAAAAAATTTATTACACTTTTACATATCTTAAGCTAATATTCCTCAAAATAGGACCCTTGTGAGTCCATACACTTGTTCCAGCGGCGTTCCCATTCCTGGAACGCTCCCGCGAAGGCATCATCGGGAAACTCTCGAAGACACGTCGTCACGGCGTCCAAAGTCCCGTATCGCGCTCCTTTCAAACTCCTCTTTATCTTCGGGAACAGAAAGAAGTCCGGTGGTGCCAAGTCCGGGCTGTAGGGTGGGTGCGGCAGCGTTTCCACGCCGTGCTTGGCCAAGAAGTCCGACACGACAAGCGCGGTGTGATACGGCGCATTGTCGCTCAGCTCGTCAGTCATACGGTTGATCGCTGGCCGGACGCGGGCGACTCGTTTTCGAAGCCTGTCGAGCATTTGGACGTAAAATGCAGCATTTACAGTTTGTCGTTCAGGTACAAATTCGTAGTGGAAGACTCCCCTTTTGTAAAAAAGGCCATGAGCATTATAAACTTATTTTCCGGACGAACCCTGTATGATCATCACGATATGGTATAATTTGATTTCAGGTTCACTCGTGGATTATTTCGTTTCTTTGAAATGAATCGAACATATTTAACTATAATTATTAACTAAGACATTATATGTTAGTTGCAAATGGTATCCAAATATGATTTTATTACTCGTAAATTTTGCCGTGTTGTATTGCAAATTGTTCACCTTCTCCTTACTCCACCAACCTACATATTAATGCACATGGCGTCACTTTCACGTGGGGACGAAGTATTTCAAAAGTTCAATTCTTCCAACTAAAATCTCTAAACTAACCCCTATATCTTCTTGCGTTCATATTACCAGGAAAGGTGAAGTTATTTAATTTTCAGTTTTTCTGAACATCTGGAATATTTATACGTTTTCAAATCAACGTTTTTTGCTTCCGCTGAAGAGTACCACGTAAGAGCCCATGCTGAAATTCCTCATTCAAAGAGTAGTCATACGAAGCGCAGTACCTTTTTCGGAACATCCCAGTCGATACGAGAAACTTTGGGGATGCAACATTGAAATTTTCAGATTTTATATGTGACCCCGAGACCGGAGCCGCCTTCAGTAAACGGTTGTTTCTCTCGTGTGAGCGATGTTACTACCCCAGCGCGAGGCTGTTCCGTGTCGTCAATGAAATCTCCCTTCGGTGAGGGCGAAGGAATTTATGGTGGGAGGGAGGGAAAGGGACAGTCTGGATCGCATCCCCATCATCCTCAGCCACGCGTGACGTGGCCTTATGGGAGTCTGGACGCAGGAAATCGCCCGAAGGAATTTCTGTCTGGGTATACCCCAGGACTCCGTCGAAACCCACGTCTGGCCGCCTTTATTCCCTCCCTGACCTCCACTCTCCTCGAGTCCTCAGGGCTCGTGAGTCTCGAGTCCCTTTTTTTGTGCCGATGACGGCACAAAGATTCCCTCAAGGTCTTTTCCTTTTTTTCTGGAAAGTGTTTACCTATTTTGACGTTAATCACAAGGTTTTGACGTTCTCCGTTTGTAAGGGCACTTTACCCGTGATGCATCTCTCGGCTCGCACATATTTTCCAGGTATTCTGTTGGACCTGCGTGAAAGTGATTCGGTTGAAAGTTATTATTTTACAAAATATTCGGTCGCAATACTAGGGTATATAAGAAAGCAGTGCCCGGCGACTAAATCAGGCGTGCTTAACCGACTGATATCCTAAGTGGTCGAGTAGTCATGGGTTCGCGGACGCCTCCCTTATTCCAAAGCATGGGGAATCTAGTCATGTTTCTTGTGAATTCAATTTTCTCCGATGAAAAAGAAAATTTACTTTTTACGGGAAATTAAATGAGTAATTGGACACTGATTAGTTTTCACGGGCCGGCTGATTTGGAGGATGCCTCACCATTTTACCCAAAGGTCGCGGGTCCCATTTCCGTCCGAGTGGGTTTCCCTCCATCTTTAACTCGAAAATATCTATCTCTCGATCGTATTTGATTGTCCTGTTGTCATTTCATGTAGACATTTCAACGGAACTAGCCCGATTTTGTATTAGTGATATATAAATTTCAATAAAAAGGGAAATGTCTGGTTTTTGCATACACAGGGTGCGTTACAAAAGTAATGCAGTAATTTTTTAAAAGTAATTTGTTGAACAGATTTGCACAAACACTTACAATTCTTCAAAGTTCAAAAAAATGGCCGGCTCCGGTGGCGGATCGCGGGTTCGATTCCCACCAGGGTGGGATTTCCTTCACTTAGGGTTTGGGTGTTTGTATTGTTGTTACTGTTGAGTTGTCATTGTTGTCCGATGTAAAGGCCAAAAAGTGCTGTTTTCGGGCCATAACAAAAATAAATAAATAAAACAGTCCCTACTCTCGAAAATTGCCGAACATGCGTGGTGGGAAACCGGACACACGATTAAGTTCGACCAAACTAAAGTGCTGGCAAGAGAGAGGCATTATTTTCCAAGAGAATCCTAAGAGAAACGGTAGAAATAATGAAGAATCCCAAAAATTTCAACCGTGAGGACGGCTACACCCTTACTTCCACCTGGAAAAAGGTGACTCCTATTCGCCGCTAAGAAAGAGTCGATCAGGAAGCTCCGGCCCAGTCAGCGTCTCCTATATACGTCTAGCGGTCAATTCGCTTCGACCTGAAGACAACTCTAGTATTTGAGGCGAAACAGTTGTCCATCAACACACCTACGCGACACTAATTCCCAGAAACAGCATGGATCCTTCATCAGATAGACATCGCGGAAGCCTTAGTATTAACTTGCATCCTTCTCCTCCAAAGGACAACTTAACAGTCTTCAATATCAAATAAGGAGCTACATAAATGTTGGATGATCAGCGTTTGTGACAGGTAGTAGTAGTCATCTCGGAAAGTGCTCAACCTCTGAAGCCATTTGCATCATTTAACTGCTCGGGTGAGGCCGTTCTGATGTGGGGTGAGGATTATGAGATGGGAGGGGGAGCGTGTGGGCTTCAACTACCCCAAGCATTTATTATGATTACCGCATTCGAAGGCCCCAAACGTACGGACTGCTTTTTAATTTTTTCAACGCAATAACTGTGTTTAAAAGTTGTTACTCGATGTTTCCGTCCAGAGTTTATATAAATATATATATATATATATGGTTTTATTTTTTTGTGTTTATTTATTATGGCCAAAGAATCGGGGCACTTGGCTACATTTAAGGCCGCAGATTTCAGTGTGAAGTAAGTTTCCTCGATATTTCCCTGTGCCGCTTATGGTTTCCCTGGAAGACCTGATACCCGAAAAATCACAGCTTGGGTGGAGCTGCAGGTGCTCAGAGTACCTTGCCCGGGGATCGAACTCGGGCCCTCCAGTCAGTAGTCTAACGCTCCACCCTCTGGACTACCGCGACCCTTATATTATTAGGTAATCTACCGGTTAAGGTAGGTTTTTGGATGGACACAACTATCAAATAAACATTTTGTAACTCCCCACCTAGCAACCTAATCTATGTCAGGTCCCTCTTCATCTCTGTGTAATTCTTTCCTCCCTTCATCCCGTCCAACATCCCTATCCTATTCGTGCCCTTTCTTCGTTTGCCTAAAATTCCCTCCTCTATTACCTTCTTCAACATCCCACTACCGCACAATAAGCCTTTCATCCATTTTTCCTGCTTCCATAGGATTTCTCTCAACGAACCCCTCTCCTCACCCACCATCCCTAGTACTTCCTCATTTGTTTTCCTTTCGGTCCATTTCACCTTCTCCATTCTTCTCCACACCCACATTTCAAAAGCCTCCAATCTACGTCTATCCTCCTGCTTCAGTGACCACGTTTCCGCGCCGTACATCAGAGTTTTTACGAGTCTTGTCTTAACATCCCTACTCAACGTCCCCGTCATCAACTCCCCCCTCCTTGAGAAAGCCTCCTTGCCTAGCGCAATTCTTCTCCTTACGTCCCTACCACTTTGACCGTATTGGTCCAAAACACTTCCGAGATATGTAAACTGTTCTACCTGCTCTATTTATAATGTATATATTTTTATATAAAATATATTAATAGATGATATCGTCGAAGTAACACGGAAGTGTTGAATAAAAAAAATTTTGGCAGCAACAAACAATATAAGGACACATAAAAGGAACACTCACGCGTTATTTCTTGATAACGTGTGAGTACTCCTTTGACATGTTCTTGTATTGTTTGTTGCTGCCAAAGTTATGTATATCTATATATGTAAATGAATATGTATATATATATATATATATATATATATATATACACATATATATTCCTTGATATATTTAGATTGCCCAGAGGTGTTCCTGGGAATTGTACCCTCGCCTCCCGCTCTCCAGACCCTAAATAAATAAAGAAAAAAATATTTATTTTTTAAATTTATTTATTTAGGGTTGGCTTGGGGAAGTGAGGGTACAATTCCCAGGAATGCCTTTGGGCACTTTCAGGTTCCCTCAAGCTGAGTAATTTTTTCGGACACCAGATCTTCGTGGGGAGCCAAAAACGGCACAAAGGGTAAGGAACTGGTCCCATACCCTCTTAATGTGTTAATTTCAAACATTAGGTTGGGTTGAATATATTAGATGAGCTATACCCTCACTTATCAAACCGACCATCGGAAATATAACGGTGGTTTGGGAGGTTGGATTATACGCAGTGAACAGTAGATTACCCTCAACTTTATTGTAATTCGTACATTATACCCCAGGAAGAATAATTTTGCTGGATTACAGCCAGTAAAAGACTTGGACTAAGGTACAAAATAAAGATGGTCGTCCGAAAATGATTTTCAAATCATAACGGCGCCAACAGTTCAAGTAATTCACGATACTTGAAAATCGAATGACTTGTTTCTCTTAGATGATAAAAAGGGAATATATCTGGTTGTTCGGCCATTAAGTGATGATGTCACGTTAAAATCACTGTTGAGGAAGGCAACGGGAAACCACCTCAATTATTATTCCTAAGATGTTTATGATGGACAGTGTATAGAAATTGTGTCCTGGCAACTGCGGGACTCGGCCCAAGTGTGTCATTAGAATAGGAACATGAATGGCAGGACAATGTTGAGGACATGATAATTAGAGAATATTAAGCGAGAGATGGAAAGTGGTGATATAGATGTTTTAGGTCTATGTGAGGTGAGATGGAAGGATAGCGGGGATTACTGGAGTGAAAATTATAGAATAATATACAGCGGAGGGGGCGAGAGCCAGCGAGGGGTTGCCATAATACTAAATAAAGAGGTAGGAGGAAGCGTAGTCAACATAGAGAAAGCAACGAATAGAATATTACTCGTAGATATTAAAGTAGAACCGACGGACTTGGTCATTGTTCAGGTATACATGCCACCGAGCAACCACAAGGAGGAAGAAGTCGATAGGATGTACGATGTGTTAGAGGATATCATCGCGAGTGTTCCTGCAGGGAAACATTTGATAGTGATGGGGGATTGGAATGCGACGGTAGGCGAAGGAAGAGATGGGGGTGAGGTGGGGAACTATGGGTTAGGCACGAGGAATGAACGCGGGGAGAAAGCAATTGAATTCTGCAGGAGACAGGGGTTAGTCATCACCAACACATGGTTTAGACACCACAAGAGGCGTAGGTATACATGGAAAATGACAGGTGACTCAGAAAGGTATCAGTTAGATTATATTATGGTTAGGCACATGTTTAGGAACAGTGTGATAAATTCGCACAGTTTCCCGGGAGCGGATGCGGACCCTGACCACATTTAAGTTGTTATGAGATGTAAAGTCCGTTTCAAAAAGATAAGGCAGGGGCGGCGGGTTAGGAAATCGAATGTAGAAGCATTAAATGGATTAACAAGGAAGGGTGACAGCAGGCTGTAGAGAAAATCATGGGTGACGGTAAAGAGCTGAGTACTATAGAAGAAAAATCGGAATGTATCAAGAAGGTGATAGCGAAAGCCGCAAAAGACACTAAAATAATCGTTAACGGGAAAAGGATAAGGAAATCATGAAGGGAGGAAAGAAGTACACAGAGATGAAGAGAGACCTTGTTTAGAGTTGTTGGTAGATTGGGTTTTGTTTGGTGTTACAAAATATTTATTTGATCGTTGTGTCCATTGAAAAAACTACCTAAATCGGTAGATGACCTAATAATAATCTGGCTATTTATTTTTCTAATTTTCTTAGGCATGACATTGCAACAAAGAGTGAGATTTTTGTGCAAAAAGAGTTGATGCTCCACAAATATTTAGGTCTGGGAGAATTTCGGAGCACCAATTTAGCCATTTGAGGAACATTTCTGAAAAGTGTAAAATTACATAACGACAGTTTTGTTTTTAACAGGATTATTTTTCTTTCCTCGCACCAATTTGGGCCTGTTTCTTTAGAAGATTTGGCAGAAAGAATTACCGTTAGGTTTTGCTTTTTTATTATTTATTCTTTTTAATAATGTCTTACTAAAGCTAACAGTTTCCTGGCTATATAAGTTGAAAAATTTTGTTGTATTGTACGTGATGATGATGCGCTGCATCGGAACCATGGTCGTGTTGTATTAATGTGTGTGGAAGTGGAAAGTCTTTTCGCTTTCTTTCACCCTCAGTGTCTTACTAGTTCAAACTAAAGGAGTTTCAAGCTAGATAAGAGTTAGCAACGAACTTTTTCACCTTGAAAAAAGAGATGTTTACCTTGTAAGACGTTCAATTTAAACATTTCATCCTTAAAACTCTTTCTTTTCTTTTTTTCTGTCGCCTTTTATTTGAATATGCTGTTTATTTATCGGTATTTCTTTTTTCTTTTGTAACACAGCTTCTTATTTTCTTGTTTTCTGGAATAAATTTAAAGATCCAATTTGCAACCTATTACCATCATTAATGTTTAAATGAACAAAATCCACCTTATTTCTTTACTTTTCTCATGAATTTTTCTATATTTAAATATATTTCAATTAGCTTCTTAATTTTCATACTTATGTGGTTTATGATGGACCAAGAAGTTTCCTAATCATCCGTTCTTTAATGTTACTTATTTGCATTCGTGTGGTAATCTGGCTTCCAGCCAAATTCTCTACATTGTTCACAATTATCTGATAAACCTCAATAATGCTAGCAAAAGTTATAATTATTTACATTCTACCAGTTACTGCAGTAATTAGATGCACACACTATGCAACGCTACAACTCCCCATCTCCGTACCTCATCTAAGAAGACAACCTGACGATCAAAAATTAAATAAATCCGTCTAAAATTTTGCATACTTCATTATTTCCCTCATAACAATTCATTCATTCATAACCTTCCAATATGCTTATCTCATTTCTATCTCTTCCTCGCATACCTAAGGTTCTCCCCCAAATTACAGTACTCAATATCGGTACTATCGCCCTTCAAATTGCTAGGAATCCATCTTTCCTGACGACTTTGTAATTCTCCCAAAAATACCCTCTCTTCCTCCACCACGCCTAGCACTTCCTCGATTGTTTTACCTTCTGTCCATTTCACTCTTTCCAACTTTCCATGCACACCAACATCTGAAAAGCCTCCAATCTACACCTATCATCTTGGCTAAACAGTCATGTTTCCGTGCCGTACATAACCTCACTCCATCTCAAGGGTTTTGACGATCCTTTTCTTAAAATCCTTATTCACCGTCCCTGTCATTCATCTCTTCCTCTTTATTGAATTTTTTTTACCATTGGACAAATCTTCTCATGTTCTTACTACTTACTATATTACCATTTGACTAAGAACACTTCCAAGATAAGTAAATATTACCACCTACTCTAGTTTCTGAACTTGTAGTTTAATATGAAACTTAGCATTCCTCTTTCTTGGAAACAGCTTCACTATTGTTTTGTTCACTGTTATCCTCATCCCATACCTATCACACTGACTTTCCGTTTCACTCAGCAATGCTTGCAACCTCTTGGGTGACTGACAAACTAGAGCTTGGTCATCAGCAAATCTAACTCATTTTACGAATTCCCCTCCGACTTTCGTTACTACGTCCAGCTCTTCCCATGCCTCTTTAATCATTTCCTCCACATACATGTTGAACAGCACCGGTGACAATGGGCAACTCTGCCTTACACCTCTTCCTAACACTGCCCATCTGGATTCTCCGTTCCCCACTCGCAACTGAGCAGTCTGAGACATGTACAGGTTGCGGATCAGTCTCCTGTCCCTCCAAATTACTCCTATGTTCTGCGAAAAAATCATTAGTCTTTCCCAATTCACTCTATAGACACATTTTCAAAATGTACAAAACAAATGATACACTCTGATTGTATTCTTTCACTTTCCTCTCTATTATTATCCTCAATAATGCCATGGCATCACGCGTGCCTCTCCGCTTCCGGAAAGTAAACTGATTATCCCCTAAGCAACCATTTACCTTTCTCTTCATTCTTTTATTGGTTATCTTTCGTGCCACTTCAGCTCCGTGCGAATGCAAACTTTTTGTCCTCTAGTCCTCACATATGGCCGCCTTTCACTTTTTTGGGATGGGAACTAACACTGCCCAGACGAAATCTCTCTGACCAATTTCCTCCCTCTTAAATGGTAGGAATCGTCAAGTAAGCCTTAACCTTAGCTGCATGTATTCTCCACTGCCCATATTCTTTTTGTGTGTCTGAGCTCATGCCGTAACTGTGTAGTTCCTCTGTGTATCGCATTCCTTCCATCTCTATAAAACCATTCCTGAGTCAATCAATAATTTTTGTGGCTTAATCTTGACTACTTGCATGGATTAACCCTTCTTACTTTCTGACAGTATCTCCGCCATCCTGTAGAGCGCGCCATTTTCACCCTTTGTAATCATTCCATACGCTCGCACTATCTTTTTTGCCACGCTTCTTTTGCTATGTTTTTATCCCCTAACAACCCCCGCCATACGCCCTTGCAGCGGCTTGCGGGGTACTGTGTAGATATACATCTACATAATACCCCGTAAACCGCCACAAGGGCGTGTGGCGGGGGGTGTTAGGGCACCAGCCGTATTTAAGGAAACAAAACCCCCATGCAGAAGTTACAAACAAAACATTGTATACATTCATGCAAAAACCCTTAAAACCCACACACATGCAAACACATAATCTACCAACTAATATACACATGCACCTACAGACACACCTAACATCTTAGCAATGCTTAATTTTGTTCTGACTTGTAAATTAAATGTTTTTAATATTTCTAAAGTAGCTTCGGTTTCTTATTATTATGATTTCTGATTTTTCTGGGAAAGAATGAGTATGTGAATCTATCTGTATTGGAATCTATCTCCCTTATTTTATCTTTGTGTTCTGATCTACCCAAGTAGTGTGGGGCCATTATAGTTCCTATAGTGTCATCGTTAAACTCGTTGGTTCTGTATCTTTCTAAAAGTCTAAGTCTCGCTTGTTCTCTTCGTATTTCAAGTAGCTCCCAGCCTAAATACCCTTAGAGACCTGTCACACTTGTGTTCTCATTATGACAATTTTTAACGAACCTGGAGGATTTTCTCGAAATCGAGGTGTAGTTGAGTCTCGCTGATGAACACATCGGCCTGTTTATTGCAGTTTCTGAATGGTTGATTCTAACTGACAACGTACAGGAAAGGTTCATCCTTTATAACATCTCAGATTGGAGCAAAATGGAGAGTAGGAAAAAGTGAGAATGAAATATTTGCTTACGGATGCTTCATTTGGGTGATATACATGACGGTCGGTCCAACGTGTAAGACGACGCGCTAGAAAGTGACACGCAGCGCGTTATGTTTTATCACGAGCTCCGTACTGAGACGCCTGTGAAATAGCAAATCTCGGTCGAATCGATACTCAAATCGAATCGGCTGACCGTATTTAGCTCCTATTTATTAAGGTGGCTTTCCAATCACTCACGAACTATTTTCTTTTTCCATAACTACCATGCTTGAGAAACGAAACCAAAGACTACAAGGAAACTGAACAAGCTCAGTAATGAACGCCAAATTCCACAAAATTCTACTTATTCCAGTTCAGGGGACACGAGAACCAGAAGGAAACCATGACTACGCCATGACTAACCGCTAGACCCACAAGTCATCAGACCCACAATACATCGAAGCCATCGACGATATGGAGAAGAATTTGAGACGAGAAAAAATTACCGTTCCGTTTCCATCGAGCGAGTCGGCACTTTCGCTTAGTCTCGTCGTCAGTACAGATTTCTTTCTCTCCAACTACGTTTTCCTTTAAGCGTTTAACATTCAAGTCCTTCAGCGCTTTCTCTCGCGCGTCTGACACTTTCGCTGCTTGCAAACCCACTCCGTGAGTCGCAACGTGTACACACGTAGATGTCAGTACGTACAGGCGGTCTTCCTGAAAATTCCTCAATTGTTAAGTGCGCTGGCTTGTGCATAGAGTGAAAATGGCGCAATTGTCGAGATGAATTGATCTTCGAGTGATCTACGAAATCTACGTGATCTACTGTAGTAAATCATTCTACTCTCTTAAATTGAGATTAAGGTGATTTATGACAGGACGGTGATTTAGACATGATTGAGTTGAGTGTCAACTGCGTTGCAACATTTTCATTTAAGGTGGCTTTGACCTCGTGATTTGTTATTTATGATACTGTGGAAATATCAGCGTAGCAACCCTTGAGTAATTTTTACCGACTGGGACGATTAAAAAAGGTCTTTTCGAATTACTCACTACGTAATTCTTTCTCGAATTTTGCTCTTTTAACATCGCCTCTTGTGTGCCACTTGCTTACTAGTCCAGAGAAAAATTCATTTTTGTATAATATAATTCCGAAGACAGTTTTGCAGGAATTGCATTTACATTAATATAAATTTTGAAATATTTTGCGGTAATATTTGTAATTGTATAATGCCGACTTCTTTCAAAGAAATTAACTATTTTTCATGAATGAACTATATTTCACTATAGGTGTGATTTGATAAAACCAAATCACACCTATAGTGTATCATAAATTAATACCCATCACGGTCTACCGCATCGATAGCGTAATACCATTTCTACAAGCTAAGACGTAATATTATTGAGATATTTTATTTGCAAAGTTTAGGACGTAGATGAAAATAGATGGCAACTTACACGCAGGCTTGAGCTGCCTTGACAAAGTGAAAATTATCGCGATGTTCATGACATCTACCGGTGGCACTCTTACGCGGTGTACCCACAGAGTGTACGTTTCTCAACGGCACTCTTATTTACATTTACATAGTACCCCGCAAGCCACTGCAAGGGCGTGTGGCGGGCGATGTTAGGTCACCATCCGTAAAAGAGAATAAAACTGCATGAAGACCAACAATTTCATGGCAATGTACACCCACAAAGTTTATAACTTACAAACATGCAAAGAAATATATTATCAACTAACATACACATGGACTTACGAATTAACCTACGCAACGTTTAATCTTGCCCTAACGTTTAAATTAAATCCTCCATTACATCCGTACTGCAATTTAAATTTGGAACGTTTTATAGGTGGCGTAGCGTTTTCGGTTGCCGTAACTCCAGAGCTCATTTTAAAACTCATATCCTGGACAATAACACAGGCCAACAGTGGTTTTGGTGCCGGAGCTTTTAATGTTGATTTAAAGAACAATTGGGGTGCTGAATCCAATTATGACACTAGTTTTTTCCTATCAGCTATAGTTTTCAAGATATAAATATGTTGTTACTTACGTAAAAAAATCTTCTACATGATGATATGGGAATTATTATTATTTGGTAATCTACCGGTTAAGGTAGGTTTTTCGATGGACACAACTATCAAATAAACATTTTGTAACTCCAAACAAAACCCAATCCAGCAACCTAATCTACATCAGGTCCCTCTTCATCTCTGTGTACTTCTTTCCTCCCTTCATCCCGTCCAACATCCCTATCCTGTTCCTACCCTTTCCTCGCTTGCCCAACATTCTCCCCTCTATTACCTTCTTCAACATTCCACTACCGCTCAATACGCCTTTCATCCATTTTTCCTGCCTCCATAGGTTTTTCTCAACAAACCCCTCTCCTCACTCACCATCTCCAGTACTTCCTCATTTGTTTTCCTTTCGGTCCATTTCACCTTCTCCATTCTTCTCCACACACACATTTCAAAAGCCTCCAATCTACGTCTATCCTCCTGCTTCAGTGACCACGTTTCCGCACCATACATAGCTACGCTCCATATCAGAGTTTTTACGAGTCTTGTCTTAACATCTCTACTCAACGTCCCCGTCATCAATTCCCTCCTCCTTGAGAAAGCCTCCTTGACTAGCGCATTTCTTCTCCTTACGTCCCTACCACTTTGACCGTATTGGTCCAGGACACTTCCGAGATATGTAAACTGTTCTACCTGCTCTTTTTTTCCCCGCCTATTTTAATATTTAGCTTAGCCTTTTTCTTTCTGAACCTACCCGATTTTACGAATTTCCCTCCGACTATTATTCCTACCTCCAGTTCTTCCCATGCCTCTTTAATCATTTCCTCTACATATACGTTGAACAGTACCGGTGACAATGGGCAACCCTGCCTTACACCTCTTCCTAACACTGCCCATCCGGACTCTCCGTTCCCCACTCGCACCTGAGCAGTCTGAGACATGTACAGGTTGCGGATCAGTCTCCTGTCTCTCCAATCCATTCCTATTTTCTGCAATACACGCATTAATTTTTCCCAATTCACTCTATCAAACGCTTTTTCGAAATCTACAAAACAGGCAAAAACGTCCTGATTGCATTCTATATTCCTCTCGATTAGTGATCTCATTACTGCAATGGCATCACGCGTACCTTTTCCTTTCCTAAACCCAAACTGATCATCCCCTAAGTAATCATTTGCTTTAATCTCTATCCTTTTGTTGATGATCCTGAGAATAACTTTAGCTGCGTGGGAAATCAAACTTATTGTTCTGTAATCCTCACATGACGTAGCCTTTGCCTTTTTTGGAATAGGAACTAACACCGATCTCACAAAATCTTCCGGCCAGATTCCTTCCTCATAGATACTACGAATCAGTCCATATATGGCCTTCTTCCCACCTTTTCCTAACAATTTCAACATTTCTACAGGAATGTTTTCCACCCCCACGGCCTTATTTGCTTTCATCTCCTTTAATGCCCTTTCTATTTCATCGTCGAGTATGCCTGGACCTAAGCTATCTTCTTCTATGCCATGTTCCTTTTCTATGTCTAACCTTGTTGGCCTAAGTTTTCTCTTATACAGTGCTTCTATATATTCCTTCCATCTCTCTTGGATTTTTCCTGGTTCAACTATTATCTTACCCCACTTATCTTTCACTGTTAGCAGAGATCTTGCCTTCTTACTTCCCTATAATAACTTAACCTTGCTGTATAGAGCACCAATTTCACCCTTCTTCTGTAAATTTTCCATATCCTCGCATTGCGTTTTCCACCATTCTTCTTTGGCTTTATTTGTGACCCTTCTCAATTTATTGTTTAAGTCTTTGTACTTCGTTTTGCCTAACTCTGTGTTTACATTTTTCCATCTTCTTCTCTCATCCATCTTTGCAATCATCTCATCCGTTACCCATGGCCTCCTTATCCTTTTCCCTTTAACGGTTCCTATAGTGTCTTTAGCGGCTTCCAATATCCCTTTCTTGGTAAATTCCCATTTTTCTTCGATAGTACTCAGTTCTTTACCGTCATCCATTATTTTCTCTACAGCCTGCTGATACTCTTTCCTCGTTAATCCATTTAATGCTTCTAAATTCCATTTCCTAACCCGCCGCCCTTGCCTTATCTTCTTGAAACGAACGTTACATTTCATAACAACTAAATTGTGGTCAGAGTCCGCATCCGCTCCTGGGAAACTGTGCGAATTTAACACATGGTTCCTAAACCTGTGCCTAACCATAATATAATCTAACTGATATCTTTCTGAGTCACCTGGCATTTTCCATGTATACCTATGCCTTTTGTGGTGTCTAAACCATGTGTTGGTGATGACTAAGCCCTGTCTCCTGCAGAATTCAATTGCTTTCTCCCCGCGTTCATTCCTCGTGCCTAACCCATAGTTCCCCACCTCACCCCCATCTCTTCCTTCGCCTACCGTCGCATTCCAATCCCCCATCACTATCAAATGTTTCCCGGCAGGAACACTCGCGATGATATCCTCTAACTCATCGTACATCCTATCGACTTCTTCCTTCTTGTGGTTGCTCGGTGGCATGTATGCCTGAACAATGACCAAGGTCGTCGGCTCTGCTTTAATCTCTACGAGTAAAATTCTATCTGTCGCTTGCTCTATGTTGACTACGCTTCTTCCTACCCCTTTATTTAAAATTACGGCAACCCCTCGTTGGCTCTCGTCTCCGCCGCTGTATATCACTCTATAATTGTCACTCCAGTAATCCCCGCTATCCTTCCATCTCACCTCGCAGAGACCTAAAACATCTATATTACCTCTTTCCATCTCTCGCTTAATATTTTCTAATTTGCCTCTCCTCAACATTGTCCTGACGTTCCAGGTTCCTATTCTAACTACTTTCATCTTCTTCTGAGTCTTCTGTCCTGCTGCGGTTATTTCCTCCCTGCAAGGGTTTCGTGGGATGACGACCGCGGAAACCTTGCCTCTCCCGCTGCCGGGCACGACACACGGCCTCTTGGGCCGAGTCCCGTAGTTGCCAGGACTCATATTATCTATAGTTCCCATCATTGCATTTTTGGGAATCATAATTGAGGTGGTTTCCCGTTGCCTTCCTCAATAGTGTTTTTAACGTGACAGATATGGGAATATTATATTAATAATAAAACCCACTAAATATAAAGACTTGATTTATTTCTAGGGCTGTTAAATCACCCCCAAACACAACAGAATTTTACAATACAATTGAACACAAATACTAAATTTTTTTACTGTAATAAAGCAAATTGAAAAGAAAAAATACATAAAAACATCACTCAACACATTGGAAGCTTTTTTTGCGCGATTTTCTTGTGTGCACTTTGTTCAAACAGTCTCGTTTTAAGCACCAGCAGTAATCTGCCATCATATGGTTATCCCATCTTCCTTGGTAGCGAGCTTCCATTGTTTTTATATCCTGGTGAAATCTCTCACCTTGTTCTTCACTTGTGTCTCCTAAATTTCCAAGAAAATTGTCTAAGTGGCTGTGTAGGTAGTGAACTTTTGTGCTCATATTACATCCAAGTGATTTGAAGTTACTGAGCATAATGTTTACCAGCTCAATATAATTTTCACTTTTGTGATTTCCTAGAAAAATTTTTATGACCTCAACAAATGACATCCAACTAATTTTTTCAATCTCATTCTTTGACTCGACAAAAGCAGGATCCTTTGTAAGTTGTCTGATTTGTGGCCCCTCAAAAATTCCAGCTATAAGTTTTTTAATACTTATATTGGGCATCTTTAGTCTTAAGTAGCCGAAGCATGGTCCATCCTTGTCAAGAGCCTTTACAAATTGCTTCATTAGGCCTAGTTTAATATGTAGATGCGGTAAGATGATTTTCTCTCTTTCAACTAAAGATTCAGCAATGATGTTTTCTTTCCCAACAACCAAGTGTTCTCTCTTAGGCCACTCCTTCTTAATCCAGTGGTTTTGTCTGTCCCTGCTATCCCAGAGGCACAAGAAACAAGGATATTTTGTGTAGCCACTTTGCTACCCAAGAAGAAAGTTCACCATTTTTAAATCTACACAAATCACCCAGCGATGTTCCTGGTATTTTATCTTCTGTAAGACCAATGCTGTTGTACCGTATTCTTCTTTCATTTTAGTTCAATGAGCGATTGGTATTGCGCCAAACCTGTTACCATTGTGAAGAAGTACACATTTTAAACTACGCTTGGAGCTATCAATAAACAAACGCCAATCATATCCTTTTCCCTTGTGCGATAAAAACTTATTTTAGTACCGGGTTGCAGTAAATTCTTTTCATGCAGTCTTGATGCTAGTAGTTCGGATGCTTCCTTCGATAAGTTCAGTTCTCTAGCAAGATCGCTTAGTTCATCTTGATTAAATAGTTGAGGAACTGTGTATACCCCCTTGTAGTCACTGCCACTATCGTCAATAGAATGAGAAATGTTTTCAAATAACTCAAATTCTTCCTTAGATATATCTGGTAACGTCTGAAATATTGGGATCGGTATTTCTTCTGAATGGGGTACCGGGCGTCTAGCTGAGGGCAAATCTGGAATTGTCCACTTGTGGCGATTTTTTCGATTAATTCCCGAAACATTTACTATGCAAAAATAACAGTTGTCAATATGGTTCACAGGTTCTCTCCACACCATTGGCACACCAAATTTTAGACTTTTCCTTTGTCCTGTTGTCCATTGCCGCAGATGTTCAGTACTTGTTTTACACACAAAATGCGCTGCCCATGTTTTATCTTGGTCACCCAGCTCAACACCAAAATGTCCCAAGTATGCACGTTTCACAAGGTCTGTAATATTTTTCCTAATTTCTTTTACCATATATTCCCCACAAACGTAACAAAACACATCAGGGTCATTAACACAGCATCTTCGACTTGAGCTCATTTTTAGATGATGTTTTACAAAAAGTTACACTTTGAAGTAAAGTCCGTCCACCTGCTCCGAATAGCCAAGGGCAACTAATGACACAAAAATGGCTGTCAAGAGAACAGAAAACGTAGATGCCATGTAACGGATACCTTATGAACTAATTTTGCCATCTTTTACCGAAGTCGATACAAACGATTTTTGTTTTTTAATCTCATTTGCCTACAGTATAGAAATATAAATAAAACTTATTGACAGTTTATTGAAAATAAAAGGAACACCGCAGAGTGGTTATAAATTAGTATACTTATAGATTTATTTAACTTTGAAAATTATTTTCCGGGATATATCAAATAATAAAACAACTAATCGTAAGATGTGCCATATCTAAAAAAGTAGAGCTGTTAAATAAAAATGGATTTCATATTTGGATTCAGCTCTACAAATATAGTTAAAATCAGCACAAAGATTCCCGGCACCAAAAAAAAAATTTTTTTTGTAGGCCTGTGTAATCAATGACTCAACAGAGAAATCTTTTGAAAAGCAGCATCATGTCACATAGTCTTTATATTTGCTTGCATTTAGGCCTAACGATGAAAAATTCTACTTTTTTTCCAGAATTGTTCTTTCAGTGCAGCTGTTTGCGCATACATTTAACCAGTATTCAAAGTTGAGAGAATTAAAAGTACCTGAATAGGCGACGGTATTGTTTCGATACGGGAAAATAATATTTTTACCATAAATACAGATCTGTAATTCTAATATTTATTTACATAGTTCATTACTCAAGTCTCAAAAGGGCTCTCATCAAGTTTATACATTTTATCTCTTAGAACCCTGATATTATTTTCCACCTGTCATCCGGAATTTTTCTCCGTAGGTCTGTCCGTACATTTTTCTGTCGACAACTTGCTTTCCTCAGGTCGCCGTGCCTTATAAAATATGTCCGATCAGATATGTCTTAATGTTTTTTATTTTGAATTTTCATTACTCTTTTTCTTTTCTTACTCATCGCCGACCCAGGAGGCGGCGGGGTAACGCCCTCGTCTGCCATTCCAACGGTCGAGGGTTCGATTCCCACGTGGGTGGGTTTTCCTCTACCTAGGGCATGGGTGTTTTTAAATATGACCATTGTTGTCCTTGATAATAGTCCGATGTAAAGGCCAAATTGTGCTGTTTTAGGACTAATGCTAAATAAATCAATGAAATCTTAGAACCTATTCGTCAGTTTTTCGATCAATTAACTTCATCTACATCTACATAAATACCCTGCGAGCCACCAAAAAGGTGTGTGACAGGGGGTGTATCACCATGAGGGAAGGGTAAGGGTTGAGGGGGTTGGGGGTTAGGTGAGGAAAGGTGGGGGGAACCTGTAAGAAAAAATATATATATATATTTCTACATACATATATATAAACATATATACATACATGTACACAATAAGGGGTCGCGGTGGTCTAGTGGGTAGAGCGTTGGACTACTGACCGGAGGGTTCCGGGTTCGATTCCCGGGCAAGGCACTCTGGGCACCTGCAGCTCCACCCAAGCTAGTTGATTTTTCGGGTACCAGATCTTCCTGGGAAACCATAACCGGCACAGGGAAAGGAACTGGCCCCCCTACCCTGATGTGTGAATATTCACACGCCGTCGGGCTTGGTACACGGGTGAGCTCTACCATCACCTACTAAACCGACCTTCGGGTTGATTACTGTGTTTATGGTTTTATGGTACACAATATATATACATATCCTCGCGCAGTCCCTAACCTGTACGTTAATACTTATTGCAATGAACTAAGTCCTGGGGAACTAAGTCCCGGCTACAAGCATTCTGGTCCCTTATCGTTCTTGGAAAAAATTGACTTGATCTTCACCATTGGATCATTTTTCCGATTCTTCCTAATGTGAACTTCAGAATCGCGAGTTAACAACCCGAGAAAGCACTCGGCCGGACATTGAGGGAACCGGGTTCGAATCCCGGTCAAGGCGAATGATTTTTACACTCTGAAATTGTTGCATTGAAGTGCATGTTAGCGGATGACTCCGTTAAAAGTTGCTGTTGCGGCATCTCCCGCAGTTTCTTGAAATATTAGGGTTGGCTTGTATAGGCTCTCCAAACTATACGAGTATCCTGTTCCCCTTCAAATTCTTTTCTGCTTCATAGTTCCTTGCGATGAAATTTTACCATTACTTGATTCTCACAGTCCTATGCATGTGATTTCGGTGTGATTTTTCCGCTCTACGTTTCCTTCGGTTTTTGCCCTTTGTTTTATCTCGCATCTGAGGATTTACCCAATTGATTTCCCTTTTCTTCTTATTACTGTCCTAAAGAGGTTTTTCTCTTCACTAATTTTTCAAAGGGCTTATTCATTTATCATTCTAAGGACTCATTTTCATAAGAAACCTAAACCTCCCGATGGATGGCATTTCGTTTTCCAGAATTCCACACTTACAAATCATTAGTCTGAACCGGGAATTAAAGTCCGCAGTGAAATTCTCGTATATCGGCGCACATCAGCGGAAGACTCCGCCAAAGAAACTGTCGAGGAAGTTCCCGCCGTGTTTTTTTTTTAATTTGAACACATGGCTTCCCTAAAATAACGATTCGATTTGAGAGTTGAGGCCGATACTTTGTGGAAAGAAAGAATCAAAGACTTTGCGTTTCCACAATGCAGAAGGATTTAAATGACCAAGCTAATAGCAGAGAGGACGATTTTGTTAACTTATGCCGAGGTGGAGGAAAGAGAGGCGACAATAAGTATCCAGCTACTGATGGCAGGTTTCCGGGTTCAAATCAAAGTTGGTCTAGAAAACTCCATTCGAGATCCATAATTAGAGTTTTTTTTCGGGAACCAATTGCTTTTGGAAAATCGAAAGGGTATGAGCAAAACCGAGAGTCCCTTCCATACCCAGCTAATGTGGGTTTTACTGGCTTGATGCTTTTTGCGACGTGGACGTTGAACTACGGTTATGCGACATGGCATCATATCGAACCCATGTCGGTATTTGTTCATATCGACCAGGATTGAGATAAAGTCATAGAATCGAGACTTCGAGTGACATAACTATTTCATGACGATGACATAACGATGTGATTATTACGTTATTTTTGTATGAACCATATAGTAGATTAGATCATATGGGTGAAATAGTGTATGGCGACAGTAATGATAATGGTAATAATGATATGGACGACATGGCACTCCATGTAAGAATCGGAGTACCTCTGATATATCCTGACACCAGCGGGGTTCGAACTTTGGCCCTCAGGGTGGTATGCCAGCACACCTGCCACCACGCCAAAAAATTGGGATTGATTAGAGGAGTACTGGGTAAATGTCATGAAAATATTTTTGAGAAATGTTATCTTTCGCTGGTTAGACCTCATTTAGAATATGCTGCTGGTCTATGGGATCCTCATGAAATTGGATTGATTGCCGAATTAGATCGCGTGCAGCGTTGAGGAGCCAGATTTGTAAAACGTTTTTTGATAAACTGAGTAGCGTATCAAAATCACAGGGTCCTGCGGATCTTTCGTGATGGTGCGGTGGCTAGCATACCGACTTCCCACCCAGAGGGCTGGGTTCGAATCCGGGTGACGGTATATCTTTTTCAGTGAGTACTTCGTCCGTCGAAGAGCACGCTCAACTGCGGACCCCTTGGCTCCTTTCGTTAAAAGTAGGTTAATGTCGACGCCGGGTTTCTCTCTACCCTTAATCCATTCCCATCCATCCCTAACGACGTAGATGATCTCAGAAGTCAGTCACCTCACCTGAAACTACTACGCTACTTCTACTACTATCAAAATTATTAGAGCAGCTTGGCTGGGAATTACTCACGGGGCAAAAGTTAAATTGCAGATAAAACTTCTCGCATAAATTGGAAGGACGTCTCTTTAGCAATGGTGCTGAAAATGATTTATTATCAGTGTACTTTATGGTTTCAGGCTAAACTTCGTGGATCTGTCCCATGGCATGTCGTAACTAAGGCACCACCGTACTTCCCTTCCCTTACTCAAATAAACCCGACCATCACTTTCCACTTCCCACCCTCCTACATTGCTACCCCCTCTCCATTGCTATAAGCGCGGCTATTCAACTGCTGCATGTGAACGAAATGTTTATCTGATGACACCGCAAGTCGGTGCAACCCGTTGTATTTTAAAATAAAATCTATGGAAGAGTATTAAATCCTTTAATATGTTATTGGCCCCATCGTACTACTTTAGGGGACATCATGTCAGTAAATTTAAAGATATTAAGTGTAGAACAGATTTAAGATGTCATTTTTTCCACGAACGATAAGGGATCAGAATAACGTTGTCCGTCCGCGGTAGGGGTAAAAATATTCGTGTATGGTGTGTCAACCCTGCCACACACTCTAGCGGTGGATTGCGGGGTACTATAAAAATACTAAATACTAAAATACGCTAACCCAATCGTGGAGGCGGGCATAGATTCAGATCACGGAAGCACTGCAAGGACCCGGAATATGTGGACGCACACTTTTGAAGTACTCAAGAGGGTCGTCAGTCAGGGTGACTAATGGAACTCGGGGATTCCCGCCCTCGCTTTCTCCCGTCGCCGACGCCCTCTAACGCACCCTCCGCCAGTGCCTCTCCCTCCCTGCCCTACTGTGCAGTGGTGCGCTCTCTCCCTCTCTCACAGTGGGAGCCGGATTTTGACTTTAGACCTCTTTCTTTTTAGTGAAAAGGGACGGTAGCGTGTGATGTCATTGTGCAATAGGCGAGTCATCTGGAACTGATTTCACTCTCACTCGTGACAAATATTGAGACAAGAATTGCTTTCAATAATTTGATCCGATGGTTTAACGCCTACATCTACACAAATATCCCGCGATCTATCAAAAAGGTGTGTGGCAGGGGGTGCAGCACTCGTATGTGTGTGTGTGTATATATATATATATATATATATATATATATATATATATATATATATAGTCACTTTCTTGGAAAAGCCACGAACGTGCACAATAAAATTCACTAAATAGTCATAGCAAACACAGAAACTAAAACATACAGGTCGCCGTACACGTACGGCGACCTGTATGTCGCCTCCAATAAAAACGTGCAGTTACATTGTGTACATGTACATACCTGTACACAATGCAAAATGTACTCTTAAAATGAGTGGTACTTACGTCAGTAAAATGTTCATACCATTTGGTGTCACTCATTTGGAAGGACAACCACATTAGCCTTCTACGTGCTAATAAGTCAGAGGGGAACTGTAGGCTATAGGTAAAAAGTCTAAATGGGTAAATAGATGGGTAAATGTGGCTGAGGGGTAGCGAGATATAAGTGGTGATGGGTTGCTTTTGAATTCAGTGCGGAGTTAAGGAGTTTGGGAACTTGATTACTGAATTGAATTAAGAAGGACTTAATACCTCACTTCTTTTCGAGCCTCATAAACCAAAACATTTCATATATTTTTGATGCATGAGACCTCGGGAACAATCCGCACAAATTCTACTTACCTATAAAAAGCATGTTAAATCCATACAATGGACTCTTAGTTCTCTTCCCCAACCTTCAATAGCTCGGGTTGCGCCCATGGAATGCAAACTGGAGTGAAAAGTAAGACGTTTATCCTTGAGTCGAATTGCACGTTTTTCTTTGGCAAAGGCTATTTATTCTACTACGATGAATTAATTCACGGAAAAAATATGCTAGTTTTTTGTTCACAGTTATAAAGGTCTGAGGTTTGAACATCATTTGGAAGTTCCCGGAATTTCGAAGGCATTTCATATCAAGAAATGCGAAAGAATAAAAGGGAACGGAAAAATTTAGATTTGGATGTCTTGAATCATTACCAAGTAATTTACGAGTTTTCCCCGTGATATTATATTAATGTACGTTAACGATCACCAATACGCATCTCTGGAGGGGACTAGGCTCTGAAGGGGGCACGAATTTATTGCATCCGCGCCGTTTTCAATGTATAATCTGCAAGGAACGAGATTCCCCGTGGGAAGTTTCTATTCGTTAGTTTTAATGACGTAAAATCTAAGAAGGGTGATCCTTGGTTTAAAGTAGGCGAGAATGTAAATTTTGTATACTTGGAGAACAGATTTTGAATTGATTTGTGGGGCATCACTAGTACTTTTGAATTATTATTTGGTATTCGAGATAGTCGTGCTATTAAATGTCAAGGACGAACATTTTAAAGAGTATTTCTTTTTTATATTCTAAACCTGTAGCGCACGTATAACGAATTTGCACTTTGCATTGCGAGTTCCGAAACTTGCAAATGAAAATTTCCGAATGCTCAAGAATGATCAAAACCTTCTGAGCATTTTGTCCTGTCGCTATAGACGCATTGGCCCTACCAGTAGTAAACCCAAAATCTAAACATTTCAGGTTAGTAAAAGGACCTGATTCATATACCTTTTCCGTTTATTGTTTCCCGAGAAGATGTGGCAGAAAAATCACCTATCTTCGCTGATGGGTTGAAGGTACCGAGAGGTGTCACTCGAAAACGAACCCGGACCCTCCGGTTAGTAATCCAGCACTCCATTCTCAAGACTAACATGGTATCCTAAGTGAGCTAAGTTTAAGTGGTTGATATTCATTTTTATTCCCTCCTATTTAAAACGCATGAAAACTTCTGATGGGGGTGAAATTTAGCACCTTTGTAGAATGAAGTTTGCCGGTAACATGTTTTTATGGGTACACCACTATGGACGTCCATTTCAGGGATTTTAATTGAAAGTTTTTCCTTCCCCCTCACCCCTTAAATACCCTCCCTCTCTCTCTCATCCCTTCCACTTGGTGCTCGTAACTCCTGTCAAACATCCTTTCGGTGGCTCGTGGGGTATTAGTGTAGTGTCAACTACTATGGTCAGTAGCCCAACACCTACCCCCTGGACGTCCTTCATTGCTCAATTCAATTTTTTCATGAAGGACAGAGGGCTGAGAAAAAATGTTTTGTGTCCTAAAAACTGAAAAATAGATTTTTCGTACCTCATTTCTGAATGTTTTAAACTAGTATTTTAAAAACCGAATTCGGTAAATGGAATACTACATTTTGGAATGGATTACCTTTGGCCACCTACTACAAACATGCCTACTCGAAAATTATTTTTTGTCGTATAATTTTACCTGGAATCAGTTAAACCTAGGGCTTAAAAAATAGAGAGGAAATATTTGAGGTCCAACTATGTGTACAAATGATAATCCCGGTTAGACGAGCAGTCGGTAGTTTCACACCGTCTAGGAGTAAAGAGGAAAGGAATACATAATTCGAGTGACTAATGAGTAGACAGTGGGTATTTGGTTAAACACTCATTAATTTCCTGAGGAGAATAAATATACAATATTATATGTACGGCGCGGAAACATGGTCACTGAAGCAGGAGGATAGACGTAGATTGGAGGCTTTTGAAATGTGGGTGTGGAGAAGAATGGAGAAGGTGAAATGGGCCGAAAGGAAAACAAATGAGGAAGTACTGGAGATGGTGGGCGAGGAGAGGGGTTTGTTGAGAGAAATCCTATGGAGGCAGGAAAAATGGATGAAAGGCTTATTGTGCGGTAGTGGGATGTTGAAGAAGGTAATAGAGGAGAGAATTTTAGGCAAACGAGGAAAGGGCACGAATAGGATAGGGATGTTGGACGGGATGAAGGGAGGAAGGAAGTACACAGAGATGAAGAGGGACCTGATGTAGAGTAGGCTGCTGGATTGGGTTTTGTTTGGAGTTACAAAATGTTTATTTGATAGTTGCGTCCATCCAAAAATCTACCTTAACCGGTAGATTACCTAATAATAATATATGTCTCGTGCATATTAAAATGTTTTTCTTTCTAAAATTGTCTCATTCGATATCTCTGCTCATTTTTGTCTCATCGTTCAAGAAAATCTAATGCTTATTTTGTGGAAAACTGTCAGTGAAATCAGATTATGGGGACGCTCAAATTTCTTCATAGTTCAGTTTATAAGTCTCGGAAGTGTTTTAGATCAAAATGGTCATTGTAGTAGGGGCATTAGGAGAAGAATTTTATCAGGCAAAGAAGCTTTTCCACAAGGAGGAGAAAACTGATTACAGGGACGCTAAGGATGTAAAGAGAAGGGCTGTTGAAACTTCGATCTAGAGCGTAGATATGTACGACGCGGATACCTGGCCATTGTAGCAGGATGATTGACGTATATTGGAGGCTTTTGAAATATAGTATGTTTGTGGAGAAGGCGAAGTGGAAGGAAAGGAAACTAACGAGGAAGTTCTAGGCATGGTGAAGGAGGAGAAGGGATTATTGGGAGAAAGCATGAGACAAGAAAAATGGCTGAAAAGCATATTTTGGAAGTGGGATGTTGAATACCGTGTAATGAATAAAACATTGCATTGTATGCTATAGGCTTAGGTGTGTCCTTCGCATTACGCTCCCTAGAAAGTGGTGAAGGTCAATACGGAAACATGACAAATCCATGGCGATGGTATAGGTGTTTTGTTTCTCCTAGTCGGCGCGATACATTGTTATAAACGACGAGTGAGTTATCTTGTTTAATCTTTGTCAAACATTCCTATGATCGTAGCCAGAAATTTGTTTGCTTGATTTATTATTCCATCCATTACACAGGCCTACAAAAAAAATTTTTTTGGTGCAGGGAATCTTTGTGTTGATTTTAACTATATTTGTAGAGCTGAATCCAAATATGAAATCCGTTTTTATTTAACAGCTTTACTTTTTTAGATATGGCACATCTTACGATTAGTTGTTTTAATATTTGATATATTCCGGAAAATAATTTTCAAAGTTAAATAAATCTATAAGTATACATGGGAATATATAGTATAAAATGGTAAAAGAAAATAGGAAAAATATTACAGACTTTGTGAAACGTGCATACTTGGGATATTTTGGTGTTGAGCTTGGTGACCAAGATAAAACATGGGCAGCGCATTTTGTGTGTAAAACATGTACTGAACATCTGCGGCAATGGACAACAGGACAAAGGAAAAGTCTAAAATTTGGTGTGCCAATGGTGTGGAGAGAACCTGTGAACCATATTGACGACTGTTATTTTTGCATAGTAAATGTTTCGGGAATTAATCGAAAAAATCGCCACAAGTGGACATATCCAGATTTGCCCTCAGCTAGACGCCCGGTACCCCATTCAGAAGAAATACCGATCCCAATATTTCAGACGTTACCAGATATATCTAAGGAAGAATTTGAGTTATTTGAAAACATTTCTCATTCTATTGACGATAGTGGCAGTGACTACAAGGGGGTATACACAGTTCCTCAACTATTTAATCAAGATGAACTAAGCGATCTTGCTAGAGAACTGAACTTATCGAAGGAAGCATCCGAACTACTAGCATCAAGACTGCATGAAAAGAATTTACTGCAACCCGGTACTAAAATAAGTTTTTATCGCACAAGGGAAAAGGATATGATTGGCGTTTGTTTATTGATAGCTCCAAGCGTAGTTTAAAATGTGTACTTCTTCACAATGGTAACAGGTTTGGCGCAATACCAATCGCTCATTGAACTAAAATGAAAGAAGAATACGGTACAACAGCATTGGTCTTAAAGAAGATAAAATACCAGGAACATCGCTGGGTGATTTGTGTAGATTTAAAAATGGTGAACTTTCTTCTTGGGCAGCAAAGTGGCTACACAAAATATCCTTGTTTCTTGTGCCTCTGGGATAGCAGGGACAGACAAAACCACTGGATTAAGAAGGAGTGGCCTAAGAGAGAACACTTGGTTGTTGGGAAAGAAAACATCATTGCTGAATCTTTAGTTGAAAGAGAGAAAATCATCTTACCGCATCTACATATTAAACTAGACCTAATGAAGCAATTTGTAAAGGCTCTTGACAAGGATGGACCATGCTTCGGCTACTTAAGACTAAAGATGCCCCATATAAGTATTGAAAAACTTATAGCTGGAATTTTTGAGGGGCCACAAATCAGACAACTTACAAAGGATCCTGCTTTTGTCGAGTCAAAGAATGAGATTGAAAAAATTAGTTGAATGTCATTTGTTGAGGTCATAAAAATTTTTCTAGGAAATCACAAAAGTGAAAATTATATTGAGCTGGTAAACATTATGCTCAGTAACTTCAAATCACTTGGATGTAATATGAGCACAAAAGTTCACTACCTACACAGCCACTTAGACAATTTTCTTGGAAATTTAGGAGTCACAAGTGAAGAACAAGGTGAAAGATTTCACCAGGATATAAAAACCAATGGAAGCTCGCTACCAAGGAAGATGGGATAACCATATGATGGCAGATTACTGCTGGTGCTTAAAACGAGGCTGTTTCAACAAAATGCACTCAAGAAAGTCGCGCAAAAGAAGCTTCCGATGTGTTGAGTGATGTTTTTATGTATTTTTTCTTTTCAATTTGCTTTATTACAGTAAAAAAATTTAGTATTTGTGTTCAATTGTATTGTAAAATTCTGTTGTGTTTGGGGGTGATTTAACAGCCCTAGAAATAAATCAAGTCTTTATATTTAGTGGGTTTTATTATTAATATAATATTCCCATATCTTCATGTGGAAGATTTTTTTACGTAAGTAACAACATATCTATATCTTGAAAACTATAGCTGATAGGAAAAAACTAGTGTCATAACTGGATTCAGCACCCCAATTGTCCTTTAAATCAGCATTAAAAGCTCCGGCACCAAAACCACTGTTGGCCTGTGTTATTAATATAATATTCCCATTTCATCATGTAGAAGATTTTTTTGCGTAAGTAACGACATATCTATATCTTGAAAACTATAGCTGATAGGAAAAAACTAGTGTCATAATTGGATTCAGCAACCCAATTGTTCTTTAAATCAACATTAAAAGCTCCGGCACCAAAACCACTGTTGGCCTGTGTTATTATTGTGTTCCTATACAGAAATGGTTATTTCTATGTAGCATTGGGAATATTATCCATGAGAATAAGCTGTGGTTCACGCTAATAAAATGTTTTCATCTTTAAAAGCCTAGTTTAATTCCTGGCATTTTTCGTGAGCACATATCCATGCCTTTCATGAATTAAGGTTGACAGTTGACAGAAATTAGGTACTTATAAGTTAGTGCCTAGAGTTTTAATTCTAGTGGGGAAGTTTTTTTTGAGAGACATTTAAAGTTTTAGGATCTACAAGACCTTGTAATTGAGGTACTAAAAGGGCTTCCTTCAGCGACTCGGACAGATCTTACAAAACCTAAAAATCCGTTAATCTGCTAATGAATAATCCTCGAAAAAATAATAGTTTCTATTTTTTTCCTCCGTTTCAAATTTGGAAATCTCTCTGGTCAACATTATGGATTCTTCCCACGATATTTTTAAGAACTTGTCCCCTGAAGATTTTGCTACCACTCGATAATTAACTAAGGTTAAATAAGATTGTCTCTCAGCTTTCGAGATTGACTCCGTTTGGTTAATTTTCTGGATGAAGGTTTCTCTCGCATTACAGCGAGCATAACTCGGAGTGAAGTTAACTTGAGATCCTGGTTTCCTCTACGCCTTAATCTATTCTGACCGGTGAAACTCATTCAATTTTCCGATAAAAATTGTGTCACTTTTGGTTTTTAGTAATTTTTTTTAATATTACCAACGTTTATAGAGAAAAAAACGCTCATCACGAATAAATTCAGTGTTGGTGGATGGTAGAGGCGAAAATACTTGATTCGTTGGGAAGGGCAAATAGCTTATGCGGCGGTCGAATGAGCGTCTCAAGTAACTGCGCTCACAAAGACGATCTCTGTAATTCGAGAGGAACATTGAGCTGTGATGCATTTAAGAATTATTCTTTTCTTGGTTTCGAAAGCAACTTGACCATAAAATAACTTGGAGAAGCTACGATCCAAATTAAGATACATAATACTTACCTGGGCGATAATACGTACATCGAACTTGGTGGTGTCAGGGTTTACGAAGATTTGCACAAAAGGGACGATACATTCCCCTCTAGATGACCCTATTGTTGTGTGAATGGAGGGAAATTTTATACGATGCAGTAATAAAAACGTTGTAGGTATTTCATTAAATTTTTTTTTATTTCATCGGGAGAGATCGATTTGATCTCACATATTTATACACAGAGGAAAATTATCCCTCCTCCCCGCATCTCCTCACTGTTTTCCCTGGTACTTTTCGTTGTTAGGATTACATTGGTCGGCTTTGTTGTCCTTATTGGATTGATTATTTCCCGCTGTAAAAAATTAACAATCTTTAATAAAACAATATTTCAATTATCTACAAGACTTGAGGCTACGGGTTCATGAGAGAAGTTTCAGTTTCTCCGCAGCCGAAGTCTTTACCACTTAATTTCTATACTAAATACGTATTTTGAAAACCTTTTCTGAATTTCAAACTTCTGCAAACCATTCTCTTCTGAGGAAGAGAGAGAGAAGGGTTTTGAGATAAAATTGAAAATTTGATAACACAGCTGGCCCTGGTTTCGCTAAATTTTTACATCAATCAATAATGATAAAGGTGAAGGAGTAACCAGGGGTTTGGAAAAGGCTAACTTGTTATGTTGCTTCTCTCTAAGTGTCTTCATTAATGTCTCACTGAATGCCCCCGATAGCTTATCAAATCGTGCCAGCCAACTGATGCCCAATAATTAAATCTCATACAACGGAATAGAACGTTTGCTGAAAAAATGTAAGGTTTAATAAATCGTCTGGGTCTGGCCAAATACCCGCTCGTATATTTGAAAAATTATGGGTTAAGTTAGTGTACAAGATCCTTACGAAGTTGGATTGATTGCCGAATTGAATCGCGTGCAGCGTAGAGGAGCCAGATTTGTGAAACGTTATTATGGTAAACTAAGTAGCGTATAAAAATTATTAAGTGGAGCTAGGCGGAGAATGACTCACAGAACGAATGTTAAATTACAGATTAAATCTCTGGCATCAATCAGAAGGGTTAGCAATGATGTTGAAAATGTATTATAATCCCAATCGAGCTACTGTAGGCGAGATCATACCTGATCAGAATAACGTTGTCCGACCGCAGTAGGGGTCATATCCGGATCAAAATTAGTCTGGCGTATATTCATTCCCTGCAACACACACTAGCGGAGGCTTGGAGGGTACTAAAATATCTAAAAAAATTATTTATCTGCCAAGAGCTTCTGGACCATGTGAGCAAGGATCCAATTGTTTTAGAAAATCGCTAACGAGACTTCTTCTTCTTCCCCCGTCTCAAATCCGTGCTGAAAGATCATCGCCACATCGCAGTGAAAGCGTTACAACAGGCCGTGACGAGGGAGCTTAGCGGCATTTCGGGTGCCGCGTTTCAGAAGGCGTACGAGGCGTGAAAAACCCACTTACAGCGGTGCGAGGACGCACAAGGATGCTACTTCGAACACTTTTGAATGGATGTATCGATTCTGGAGATACTTTTTTTAATCGACCCAGTGCTACTACTTTATATACCTTGTATGTTATAGGCCTTGTACCTTGATAAATCCTTCGCCAGGCTTATTATTGGATTTTCATGTGGTTTTAACCTAGTGAATGATTAGATACACCCACGCACCTTAGTAGTGGCTAGCAGGGAACTAAATAAAATAAATATATAGATTTTTGAAGTTAAATGCAAGTTTTAAATCTCTCTTATTTAATGTAAATGTCGAATTTTCATCGGAATTGATTATTAAATATTACTTAAACTATGAAGGTAACATAGCAACTAACAAGTCACTTTAGGTGAGTCTTATTTATTAACATAGAGGTCCCATGAAGTCATCCTAAAACTTATCGAAGACGGAAGTGATTTTAGGCGAAAGTAACGAAAATGAATTTGAGCCTTGTAATATATTATTGCTGAATTTTTGTCAGAGCAAAGGATGTAATCCATTAAAATATTAACCAAGAATTATCTTCAGGATGCTTTGTGGAGGGCAATACAAATCGGAATACTCCCGAAAAAGTCTGCATTTCGCTTCCGCGCCGACATTTAGTTAAGGAAATTGGGACAACTGATAGAATTGTAGGTACTGAAAAACACCGTAATTTAGTTATGTTGACTAGTTTTTCTGCGTTTATTTTTAGCAACATTTTACAAGTTTTTAGGTGTACACGTAGTTATCAAAGGTAGAAGCAGATTCAACTTCAGTGAATGATTGAGGAAAGTCACCAAGTTCTTTGCAAGAAAAGTCACTTAACCGAGATTAATAAGACAATCTAGCATTGCTACACTACTGGACACGTAAGTATGTTGCTAAAATAAAGGTGTACTTACGATATTGCGGGTGATTTGGATTCATTTGATTAGATCTGTTATCTCTTGCAGCTTTATCGTGGTCCATGTCTCCAACGGTCTCTGAAATGAATGATAAAATTGAAGCCTGTAGAGTAAACCCTTTTTCTCTTTTTGAAGTGAATCATAATAAAGGGGGGTTCGCGCCACTCCTTAAGAAGGTTGCATTGAGATGTGGAGCATGTGTTTTTTCGACAGGTATATCTGCAGTTTTTCAAGATCGCTTTCAAATGATGAAGAAACGGAAGTTTCCTTGGGATCGTGCTAATAAAAATTAACATGTTACATCTAGAATACCTACACGCTCTTGTGGCGATCAAGGCTTATAACCAAATGAACTATGCATTGATGTTGCAGAAAATCATGTGGTTTTTAGGAAATACTGATGTGATGCGTACAAATCTTATAAGACTTGCAAACGTGTTAACATGAAAACACTTGTCCACCTTTGCACGTTAAATTCTCACATCAGAGTGGAGGGGGCAGTTCAATTCCCTCCAACGCCTGCGGTTTTACCGCTTTGGTGAAGACGATTAGGGTCCTTGGGGGTAGGTTTCCAACCGGAATCCAACTCAGGTGTTCCATTTATTAACCAAGCAATCTACTCACTGCCACGTCCCCAGCACTTTTTTATATTGATTTTATTGATTGTGGGAAAAAACAGCCAAATCACAGTATCCAGTCATAGCTCGCAAAACCAGTGAGCAATAAGTTTCGGAGTACTTTTTAAAAAAATAATAAGACTGGAGGAATGCTGGAAATCTGTATTTTAGCATAATTTCTACTTACGGAATACATATGAATGGTGTCAATTTAGATTTTTATTTATATTTTATCTTCATTCCTTTACTTGTCATTAGTACGGGGACAAGTAGAAGGCATATAAGAATATTTATTTGAGTCAATACGTTGTCTCTCACGAGGAGGAAAAAAATTTTGAATATACCGAGAAATTTCAGGGAAATATTTGATATTGAGCTTGATTTTGTAGGGTGAAGAACGTTGGGACGTTGAAGCAAGGTAGCAGGTGAAGTTTGAAGGATTTCGAGATGAGAGTGTGGATAACGGTGGGAAAGGTTGAAAATGAATGTAAAGTAATACATATGAAAATATATTAGACAAGAAGGGCGGGAGGAGAATCTCAGGTTTTCCCGGCGTATGGCATTCAAGAATTTTGTCGGGTTTCCCACCGGGTCAGATTGATGAAGTGCACCGACGTTTCGAAGGCTGACTCTGCCATCGTCTTCAGGGTGAAGTGAACTCACTTCACCCTGAAGATGATGGCAGAGTCAGCCTTCGAAACGTTGGTGCACTTCATCAACCTGACCCGGTGGGAAACCCGAGAAAAATTCTTGAAGGGAGGAGGATTTGTTGAAATAAATGTATAGTAGGCAGGGTATATGGATATGTGTAGGGCCCCTCGATTGGCGACGGAATGTTGGATGATAGAGGAGGAGAGAATGTTGGGGAGGGGGGTTATAGGTAGAATATGAATTGGCATGTTTAACAGTATGAAGGAATGTAGAAAGTAGACGGAATTGAAGTAAAATTCGTTATAGTATAGGATATCGATTGCTGCTAATTTAATTGAGAATTAGTGGGGTAACGGTTTTAAGATAATTCCATTCAAATCCTAGTTTAACCGGGGGAGTTCTACCATTAATGATAGAACATTCGGGAAGAATGCAATGATTGACGAACTATTTTATTTGACCTACCTTCAAAGCAGTAGGAGGGTGGTCAAAACACTTGGTCGTCTCTTGGATCGGCGATCGCTAGGCAGTGAACACGCAATGGTCTTGCACAGCACTCCCTCACTTAAGAGAAACAAGTTGTCTGAAGATGCGAGCTAGTGCCGCTGCTCTTATACCATGCATAGGGTGAAGATTTTGCTGATGCGGGTGCAGATGGCGTAGATTTTATTTCTTTTTATTTGTATCTCTCGGGCGACCCTGTTGGTCATCTTCCTCCTGCTCCTCATTGGCCACGCCCCTCTCCTCATGACGCCCCCCCCTTTCCTCTCCCCCACGGCACTCTTCCTCCCGACTCCGGAGTCATCCTTAGGGTGATAGCGATGATAGAGTACATGGCGTTCCAACCCACAGGAAAAAGACGAGCTCTTTAATCCCAATCATGAGCCAGGCTTTCGCTGAAATATGCTTTCGCCACTCTTTGCTTTGCTCTCCCCGAATGATTAGTCGAAGGACTGGTCCCATTCCCTCCAAGTGTACCCGCTCTTGAGTGATTCCTTTCTCACCTGGTTTTATTCGTACGGAATGACATCATTTTGTCGGCCGATGTCCACCCAACGCTTGCTCTGACCATTAGGTCTTTTCCTTCTCTAAGCTCCAGGAACCGATTTATGTTAATCGTAAGCATACATATCTTAATACTTCTCGATTTAATGTTCGGTTACATAAGGAGTTGTTCAGAATACGGATTACGACCAGCTAATCAACACAGAAGCTAAATGAACACTTTATTTATAAAATATCTAGAAACTAATTTTTTGAAAAATAAATCAAGGTGATCAGTTGGGAATACATGAATGAGTTTAGAATTTACATTGCAACATCTCGTATCGCCTCGGACCTTACGTTGTGTGGCATCAGTACAGCAGAAAGGACCGTAGCAGTACTTTTTCCTAATGTGTTCCAGAAGGATCTGGGACCCATTTCGCTGTGCTAAAAGTCGAATTTGAGTACCTCTGTAAACGGAAAATGTTTTACTGTGCGTTAGCTGCCTTAAAAAGGGGGTACTCATTGGAATCATTTAATATTTTGTTATTTTTAGTACCCTTCGAGCCACCGCTAGGGTGTATGGTAGGGGGTGAATACAACACACCAGACTAATTTTTCCCCGAATATTCTTACCCCTACCACGTTCGGACAACTTTATTATGATCTCTTTTCTTTGTGGAAAAAATGAGATTTGTAATCTATCTGTTCATTTAATATTTTAGTATTTTTAGAATCCCGCAAGCCACCGCCGGTGGTTGGCATGGGTCGAATGAACCGCACGAGACTAATTTTGCCTCGAATATTTTTACCCATACCGCCTTCGAACAACTTTTTTATGATCTCTTCTACAGGTATATCTCAGAAATATAACGAAGTATTACATTATAAATGCTAATATCAATTTTTTTCACTCCGCCACTACACCCAAAACCTCATCCTCTTCTCTTTGGAATAATCTTTATTCAATTAGCATAGGAAGAAGTAAACCCTGTACATTACCAACTGTCCTTCCTCTTGACAGCTTAAATAATATATTCTCTCAGCCATAGAATCATGTGATTAAACATACTATAAAAGGCCTGACTCTACAAACCTATCAATCAACTACATACACCTGTAGAAATTACGACGAATAATTTAAATTTTCCCCTCTATCACAATTACAAATTTATTCCTAGTTTAACGAGTCAAGTCCAAAGCAAAAGGCTCAAATGGAATTCCGTTAGTTTTAACAAAAAAATACTACATTTGATTTCCCCGTCATCGCCAACATCCGTAACTCATCGCTGCTCCAGGAACATTTTCCCAGTCAATTGAAGCGTTCTTTAATCAAACCAATCCTAAAGATGATTGATCCTTCTGAAGAAAAAGATTTCCGCCCAAAGTTTTTCTACAAATTCTTTAAAAAGCCCGTATATATATATATATATATATATATATATATATATATATATATATATATATATATATATATGACCAAGTATCGGCTTTTATAAAGCATATTGATACTCTCGATAAAATTCAAACATAGTTTTCCCCTTAGGCGCAGCACGACTACCGCACTAGTCAAAACAGCAGATGATATTAGAATGTCAATCGAGAGAAAAGAGTTGTCTGGGCTCATTCATCTTGATTTCAATAAAGCCTTTGATTCAATTGACAAAGCTATCCTAGCAGCAAAATTTAGGGGTACAGGGTATTCTTCACCCACTATTACCTGGATTGCGTCCTAGCTATTAGATAGGAAACAGAAGGTGATTGCCAACGAGTTGTGCTCCCAATGGGCTGAAGTATCTCGCGGTTTCTCACAACACTCTATACTTGGTTATCTCTCTACATCAATCATCGGCCGCCAATATTCAAAAGCTCCAATTGTCAGCTATACGCTGATGATTTACATGTTTAATTTCCTTTAACTGTGGATAGGTTATGTGACAAATTAAAATGCATTAATAATGATTTAGATAAACTAATTATTTGAAGAAAAGCCAACTTTTCAAATATAAATCTCAGTATATTGCTAGTCATTTTGATTGGATACCCGAGAATTCTTACTTTAAATCAGAAATATGAACTTTCGCCTTTAAGCATTAATGGTAACCCAATACCATAATGCAAGACTGTGGACAGCGTAGAGATTTTGATAGATAAATATCTATCTTGGTTTTCTCAGGTAAACAAGATAAGGAATTCGGTACATAAATCACTATTGCCTCTGCTGAACTTTAAATACTCGTACAACGCACGTTACCTCCACATACTTAAAGAAACTCTTGGTATTCCCGCTAATCATACTGCATTGGGACTACGCCGATGTATTTTAGCGTGATTCATCAGATGAATCCTCACTAAAACTTCAGCGTTTGCTCAATTCATACATTAGATTTGTATTTAATCTTTAGATATCCGATCACATCACAGACTACATTAATAAGCTTTCTTGGTTAATGCTTAGTGACAGACGTCAACTTCATGCACTCTTTTTACCTCATCATATTCCGAACAGACACTCCTCACTACTTGTTGGAATATTTCAAAACACAAGACCAGATCCATTAGACAAATACGCGAGTGATAAAAACATGGTTTAATCGCAGCATCGAACGGTCACCCACAATAAATCATTTACTGTTACTGCCTGCCGCGAGTGGAACAAACTCAGTCCAATTGCATCTTTCTCAAGAACTTTACATGAGATTCTCCTAATATCACAGCAGAATTGTAGGTAAAACACTTCAGGAGCTCGCGGTCATATCCTATTCACATAACTATCAGTCAGGAATATCCACTTCACATATTAATCTCATAACATTAGCAGTATCCATCTATAAAAAGAGGGAAAACTTCCCAGGTTTTTCACGGTGCCCATTATGAGTGGGTGTTTTCCTCAGTGGATTATTTCGTCAAGGTTTTAAGTATTACTCCTCAAGTTTTTCCGACAATTTTACATACACTTCTACACTCTTTATACACATGCTAATTCATTGTACATCGATTTTCATTATCTAGTTATTTTTTTACATTATTTTCAACACAATTGCAATGATATTTTCATTCAATGAATTTGGCGATGGGTTAGATGGAAGAGGGAACTGCCACAGTCTCTATTTTGCCCGAATAAAGTCCAATTATTATCATTATTATGTTTCGTCGAGGAGAGATCGATGGTGAGGGTATTGTGTGTATGGAATCTAAATATTCCATTTCGGTGTTCCTGATGCAGTAGGCATTCGGGTGGAAATGGCACTTTTTCCAAAAATATCATCAATAAGGGATTTTTTAAGTTAAATGTCACAAATCTGAACGAGTCACAAGATAATTATTGGGTAGTTGTGTCCATCCATAACCTGCCTTAACCTGTAGGATACTTAATAAAAATAATCTTATGGATGTACGTACATAGGCTATATTAAGAATGGTGTATGGATATCCATTGAGAAAAAGTTAAAAGCAAAAGCCTAAATTGAGCAATAGTTTCTTTGCATAAACCGCAGCAGACTTGAAATCACATGTGCTGAATGCGGCATTAGCTTAATCTTAACAAATGGCGCCTAGGGTCCGGAACTTAACGTCCTATCCGTAGGACGAGATGCTCGTACTCACCTAAATTGCTCTCCGGTAAGAACCTCAAGTAGGGATGGGGATACCATTAAAAAATATCTTCCGCCTCCGGGATTTTAACCCACCCGGCGAAGCCAGTACGTTAGCCACCGCCCCATCCTGATCCCCTATTGATTACTTCGCTCAAAACATTGACCAACGTAGACCAGATTGGCCCTAAATGCACCCGTCATTCGTTACGATCCTTTAATTTTTTACATTTTAATTTTTTAAGGGTGTTTGCATTTTTCACATTTTAATTTTTTTAAGGATTTTTGCAAGAATGGATACAATGTTTTTTTTGTGGATCGTATGAATAGGTGGCTTTTGCATGGTTTTCGTTTCTTAATTACGGGTGGAGCCCTAACATCCACCACCACACTCCCTTGCGGCGGCTTGCGGGGTATAATGTAGATGTAGAGTCCATACCTTTTGTTGGTTTCATTTCAAAACTAAGGCAATTTGGTGTCCAAGTTGGGCGAGCAGAAGGGGAGGAAAAAAGTGATTATTTAACAATTAAAATAATTTTAATCCTTTAAAATGTATTTTTTATTGTTCTACATTACATCGGGTTGCTGTTTCCATTATTTAGTCATGTTTTGATGCATCACTTGTTGCCCTGGAAACGAGGATTGTTCTTGTTTAGCTGGTTAGCGTGATTATCCATCATTTTTTTATTATTTCCCGCTGTTGAAAAAAGAACGAAATAAAGTAAAATTAAGTAAATAAAAAAATTATATGGATTATCCGTACTTTATGTAAATATCGTATTGTCATCGGAACTGCAAATTAAATATTACTTGCACAAACTTTGAAGGTAACAATAGTAGCTTTCAAGGCACTTTAGGCGAGAATATTTATTGACATAGGTGTCACATGAAGTCATCCTTCGAACTTTTCGATGGCAAAAGTGATTTGAGGTAAAAGTAACGAAAATGAATTTGAGCCTTGTAATATATTATTGCTGAATTTTTGTCAGAGCAAAGGATGTAATCCATTAAAATATTAACCAAGAATTATCTTCAGGATGCTTTGTGGAGGGCAATACAAATCGGAATACTCCCGAAAAAGTCTGCATTTTGCTTCCTTGCTGACGTTTATTAAGAAAATTGTGACAACTAATAGAATCAATCGTAGGTACTGGAAAACACCGTAATTTAGTTATGTTGACTACTTTTTCGGCGCTAATTTTTAGCAACATTTTAGAGGTTTTTAGGTTCACACGTAGTTATCAAAGGTAGAAGCAGATTCAACTTCACTGAATGATTGAGGAGAGTCACTAAGTTCTTTGCAAGAAAAATCACTTAACTGAGAATAAGACAATCTAGCATTGTTACACTACTGGACACGTAAGTACGAGTATGTTGCTAAAATAAAGGTGTACTTACGATATTCTGGGTTATTTGGATTCAATTGTTTAGCTCTGTTATCTCTTGCAGCTTTATCGTGGTCCATGTCTCCGGCCGCTGAAAGTAATGATAAAATTGAAGTCTGTAGAGTAAACCCTTTTTCTCTTTTTGAAGTGGAAATTGTTTTTCAAGATCACTTTCAAATGATGAAGAAACGGAAGTTTCCTGGGATCGTGCTAGTAAAAATTAACATGTTACATCGAAAATACCTACAGGATCTGGTGGCGATCAAGGGTTATAACCAAATGAACTATGGATTGATGTTGCAGAAAATCATGTCGTTTTTAGGAAATACTGATGTGATGCGTACAAATCTATAAGACTTGCAAACGTGTTAACATGAGAACACTTGTCCACCTTTGCACGTTAAATTCTCACATCAGAGTGGAGGGGGCAGTTCAATTCCCTCCAACGCCTGCGGTTTTACCGCTTTGGTGAAGACGATTAGGGTCCTTGGGGGCAGGTGTCCAACCGGAATCCAACCCAGGTGTTCCATTTATTAACCAAGCGATCTACTCACTGCCACGTCCCCAACACTTTTTTATATTGATTTTATTGATTGTGGGAAAAAACAGCCAAATCACAGTATCCAGTCATTGCTCGCAAAACCAGTGAGCAATAAGTTTCGGAGCACTTAAAAAAAATAATAAGACCCGCTGAATGTCTTAGTTCTATTTCATTCCTTTGCTCGGTCATTAGTACACGTACAAGTAGGATGCATATAAGAATAGTTCTTAGAGTGAATACGTTGTCACTCACGAGGAAGAAAAACACAAGCACATATATATTAAGAAACGATAAGGGAAACAATTTATATTGAGCGTTTTTTTATACAATAAGGAACCATGGGTCGTAGAAGAAAGGTTGTAGGCGTAGATTAAAGGATTTCGAGATGCGAGTGTGTGTGGATAACAATGGGAAAGGTTGAAAATGAATGTAACGGAAAAAATAAGAATAGAACGGAGGGCTGCCATAAAACAATCCAAGGTTTGAAACACTGATGATGATGAAGTAGGAATTGTTAGAGTTTAATGAAATATTAAAAGAAACGACTCGATTGTAAATGGGAAATGTCTTCCTTCAGTTTTTATCGAAGATCAAATCCTTCTCGAAATGACCGATTACATCTGGCACCTAAACACGATTGATGACTGAAAAACAATCATTTGTCTTAGGACCCTCTCATCTAAACATTTTGTAACTCCAAACAAAACCCAATCCAGCAACCTGATCTACATCAGGTCCCTCTTCATCTCTGTGTACTTCTTTCCTCCCTTCATCCCATCCAACATCCCTATCCTGTTCCTACCCTTTCCTGGCTTGCCCAACATTCTCCCCTCTATTACCCTCTTCAACATTCCACTACCGCTCAATACGCCTTTCATCCATTTTTCCTGCCTCCATAGGATTTCTCTCAACAAACCCCTCTCCTCCCCCACCATTTCCAGTACTTCCTCATTTGTTTTCCTTTCGGTCCATTTCACCTTCTCCATTCTTCTCCACACCCACATTTCAAAAGCCTCCAATCTACGTCTATCCTCCTGCTTCAGTGACCACGTTTCCGCGCCGTAGAAAGCTACGCTCCATATCAGAGTTTTGACGAGTCTTGTCTTAACATCCCTACTCAACGTCCCCGTCATCAATTTCCTCCTTGAGAAAGCTTCCTTGCCTAGCGCAATTCTTCTCCTTACGTCCCTACTACTTTGACCGTATTGGTCCAAAACACTTCCGAGATACGTAAACTCTTCTACCTGCTCTATTTTTCCCCCGCCTATTTTAATGTTTAGCTTAGCCTTTTTCTTTCTGGAAAATCGCATAACCTTTGTTTTATTAATATCGATTCTCATCCCATATTTATCACACTGAACCTCCAATTCACTCAGCAATGCTTGCAACCCCTTGGCTGACTGAGCAACTAATGCTTGTTGCATATGTGCATCATTAATCAAGACGCATCTGATATTCTTTCTCACAAATGGAACGGTTCCAATCTATTTTAAAATACGGAATTAAGAAGAAAAAACGCTGACGACACCCGGACCTTCGGCGTTAACCCGATGAATGAAATAAAAAACTCCACATGGAGTTAGTGGCGACAATATAACGAGGGAGCCGAATTATTGCAGTTGGCTAACGTGTCTTACCTTCGAACGAAATATGATGCGGAAATAAGAAGCACTCGTTGTAGATCAGCGATCGCCAAGCTCAAACCCCTTTTGGTCTCTCACAGTGCCACCGAGAACTACAATCGTTTGAATCTGCTGGTGGCCCCCGCCTTTATATAGGGTGACGGAGGTGTGGGTGCAGACGGACTCTTTGCCTTTCCTCAGCTCGTTCCTCGCCAACGCCAAAGGGTTTTCATAAGCACCCCCCCCCCTCTCGTTGACTCATTCTCGCGGGGCATCCTCACTCCCTAACCCCCACCGCACCCCGCCACACTCGGTCAGCGCCCCTTGGCGTCTGTGATAAGATTACGCGTCTTCATTACCCTCCCCCAATTCTTGTGGACACACGAATTTTCATTATTTTCTTAGATAGATAATAATGATAATGCTATCCTTTAAATAGTTCTTAATAGTGTGCTCGCAAAATATTTCAATCTTTGCAGAGAGAGGGTTTTTCTTATGACGACGTCGTTGGAGAGATAGGCTAACCCATGGGTCAGCCTACCTCTCCAACGCCCTCTGCCCTCCCCCTTGGGGGAATGGGCGACCTAAGCACAGCAGAAAATATTCCAAGGCTCAAAGAAATATTGCCTATTAGCCATGATGTGTCCCTATGTTCCACAGCATCAATTCTAATTTTTGCTCAATGTTTCCGTGGATGAGATTGCGAAAAACGATATGTGAAGGCGATATAATATTCCCCAATTTAGAAAATTTTACCAGGTACTCGGCTAAGTAGACCGAAATTAAATTTAAGTAGTCCTCAATTAATAATTATTATTATTCATTATGTCCTTAATCTATTATTCATTATGTTCGACTTCCACCACATCACGCCTAAAGCTTCTCAATTTTTAAGTAGTCCTTGTTCTCCATTAGGTTAAGGGAATGTACTTTGCATGGCTTGGTTTGAATTTCACGTACGTGGGCACTTGTGCATATGTCACAAGCTCATGCGCATGCCCACGTAAACAAGTAATCGTCTCTATGTATATCTGTTTCCCGTCGTATAACTTACTTCAAATCATACATCATACATACATCATATTTATCCATCTCCACACACATACAGGAGCGGCGGGAAAAAAATCAGTACACCTATTTTCCGGACGAACCCTGTATTTAAAAGCCTCCAATCTACGTCTATCATCCTGCTTCAGTGACCATCTTCCCGCGCCTTACATAACTACGCTCCATATCAAAGTATTAACAAGCCTTTACTTAATATCCTTACTCAACGTCCTTGTCATCAATTCCCCCATCCTTGTGAAAATCTCTTTACCTCTAGTTTTTTCCCTCCTTTTTAATGTTTAGCTTAGCAATTTTCTCCCTGAAAAGTAGCATAACGTTTGTTTTATTGATATTGATTCTCATCCCATACCTATCGCACTAAATTTTCCGTTTCACTCTACAATGCTTGCAACCCCATGGCTGACTGAGCAACTAATGCTTGGTCATCAGCAAACCTAATCGATTTTACGAATTCCCCTCCGAATTTCGTAGTTCGAACCTCCAGTTCTTCCCATGCCTCTTTAATCATTTCCTCCATATATACGTTGAACAGCACCGGTGATAATGGGTAACCCTGCCTTACACCTCATCTCAACACTGCCCATCCGGACTCTCCGTTCCCCACTCGCGCCTGAGCAGTCTGAGACATGTACAGGTTGCGGATCAGTCTCCTGTCCCTCCAATCCATTCCTATTTTCTGCAATACACACATTAATTTTTCCCAATTCACTTTATCAAACGCTTTTTGGAAATCTACGAAACAGGCAAATACGTCCTGATTGTATTCTATATTCCTCTCGATTAGTGATCTCATTACTGCAGTGGCATCACGCGTACCTCTCCCCTTCCTAAACCCATATTGATCGCCCCCTAGGTAATCATTTGCCTGGCCGTTCTTTTTTTTGTTGATGATCCTGAGAATAACTTTAGCTGCGTGGGATATCAAACTTATTGTTCTGTAATCCTCACATGATGTATCCTTTACCTTTTTCGGATTAGGAACTAACACTAATCTCACAAAATCATCCGCCCAGGTTTCTCCTCATAGATGCTTCGAATCAAGCCATATACATGCACTTATCCTCCCACATTTTCCTATTCCTTTTATTAGTTTCTCAGGAATGTTGCCTACCCCAACGCCCTTTTTTGATTTCATCTCCCCTAATACCCTTTAAAGACTTCTATCTATTTTCCTATTTCACCCTTCAGCAACTTCATATTCTCTATGAAGAGCTTAAGCTTGGTGGTTTAAGTTATTTAACATACGGTTGCTCCATTTATTTTTTCCATCTCTCTTTGATCTTTTCCGGTTCAACTATTATCTTACCCGAATTACTTAATACCTGTAACTGTTAATACAGATCTTCCCAATGAACCTGCCGATTTTGTTTTAACCTTCTTGTGTAGCGCACCAACTTACGAGTAAACCTTCCTCTGCAAACTTCCCGTATCCTTGCGCTGCGTCTTACACCACGAGTCTTTTGCTCTATTTCTTACCCGTCTCAATGAATTATTTAACTTTTTGTACTTCCTTCTGCCTAACTGTATTTATGTTCTTTTATTCTCTTCTTTCATTGATGTTCCCAATCATCTCATCTGCCATTAATGGTTTCATTGTCTTTTCCTATTTACAGTTCCAATAGTTTCGGTTTTCGAGGAATAAAGCTAAGTTAAATATTCGAACTGGAGTTCATGTAGTAGAGCAGTTGGAAATGTTTACCTATCTCGGAAGTGTTTTGGACAAAAATGGTCAAAGTTGTTGAGGCGTAAGAAGAAGAACTGCGTTGGCCAATGTAGATTTCACAGGGTGAAAATTGATGACAGGGAATTTGGGTAAGGATGTTCGTGAAAAGGTTTGTAAAAATTTGACGTGGATCGTAGTTTTGCTCGACTTGGAAAATGGTCATTGAGTGTTGGTATGAAGAAGGATATAAAAAGCGAAATGAACAGAAAGGAAATCAAAAAATGAAGGAGTATCCTGGTATAATGGAAGCATGGGAAAATATGAGTAATTGATTCAGGGCTCATTGTAGTGACGGATCTTAGGTTTTGCTGAGTTTGATGAGGCGTGGAAAGGTATATTTTTTCCGTCGCATTTAATGTGATTATTCAAACATAACTACCTTAATCGATATAAAATCAATATTAAGGTTCAATCGGTTGCATAAACCCCCGCCAGATTTCAGCGGTAATTGCGCTGCTTGACAGCTTAAATAGGTGAGCAACGGGCAAGGTGACTTTTTCCCGTTTGTAATCCCTTCCACCTTCCCCACTAACCCACAACATACGCTTCTTCCGCTTTCTTTCCTTTCTGTTCATATAATATTATTGTTACTGTTGTTTCTTACCACCCCATCACGAAAGCTTTGAGAGTAGATATTCACCTAAAATCGATGTTGATAAGAAATCTTTGTGTACCTTTGATTGCTTTAATTTTCTAAATTTGTTTGGAACGAAATATAATTTTTTTATAAAAATACTAAGCGATTGATTTTTATTACCATTAGGTAATTTACGTGGGTCGCGGTAGTCCAAGGGATAGAGTGTTGGATTACTAGCCGGAGGGTCCCGGGTTTATTCCCGGGCAAGGCACGCTTGGCACCTGCAGCTCTATCCAAGCTATGTGATTTTTCGGGTACCAGATCTTCCTGAAAACCATAATCGTCGCAGGGAAAGGAACTGGACCCCCTTCCCCGTTGTGTGAATATTCACACGCCGTCGGGCTTAGTACTTGGTGAACTCTATTCATGGAACTCTGTTTATGGTTTTTTTTTAAGGTAATCTACCGGTAAGGTTAGGTTTTTGGATGGACACAAGTACAAAATAAATATTTTGTAACTCCAAACAAAACCCAATCCAGCAACCTACTCTCCATGAGGTCCCTATTCATCTCTGTGTGCTTCTTTCCTCCCTTCATCCCGTCCAACATCCCTATCCTGTTCCTGTCCTTTCCTCGTTTTCCTAACATTATCCCCTATATTACAGTCTTCAACATCCCACTGCCGATCGATACGCCCTTCATCCATTTCTAAGCAATTATAAGATGAAAAAAATAATAAATGACATCTGCCACTCAAAACATCTAGTTTTGAGTGGTCGCAACGCCGAAACGTCCTTATTCTATGTGGTTAGATGAAACTTATTTTCAGATGTTCTGGTTTATATAAAAATCAATTCAGTTATGTTACGGGTTCATGAGTGAAGGAGGAGATTTTTTATTCGGCTGCATGTAACACCTCGTTCATCTTTTTGTATTTCCCTCTGCAAAGCTTGCTATGGACACCTACCGGTGGATCGTGGAACATTGCGTGAATATATTCTGGAGTAGAGCGCCACCACCGGTTGTTCGGTATTACTAAGAGGAACGATCAAGAATTCTTTTACACTAAACATCTGATTTGAATGGTTGAATTCCTAAGGTGTTACAATTTCTTACGATTCAGTTCAACTTCTTTCGGAAAAAGGAATGTTTTTTCCTTTAAATTAACGAACGGGTTTGGCGACACGCAGAACTCCGCAGAATCCTGCACAAAGGAGAACGGAAGGGGATTTTGTAACTCTTTAAGTGTATAAGGGGAATGGATTTTCCCGATGACAAGGAGTTTTGCTTTTAAACGCTTTTGGTGAATTTTAACTATTTTTATCTCTTTTAATGTACCATGATATCCCTCGACAGATGGACCAACCGGAAATTGATGATCAAATAAATTGAATGGGAAAACAGAGGCGATGTCTATTTTAACTACGTGTTCGAGATTAGGAATAGAATTTGGTGTCCATCACCTCATTTCTACGTGTATAAAGAGTCTCCCTACCTTTTTCCTCAAAAATCTCCTTCAAGGTTAACAATAAACTGCAAATTTATATTTACATCCACTGACAACCCCGCTAGCTGCCGCAAAGGCGTGCGGCGGGGGTTGTTTGGGCGCCAGTCGTACGTGCACAAATGCCTATCGGTTCATACGTCCATTTGAATATACATTTAGTAACACACACAACTACTCGTAAACGCACACAAATGCCTACATACACCATGAAACATTTGATGTGTTTTACCAAACCATTCATTTTGATCTTTAAGTTATCATATCCAGGTGCTTGGGTTCGATTTTGTTTTTATTGCATATCGTTTGAGGGAAAAACGAGCATTAGAATCTGTCGGTAGCAGTATCTATTTTCTCATTTTATCTCATCATCATCAGTATTTCAATCTTTAGATTGGTTTAATTCATCGCTCAATCCTTCTCCGTTCAGTGTGAATTCCATCTAACCCCCCCTGATAGCTCCTCTATTTTAGGTCCTTCATAATTTATCCTACGTACTTGTCTCTTGTCCCTTTCCTCTTCCGTGTTCTTATATAGGTGCTTCCTCGTACCTCACCTTTTGTTTACGTGTGATTTTCAGCATTCTCCTCCAAGACCGTCTTTCGTAAACTTCTATTCTTCGTAGGTTCACTCTTCTAGTGTTCCATCTCTAATCCGTAAAGTGTAATATTCCATACGAAGATTTTGAAGATCTGCTTCCTTAATTTCATTCTCATTTCCTTTGAGCACAGTAGCTGTCTATTCTTCATGAATGACTCCTTAATCTGAGATATTCTTCGCTTGATGTCAGGCGAACTTCTTCCATCCCAAGTTGTACGTACTACAGCCTAGGGGTTCCACTTGTTGTAGTTTCACTCCTGGAATTGTGATATCTGTCTACAGCTTCTTTCTCTCTTCCATCCACAAGGATTTACGTTTTTCTTGTTGAATTACATATCGCAATCCCGAAAACATTGGTCCACAGCAATCAGAGGTGCATTCTGGGTCCTCTCGGGTTTCTACAGCCAGTGCAATGCCATCTCCGAACCGGATCATATTATATTAATTTCTTCGCCATTCACCTTGACTCTTCAGATGATCAATTCTTATGCTTTCTTTATTGATCCTGCTAGATAAAAAAACCATAAACACAGTAATCAAGGTCGGTTTAGTAGGTGATGGTAGAGCTCACCCATGTACCAAGCCCGACGGCGTGTGAATATTCACACATCAGGGTAGGGGGTTCCTTTCCCTGTGCCGGTTATGGTTTCCCAGGAAGACCTGGTACCCGAAAAATCAACTAGCTTGGGTGGAGCTGCAGGTGCCCAAAGTGCCTTCCCCGGGAATCGAACCCGGGACCCTCCGGTCAGTAGTCCAACGCTCTACCCACTAGACCACCGCGACCCCCTGCTAGATATACGCTGAATTATGCTGTCGAGACATTGCACACTTGCGTTACTCCATTGTTTATTTTGGATTTTACTTTCCTTCCTTTGTTCATTGTCATGGTTGCTACCTGATTCTTGCGTCGGTGATATCTTCCATCAGTATATTCCCATTCGTATCTCGCACGTTATGGGTTTTTTCTTTCTTTTTCCGAAATGTCTCTTCACCAATTTATAAGCAGTTTCAATATTTCCCTTCTTATGGTTGTCATTGATCTCTTCGCTGCAGATTTCTATCCACTCCTCCTAGTCCTTCTTGCACGTTCGTATAACTTGATTTCCGAAACTTTTATTTCTTAAATCCCTTGTTTTCTTCTTCCCTTTACAAGTTTTCTTATTTCAGCTGTTACCCATGGCCGCTGAGATTTCTTCGCCTTACTCACGAATTGTCCATCTGCTACTTTATTTCCTCCCATCGTCCTTCTATGCTGGTCTCATTGATTCCTTCTATATCTCTGTTGACGGTCGCGGTGAACTTAACGCGGTGAGACTGAAATGCTTGACTCGGTGTATTTTTTTCATAATTTACGTCTCGTTCATCGTTTCCTTCAGTCCATAACTCCAGTACTATTTCCTGATGTTTAAATCCAAACCCCATTCCTTACATCACTCCGATATCTGCTCTAAATCGCTATATTTTATCCCGCAATATCCCGGTGTCCTTATTTCTTTGTAAATCACTGAATTGACTGCAAATAATCGAAGGTTGCTGTTAGCGAGAAAACTTGGGTCGTTAATGTGCACACAATAATTGGGAGTAAGCTGGCTTACAGTCGCGTGGTACGGAGCCTTTATCAATCGATTTGGAAAGAATTGTTTTTATCAACCTACGATGTCTTCGGTAAATTCCCTTGGTTTTCTTTCCGAGAGCACCTGTTTCTTTGTTTGCTTTTCTTTTTCGGGATTGTTTATATCCTTGTTGGGACAATAATATATTGTTCATGATCTTTTAAGTTACGTGGAGGGCATTTATTCTTTCTGTTCGACAGATTTGAGTGCGACGGCTATTGATAAAACGAGCCCGTGATGAGGCGCGTTACCGATGAAATTGCTCTGGAAAAACTCGTCATTTAAATTCGTTTGGCGGGGGGTGATTTTGCCATAAATTCATGTTTGCCCTCGTGTGATCCGTCCCATTTTGCTCATTTGATTTTATTCCGTCAACTTCTGAGGCGAAATGGGATATTGAAGGAGTGCGGCTCCGTTTTGGGCAGGCGTACATTGAGAGTTACGTTCTGTGGCCGAATGAGAAATGGGTTCCTTCAATTTTGCTTCGTCTTAAAATATTTTACTGATTAGTCTAGATCCCGTCGTCTTCTCATTAGGGGACTCGTGCTGAATTGCCCGAGATGCTTCCGCTCGCGCACTTTAAGTTCTGATTGTCAAGAAACTCCCGCGGCGTCACTGTGTCTTCAGAGAAAAACACCACGCCCGACTTTTCAAAGGGCGTGATAGCTGTCAACGCGAGGAAGTGAGGCATCTAGCAGGTTCTTATCTTCATCAAAACAACTGCGAAACAGCATGTCAGCCGAAAGGACTAATTAAATTCGTTCAAGATATGACTGGCTTTTATCCAGTCCCCGCTCAGCACTGTTTCCGAGATAAAACTTGATTGATTCTTTTTCATCTAATGCAGACGATTCCTAAGGCGAATATTCTCGTTTCATTTATTTTTTAAGAGAATTGTTTAACAGTGGTCACATGCCTTCTTTCTAAATCTTTATTTGAAGGAAATGGATAACCCCATTCATAGGTCATTAATCCTGCCACTAGTATTGATGTTGACTAATTTTCGTAATAACATTTTCTCACGATGTCAAACTTCTACGTGATAAAAGTTGATAGATAACGAAATTCCAAATTTAGCTTAATTTCCCAAACAGGCATGGTTTCAATGCATTGATGTTTTCCCATAAAATCAGATTCTGATTTTATGGGGCATTACCGAGACCACGCCATGCTGTAAAAGCATACAAGTAGGTCCGATTTACTGAATTGGTGGTTCATTTACAATGGGAACAGTTTTACTTCACTGTTTCTTGTTGCGTTGGATGTAGTGTATTTTCTTCCTGAGAATTCCTTCAAAATGTTTTGTTTTCATTACTTTGAGTGACTTTCGTTTCGGCGAACCTTATTTTGCGTTTTCTCAGTCAATCAGTTAGTAGTACCTCCTTCAGTTATTTTTTTACAATTTTAACATTTTCGCATCTCTAACCTTCATAATTTCGCACACATTTAATATGCTCGAGGAAGCAAGCCCTCGAAAGTATACTACTAACCATGTAAAACTAGAAAGATGCGTACGCACGTTGCATGAATGAAGTTCGGTCTCCCCCTTTTCTCGCAGTTTTTGGGTGAATCGCGGGTCGCCATGGGTATGAGGAAATAGAGGGGGTACATGTACAAGGGTGGTCTGAAAAGGTTCCGACCTAGCAAAGCTACAAGACATTTTTTCTGAATTTTTTTAGGTCGGAAACTGTTCAGACCACCCACGTACAATGGTTGGTGACCTACCCCTTCCCCCTGCCACTTGTCCTCGTGACGGCTTGCAGGGTGTGGTGTAGATGTAGATTGCTGAATACATATTTTTCTTTATTACTTCTTCCACGTGACTCAGTAGTTCTGTACTGTACTGTCCTTTGTGATTTCATCCCGGTACTTTTTTTAAAATTACTCATCTGGCTGGATTGATAAAAACATTTCCGTGAAAAAAGGATGGAAATTGATTCCTCATGGATCATCAATTAATGCTAGATAAAAAAAAACATAAACACAGTAATCAAGCCGAAGGTCAGTTTGGTAGGTGATGGTAGCGTTCTCCCAGTACTAAAGCCCGACGGCGTGTGAAATTCACATTTCAGAGTACGGGGGTTTTCACTTTGCCCTTTTGGTTGTCCAGGAAGATCTGGTACTCGGGAAATCACACGGCTTGAGTGTAGCTGAGGGTGCCCAGAGAGGCTTGCCTGGGAATCGAACCCGGGCCTCTGGTCAGTAGTCCACTGCTCCAATCCTGGACTACCGCGACCCACTAATTCCAGATATGGTGGTCAAAATCCAAATATTCTCTACCCTGCCGGAAACCAGCCGAAATCTATAATACCCTTTTACAAGTTTTTACTTCTGGATGACACCCTATTATCCACCCCTAAGGTCTTTGGCAGGAGATGATATGGTGAATTGTATGCAACGTTATAATTATGATTTTCTTGATATTTCGTTACCAATAAACATGTAAAATATTTCAAATAATGGCGATCAATTTAATTGCAACAACTTGCACTGTGGCATATACATGTTTTAGTACTTCTCAAGGCATGCCAGGCGAGCTGCCAGTAACAATGGGAAGTACAAAATAAGGGCCGGGCAAAATAATGATGCTATAATAAACTACTCAACATGAGCAAAAACTCTATTTTATCTCCAGGGCAATCGCTTGTAGTTATTCCATATCTTTCGCTGGAAAAAATGGTATCTCAAATATCTACGTTCGACCAATGATCTCTCTAATATTTTTTCCTTGATCTCTCCTGTCTTTGTACGGTTGGGCTATCAACTAAATTTTGCATCCCTAAAAATATGATTTTGATGATGACATTTTAATTGTGACTTTAAAAAAAAAATTACCCTATTCTTAAAAATATGAGTACATATGTTGACGGTTGTTTGAAACTGCAAGATTTACCCCGCTTTTATAATAGCCCATTGAATTCAATCTTTAGTTAATTTGAACTTTAGGTCAACTTGGGAATCAGTGACGAAACGAATTTGGTTAAAAAAGTGAGATTTCTGATGGTTGAGCGTGAATATTGTAACCGTAGTAACATCGTCTGGCTGCTATTGATCAGTTGTAACGGTCGTTTTCGAACCTAACTGGCGGGCCTAAAACTGAGTTTTTTGGATATATGTGTACAAACATACACGAGGGGCATCTTTTAATCATTCCTACAAAATAATCAAGATGAAAATAAATTTTTATTTATTATTCTTAAGACTTCTCTATTTTGTCACTATGCAGAGTTATAAATTTCTCCCAGGGTTTTTTGACCTTTCGAAGGCCGTCATTGTAGAATTAATTTTTCATTGTAGATTTCGTGTTTACGATAAGTGATTTATTCAGTTTTTCCTAGTAGGTACTCTACCTAATAAAAGTAGGTTTAGTACGTCCCCTAAAGACTGTTATCTTATGCGTTATGACGAGAACTTCCTTTTCTTTGCTCCTCATTGTTTCCTTATTCATTTCTTTAATACTTCTACATTCATCATGGTTAATTTAAAATAGCAATTTTCAACAAACTGAGTTTAGCTGTTTTTTAAACTACATCATAATCAGGTTACTTCATCAACACCACCTGATGATGATGATGATGTAGTAACATTGAAACCGGTCGCATTAAATTTTATTTTGCGGAAAATTGCTATTTTTAATTTGCCGTGATATTCTACCATATCACGCCTGAAACGTCTCTTTTTAGTCTTCGTGCTGATTAATAATCTATTCTTTTCCTTCCTCTGTCTCACTTACCCAACATTCTCCCTTCCATTACGGCCTTAAACATCCTATCACGTTTCAATATTTTCTCCATCCCCTTTCACTGGCTTTTTTTTGTTTCTCCCTGCAAATTCACCCCTTTCCCATTCTTTTCAAAACTTCAGTGCATGCCTTCCTCTCTGTCCCGGTTTTTTTTAAATAGTAGACCAATGCCGAAGCCGTCTGTTTCTCGTGTAAATGTCTTATTATCCCCATCGTAATATGGCAGGAGAGGTCATGTCAATAAAATTAGAGAGAGAAAGTTAATATATCATTGTGTCCACGTACGATAAGGGAGCAGAATAACATTGTCCGACCGCGGTAGGGTTCTATTTGGGGTAAAATTAGTCTGGCGTGTATTCACCCCCCCTGCCACACAACCTAGCGGGGGTTTGAAGGTACAAAAATATCTAAAAATATGCACCCTCCCAACCTTCCCTGCAAAACATACATCTGCCAAATTACCCACCTATCTATAATAGTACGAATAAACTCGGCTATAAGTCTCTTCCGCTTGCAGGCATATTTATATGCGTTAATGTTCGTGAAATATATGTTTATATTTAAGTGAATATTTAGACATACAAGATAAAACCCTACTTGTAAATGGTTTACCTTCTAATGCCTTCCCAATTGAAATGTACTGCATCAACCTTTTGCGGTCTCCTTTTGATTTCTCCTAAGAACTCTCTCCTCACACATCATGCGAATGACTTCTTCTTTTGGTTTCCTTTCCGTCCATTAGTAACCTCCCTGTCTTTCTCTGCACCCATATTTCTAAAACTTCCTATCCACGCCAATCATCTTGCTTCAATGACAAGTTTCCACGTCGTACAGAACCAAGCTCCATATATACAGTTTGCATTGACATTTCCTTAACTCATTATTTAGAGTCTCGGTCATCAACTCCTTCCATATTGTGAAAGATTCTTTTCTAATTGAAATCTTCTTCAGATCCCAATACTTCTTTGATATTCTTGGTCCAAAACACTTTCAACATAGGTGCACTGTTTCATCTGCTCTAACTTTTGTCCTCCAACATAGTTGAGTTAATTAAGCCATAAACCAGCTTTAGTAATTAATAACAAATACATACTCTTTACGCATATACGAGTAGATTTAAATCAAAAGTGCTAGTCCTCGTTCCGGTTTCTGACATAGCGGCAATTATAACAATGCATTTTCACAACTACTGCAATATTCATAACATATGCCATCTGACGACTCAAGAGTATTGGACTTCGAAAACTGGCAAACACACCCTTGCCTAAATCTCTAGAATAGATAGGTAGATAAAGGACTTCATTTGGGCGAAATTGAGACCTAATGGTCCCTTCTTCCATTTAACCCATTGTCATGTACATTAAAAACAAGGTATAAAATTTATAAAATACATGCATATATAGTATACACATGAATACATATAAACAGACACAAATTTTAGCATCGAAAGAATAGGAAAAGAAAAAATATATATACACACACATACATATATACATACATATACATAAAAAGTAGGACGTAAGGAGAAGAATTGCGCTAGGCAAGGAGGCATTCTCAAGGAGGGAGTTGATGACGGGGACGTTGAGTAGGGATGTTAAGACAAGACTCGTAAAAACTCTGATATGGAGCGTAGCTATGTACGGCGCGGAAACGTGGTCACTGAAGCAGGAGGATAGACGTAGATTGGAGGCTTTTGAAATGTGGGTGTGGAGAAGGATGGAGAAGGTGAAATGGACCGAAAGGAAAACAAATGAGGAAGTACTGGAGATGGTGGGTGAGGAGAGGGGTTTGTTGAGAGAAATCCTATGGATGCAGAAAAAATGGATGAAAGGCGTATTGAGCGGTAGTGAAATGTTGAAGAGGGTAATAGAGGGAAGAATGTTGGGCAAGCGAGGTAAGGGCAGGAACAGGATAGGGATGTTGGATGGGATGAGGGGAGGAAGGAGGTACACAGAGATGAAGTGCCTAATGAAGATGAACCTGATGTAGATGAGGTTGCTGGATTGGGTTTTGTTTGGAGTTACAAAATGTTTATTTGATAGTTGTGTCCATCCAAAAACCTACCTTAACCGGTAGATTACCTAATAATAAAATACATAAAAAGATTAGGGATACACCAACACATACAAACATACACAGAGTAAAAGACAGTGATTAAGATATAGAAACGGAATACGGAAGACGAATAGAATACAGAAACTTTAAGAGGTTTATTACAGCGTACTGCCGACCATGAAGAAACAGTGATGAAACTGAGGTGTCGTACTCCTTTCGGTACGAGAAATCCAAACGCTCAGGGCAGAAGAGCCAGTTCATTTTCTCGTGTCTCATATGGTTATTCAAAATTTGAATGTTCTCAGAAAATCACTATTTTATTTTAGCGGAGCTTGCATAAGACCATGACACGCACCAAAACCTGTGCACACTCTGGTCAATTACTGAACACTTTTCAAATGGGCTTCCAGAGTCTCTTCCCATAAAACTTGCTGCAACGATCCGGGCAGGAAAATTTCGGGCTCAGTTTAGTTGGTTGGAAACCTCAATCAGTGGTGGTGTTAAATTGCGGTAGAGAATAGGTGTGCTCAACAAGTACCGCCAATCTCCATTTGTAACAGATTTTAGATTTAACATGTGTATTTTAGTCTCCGATGTCCGCTGCTACTGTGTTTCTCAGAGGTTAAACATGGATACGTATTTGGCAGGGACTGGTACCTGTATCAGCCACTAGGTGTCGAAATTTGCTAAGGTTTTCTGGCATGTGTACAGAAAACTAGGCAGTATTATGTAGGTAAGATTATTGGGCGAAATACCAGTTCTTAGATTCCAGTATCTATTTAATGTGTTAATATGACGTTAATATGTTTTTTACGTAGTTATTATAAATTAAATTAGTATTAATTAAATAATTTGCTTTTGGCATCTCAGTCATTTTAATGCAAGAAAGGAATGATCAAAGAACGAAGTACCGATATCGGTTATTTTCGGTGTCACGCATATATCGACGATTTTTGCCCACGGTAGTAGTATCGAAGATTACTACTCTGAATACTGGTTCCGAGGGCTGTTTCTCAGAGTGCTGACTCATTCGTGATTAATTGCCTTGTGTACTGGTTCCTTGGGGTAATGAATCATCAGTACCATTACTAAGGTATCTTTATAGAGGATAAATACTCTAGGTATTGATACATTGGGCAAGAATTCAAGGTACCAGAACCTAGGTAATCGAGGCGTAGGATCTCTGCCCTTGGTAGTGTTACTGAGATACCGCTATTTAGGAATGGGTATCCAGGTACATGCGCCGATTCGCTGGTATTTAGTTTTATTTTACTGGTCACCAACCCCTGATATTTGGGAAATAATGCTTCGGGTGACATTGTAACGGAAACGGTGGAACCTGGAGCTTTTGTTGTTCACCAGAAAATCAGGAATGTTTAATTAATGCCGTTAAAAGTGGCGGCATATATTTAAATTCAATTGCGATTAAGAGTAGGAAATTTAAAACACTTGCATTCTTGTCAAGACTGAGACACGCGACAAACTTCGTCGCGTCCGAAGTTCGGTCTCTCTGTTTTGGAAAATTACAGCACTTAGAGCGTTAGAACGTTACTGACATTATTAGTTCGTTTCACGTAAAATGCGCGTAACAATTATCTTCTATTTCTGCAGCCATGATCCCGTTATATTACACATGCATATATTCTCTTAGTATTGTCTTCAAAGGTGGGTATCAAAAATAAAATACGAGGGCTGTTCAATAAAGAGAGATAATTACATTTTTATTCGCCAGATTCAATGTGTCCAAATCTAATTTATGTTATTGCTGTCTTTATGTTTCATATATATCATGAAACGTGTTCAGTTCGGTTGCGGCAACGCTGAAGGTAAGGCGCGAAACTGCATTGAAATTTTGATTTCGCCCAGAGAAATCTTCAGTCAAAACTTGGAGGCTTATGGAGCGTTTATTCTTCATTGCTTTAAGGCAAAAAGATGGCTTGGAAAGTTTAAACGCGGGAGAGAATCAATTTCGAAGAAAGATAAACCGGGTCTCCCGTCTATTACTAAGGTATGTTTTAGTCAAGTCAAAAATAATATTCTCACGGGGGTACAGAGAAACCCCCCCGCAGCCATGAAAAGATCGTGGAATATCGTTCAGAGTGCTATTTGAAATGTTGACAATTTCTTTGATTTCCACCCACACGAGGGTAACAGAAAAATTACCCAAAACACTGGTTAGCGGGAGTGGATTCCATGAATCTTATCGCGAAATTGCTATTATCTCCTGAAAAATCAATGTTGTGTGTTCCTTATCATACCAATGGTCCAGAATCTGCCTGCATAACTCCGTTCTGTTTCTCAATGGGAAAAATAACCTTCATGGAAAAAGTTTTCAATGATCAGAAGCAGGCGTATGCGAACTGAACATGTTTCAACTCACAACGGCTTCCACTGACGCATTACTGGAGTCAAATCGAATTGTCTTGTGCCGCATATACATAAGACTTTAAACTAACAATACAAATTGTATAAATTTAAATTATTACAATATGAATTATGCGATTACGAATTCGTACTACCTTTTGTTTTTCATCAGTTCTCTTAGGATACTTTCGAAACTTGATTTGTAGGTGCTCTAATATGGCGAAACTGGGAAACGTGCCAACAGTGGTGCCCAAGTGACCGTAGAATACGTTATTTCACAGAAAGTGTGGTATTAAGATTGCCGGAGGGACAAGGCCTTTATTTGACCTCAAGCTTTTAACTTTGTCAGGCTTGTGGAATTTCTCGTCGTCCTCGTAGACACTGCGAAGTGGGTCAATCAGGGTTGAAACTCAAGCTTTGAGAAATGTCTGACTTTATGGAGCTAGTACCCAATGAATCATCACTTCCTGGATGATCCGTCGATAAAAATACTTTCCCTACCTCGACACGAGAAGGAGATTTAAAACTAATTATTATTATTATTAGGTAATCTACCGGTTAAGGTAGGTTTTTGGATGGACACAACTATCAAATACATATTTTGTAACTCCAAACAGAACCCAATCCAGCAACCTAAACTACATCAGGTCCCTCTTCACCTCGGTGTACTTCTTTCCTCCCTTCATCCCATCCAACATCCCTATCCTGTTCCTACCCTTTCCTCGCTTGCCCAACATTCTCCCCTCTATTACCTTCTTCAACATTCCACTACCGCTCAATACGCCTTTCATCCATTTCTCCTGCCTCCATAGGATTTCTCTCAACAAACCCCTCTCCTCACCCACCATCTCCAATACTTCCTCATTTGTTTTCCTTTCGGTCCATTTCACCTTCTCCATTCTTCTCCACACCCACATTTCAAAAGCCTTTAAAACTAATATTGACCAATAAAACAGTTTCTGGCGTAACTTGGTGGAAAATCTTCATACTGACGTTTTTTAAAATGAAAACCACTTTGCTTTTCCACATAAACTTTTTTAAAAATCTTTTTTATGATATTTTTTAATTTTTATTATTTAATAATTTTTTTATAATATAATATCTTTTTACATAATAAAAAGTAAATGTGGAAAAGCAAAGTGGTTGTTATTTTTAAAAGCGTCAATAATATTGACCATACGAAATAGATAAACTAAACAGCTCATTTCATTTTTCATTCCCATATGTTTTCACCTTGAGTGAAAATGTAAGTTTGGAGGTTTGTTTATTATTATTTTATTACTCTCAAACCACCGCTGGGGTGTGTGGCTGGGGGTGATTACACAGTAGACTAATTTTTATCCGAAAGATTTTACCCCTTCCGTGGTCGGACAACCATATTCTGATCCCTTATCGTTCGTGGGAAAAATGGCATCTTAAATCTATTGGCTCTAGAGTTAAACTCTCTAATTTTACTGACATGGTCTCGCCTACCGTAGTACGATGGGGGCAATAATACATTTTCAATATCATTGCTAAGGTGATATTCTTCTAATTGATGCAAGAGATTTAATCTGTAATTAAACCTTCCGTGAGTGATTCCCAGCCTAGTTCCTCTAATAATTTTTGTACGCTACCCCGTTTACCATAACATCGTTTCAAAAATCTGGCTCCTCTAAGCTGCACGCGATCCAATTTGGCAATCAATCCAACTTCGTAAGAATACACTAGCAACATATTCCAAATGAGGCCTAACCAGCAACAGATAACGTTTCCCTTTAACCTTTTCATCAAACTTAACCAGTACTCTTGTAATTAATCCTAATGTTTTGTAAGATTGTCCGCATATCCCCCGTATATGTTTCACCCAGGAGAGGTCCTGAGTGAGAGGAACACCTTAGTATTTAATCGAGTTAGTTTTGTTGGGGTGGCGACCGACAGCTAAGGTCAGTTAGGGATGGGTGGGAAAGGAAGGGTGGAGGGAAACCCGACGTCGGAATTAGTCTACTCTTGTCGAAAGGCGCCAAGGGGTCCGCAGTTTAACGTCCCATCCGACGGACGTCGTACTCACTCAAAGTGCTCTCCACTAAGCACCTCGAGTAGGTTAATTAACCTCAAGTAGGGATCGGGATACTACTGAAAAATATTTGTTGTCTCCAGAATTTGAACCGGGGTCTTCGCGATGGAAAGCCGGTATTTAATCGAGGCTACGCATTTAATTTCGAAGTTCTTGATACAGTTGCCGTTCGGGAGGGAATTGCTCTTTTTCCAAAAATTTATCTCTGCTTACTTTTTAAAGTTTAATTCTAATTGCCAAGTGTCACACCAGCATGAACCAGGTTTCATATTCTTTCCTTCGGGAAACTCATATTTTTCCACGCATACCTGTTATTATTTTATAATCAAGGATATATTTTGAATTGCATAAGAGTGCGTATGGATAAAAAGGATGATTTTATATTTCTTATGATTTAATAACTTGCCAAGTACCATTTGTTTGAAGAAATAGTGTAAATGATATCGGATTCAATATTTAAATTTAGTCATATTTTCTACGACTCCACTGTTATAATAACAACTTTTATAGAATGGCTTTTTTCACACGATGTGTCCATTAGTAACAAGATCTTACAAATGAATAAAAATCTTTTGTGGTAAAATGATGAAGACGAAATCACAAAAGCTTTTCTCATTATAAATCGGCTTTTGTTGTACTACCTCTTACATTGCAACAACTCCACTAAACGGTAGGAAATATTTTCCCTCTGCCGTAAAATAATACCTTTATGTTTACGGATATCGATCTCGAACGGAGGTCGTTAATCAGAGATGAAATAGTAAGCATCACGGCACCCGGTCCCAACACGTTCCGTTTTGAACCAAAATTCTAGCCAAGCTATTATTTTTTTCCGGCATTTCCAATTCAAAATGACATTTAAATAGTTTACCTAAAAAAAGCACTACGGTGATGCGAAAGAACGCCACTAGAATACGCTACGGTAGGAGCTCTTCCTTTCTATTGTAAATACATGCATGAATATTTTTCTATACGATATGATTATATCAAGTGCTAAATTATGAAGATGCAAATATTTTTGCATGCCCTATTATGTACAAAAAGAAAACAAGCAGTTTCAAAACGGCAAAATATACCTATCATTTATTAATAAATGATCTTTATTACTAATGTTGAACAGTATTATGTAAACAAGTATTGATTTTTAACTTTTAATATTATTAAAATTTTCAATCAAATCAAAGACTATATTTTTTTGATTGTACTAAAAATATCCATCGTCGATTTTCAGCGAAAGTGGAAGTAGGACTCAATTTCCGTATGCCCCGAGTTCTCCGCAACACACTTGTCCCTGGCTACTGTTAGGGTGGCGATACCGTTTGGCGTTCTAAATTATGGTAGACCTGACGCCAATGGCGATATATTTTGGAACTAACCGAACGAATGAACTGGGGATTATTTATACTTATGAAGCAGATGATTATGTTAGCAAACACATAAATAAAACTGCACTCAATATCGTGTTATTAAAATCTCACTGGTCTACTGCTTTTTATATATATTGACATAAGGTATTCTGTCTATTTAAAGGTAGGTTTTGTACAGTCCCTATCGGCCATTTACTTTGGAGTACTAATAAGGAAAGGTGGTGAAGGAGTTTCCCCAATCACACCTTCCCTTTTTTCATTGCAGAAGCAAATACAAAAGAAATGGCATATATTAAAAAATATATAGCATGATATGTTGAGGGGGTTCCTGCTAACGCTTAATCCCCCTCTAGTATTCTGATATAATTAACATCAATTACCAAACATGAGAAAGAAATATCAAATAAGATGACAAAAATAGAATTAAATTACAAAAGTGATGCTGTACTCGAATTTAGTACAATTAGAGATAATAAGTTGTCTAAGGAATAAATATTACTTTATGATAGCACTTCAGTTTACCAAGTCATGCAGGAGTTTTTGATCGCACACTAGGAAAATATATTACTCGTTAACTTAAAATAGCAATTACATACAATTTACTAATACAATAAAACAAACAATACAATTATTAATTCTATCAAACCTTATTGTACCATTATCAAATATTATTGTACCATTTTAAATAATTGGTTGCAGTTATGCTTAAGGCAAAATAGCACAATCTCACGCATCTCGCTTTTCTTATAAGTCATGCTATGCCAAATTTCATGTCTGGGTTTTTCATACTGTAGGCACTCCTCTATTATATGCTTATCTGTGTCTTCTGTTAGGCAGGTACTACATAGATTAGTCCTTGATTTTCCTATTTTATTGAGGTAATGCTCAAAATTTCCGTGGCCTGATAGGAGTTGTGTCGCTTTTTTAGTTAGCTTAAATTTTATCTTTAGCCTTTCAATGACGTACTTTGGAGTACTGTGAGAACTTCCTCTTTCATTGTCCTTTATTTCATTGTCTTTCTTTATTTCTTCGGAACTTCTGGCCTCCTTCATGATGCCTGGAAAGCCGTCTCTTCCTCCCTCCACCCCGTCTGTCCAACGTTCCCCCTTCTGTCACGGCCTTCAACATCCCAATACCTTTCAGTATTTATTTATATCCTGTCTTTTACGGAGAGAAAATATAATACAGTATTATAATCATTATTTTTATTGGAATTCCACCGTTTAAGGTTGATTTTGGATGAAGTCAGATTGAACAAACGACTCCTTTGCATCTCCTAAAAAAAAACTCAACCTGATATCCGACGCTACAATAAGACCTACCTCGATTCCGGAGACTTCCTTCTTTCCGTCCAACATTGCTAACCTGTTCCTACTCCTTCATTGCTTGCATAGCTTTATCCCCTCTATGACACTCTTTGAGTATCGCACCGTCAAAGCTCAAAATACTCTGCATCCACATTTAACGACTTTCCGTTGGGCCTTTACAAACATCCCTTCTTCCTCCACCGCCATTCCTAGAACTTCCTCATTTTGTTCTCCTTTCGATCCATTTTATTTATTCCCTCACTCCGTCACATTCAAATCTCTTTCACATTTCTCAAAAATCTCTATTCAACGTTCATCGTTATTCTTCAACGAACAACGAACATGTTTCCGAGTCGTACAAAACCACGCTCCATATCAAAGTCTCAAAGAGAATTTTCTTAATGTCCTTACACAGCGTCTCTGTTACCATGTGGAATCCCAACCTTTATGTGAAAACTTCTTAGCCTAGCCTAATGCAAATCTTCTTCCGATATTCCAACAACATTGATCATCATGGTCCGAGGCAATGCCTGAGAAGGTACTCTCCCGTATGCTCTAGTTTTTGCTCTCGTATTCTAATGTTTGATTTTGCTTTCGTCTATCTGGAAAATCTCATGACCTGTGTTTAGTTTAAGATTGATAATAATATTATCCTATCTCACTGCTTTTCTACTGTGGTGCTTGTAACACTTTGTTTAATTGGTTGGCTAAAGCATGATCATCCCCACACTTAACTGATTTAATATTTCCCTCACCCACCCTAATTCGTATCTTTTAATTACCTCCTGCTTAAAAAAATGAATTTAACTATTATAGCCTAAATGATTTTTAATTTTTAAACAGTTAGACAGAGAGTCATTCACATGTGAATATTGTGAGTACACTCAAATAGTTTACTTGTTTAAGAGAGGTAAACAAACGTCCGCCATAGTTAAATTAGTCCTTTGGATTATGGCGTTGGATGGAATTTATTTTTTTTTAAGGTAATCTACCGGTTAAGGTAGGTTTTTGGATGGACACAACTATCAAACAAACTTTTTGTAGCTCCAAACAAAACCCAATCCAGCAACCTAATCTACATCAGGTCCCTCTTCATCTCTGTGTACTTCTTTCCCCCCTTCATCCCGTCCAACATCCCTATCCTGTTCCTGTCCTTTCCTCGTTTGCCCAACATTCTCCCCTCTATTACCTTCTTCAACATTCCACTACCGCTCAATACGACTTTCATCCATTTTTCCTGCCTCCATAGGATTTCTCTCAACAAACCCCTCTCCTCACCCACCATCTCCAGTACTTCGTCATTTGTTTTCCTTTCGGTCCATTTCACCTTCTCCATTCTTCTCCACACCCCCATTTCAAAAGCCTCCAATCTACGTCTATCCTCCTGCTTCAGCGACCACGTTTCCGCGCCGTGCATAATACGCTCCATATCAAAGTTTTTACGAGTCTTTTCTTAACCTCCCTACTTAACGTCCCCGTTATCAACTCCCTTCTCCTTGTGAAAGCCTCTTTGCCTAGCGAAATTCCTTTCCTAACGTCCCTATTACTTTAACCATATTGGTCCAAAACACTTCCGAGATATGTAAACTGTTCTACCTGCTCTATTTTTTCCCCGCCTATTTTAATATTTTGCTTAGCCTTTTTCTTTCTGGAAAATCGCATAACCTTTGTTTTATTAATAATGATTCTCATCCCATATTTATCGCACTGAACCTCCAATTCACTCAGCAATGCTTGCAACCCCTTGGCTGACTGAGCAACTAATGCTTGGTCATCAGCAAACCTAACCGATTTTACGAATTCCCCTCTGACTTTCATTCCTACCTCCAGCTCTTCCCATCCTCCTTAATCTTTTCCTCCACATATACGTTGAACAGCACCGGTGACAATGGGCAACCCTGCCTTACACCTCTTCCTAACACTGCCCATCTGGGCTCTCCGTTTTCCCGCTCGCACCTGAGCAGTCTGAGACATGTACAGGTTGGATGGAATTATGACTCGGAAATTTAGATTGAGGAGGTACAGCTTTCGTACTTGAATACCTAGAAAAATAGCATCACAGTTGAAGTGAATAGGTATATGTTTTAAAATTTAATAACAACCATTTGTTAAGACCGTAGCAATTTATAGTAAATTCCACTCAAATTATAAGTTTTAAGAAGTGTATGAATAATTAACACCTTTATTTACAAATTAAATGGTGTTATTTTTTTTAACTCCTTTCTGCACCAGAAATATAATTATGGATCCACAATTCATCAGCCTTTAATAAATAAGATATGTATTTATTTAGTTTCAAGGCATACATTTCATTGTCTCAAAATTTGCAACATTTCAAAACCTACCATAATATAGATAAAATAGCAGTACATAGGGAATTCTTGTTTTTGTAAGAAAATCAATATCCATACATGTACCCCCAAATTAATAATACACGTACGTTTTTCGTTATGGCTATTATGGTTGCTATTTACAGATGAAATACATCCCAGTATTTTATGTAGCAAAATGGGAATAAATCGTAAATTCTGATTTTTATTTTCTTAATCTTCAAGCAGTGGTGGGTACTACGACCAATTGTACAGTTTTCTCTCAGAAAAAGAAAAAGCCAGGGATATTCATTGGTTCACACGATTAGTTTCACGACTAGAAGATGAGAGAAGTGACTGGAATGACGATAAATTGATCATCCGGGCTACTCCACAGAAACTGGAGACGTTCTGTGGAACAATACGTATAGTTGTACTCTTACGATGAAAACTTAAAAGTTCCTGGAGGTAGTGCATTAAGTAGTAGAGTTTAAGTTAGCGAATGTTACTACCGAACAGACTGGTGCACAGAATTCTTTTTCTCTGGCACAATTCTTAGAAGTAGTTAGGAAGGAGGTGACCGCAGCTGGTGTCATTTGCATCATTAGGGATAGGAGGGTAATTTGGTAGGGGCCGGCTAACCGAGGAATGAAGGAAGGGTGGAGAAAAACCTGGGGTAAGCACTAGCCTGCTCCTTATGAAAGTCGCCAAGGGGCAACACAATTTAACGTCCCATCCGACGGACGAAGTACTCAACTCTGCAGTGATCTTCACGTTGAACTGCTATTGGGAATCGGGAAGGGCATAGTAAAATCCTGTCACCTCCGGGATTCGAGCCCAGGCCCTCTGGATAGGAAGCCAGTACATTAACCACAGCACTAAACCGATCCCGGGTATAATTCACTCAGGAGTTAAGATGGCAGAAGGGACTATCTAGACTCAATCTTGCCCCAATAATTTAGTGTAGTAATTATTATACAATATTTATAACAATTAACAAAAATATAATAGTAAGGAAATTATCATTTTTTTATTATTATTGACCAATACATTGCTACTAGGAGCTCAACTTTTATTCATTCGGTAGTATTTCATACCTGGACGTATTCCACATGACCTCCAATATTTTAAATATTTAACGTAGTTAATAGCAGCTAAAAATTAAGCAAATATTAAATTGATGTTGCATCCCCGGCCACCTATCCTAGTGTTCGCTTATAGGGCACTATTTAGCAGTAGAAGTAGAAACATTAAAAAGCACCAGGGATGAAAATTCGATACTCCTGCATTCTAATAACGCCCAATGATAGAAATTACCCCACTCTACCCGGATGGGTGGGTGCCTGACATCCACACGCCACACACCCTCGTGGTTGCTTACACGCTAGGGTACAGGTAAAAAAAAAGTTTCAATGGCTAAATTGAATCAAATGTATTCCAATTAAAGAAATTAATAGGAATTAGGCTCAGAGTAAGGACCACCGTAGATCATGTGAAATGAATGTTACGTGATTATTTTCTAGATAATTTTGAAAGTGAAGAATTTTTGTCTTCAGGAATACTGTATTATGTTAACGACAATGAGGTCCAGATATGATGAAAATGACTGCTTATCGAATGCATAACGTTTTACATTTCCTAGTTTCAGTTGGCGCCTGCATATTTTTAGCATTAGTAGTAGTCATCATGTTGTGATTCAGAGAAACTCGATGACAATAAAAAATTAAGAATGTAAAGTTAATGGATCGCAATGTGCAACGAGCAAGAAAAGGTTTTCACAGTTATATGATTGCTCATTACGACCATGCATAACAGTTTTGGTCAATGTTCTTTTTGGCACGTCTCATTGACCAATTCAATCGCACTTATAGAGCATATTCATAATCATAAAATATTTTCTGACTGATATCTACCAACTGATGATGGATCAATGACGAGCATCCATAGATGAGTGTCCCTCCATCCGTTCAGCTATGAATCGAAAAATTTGCCCCCATGAAAGCAAATGTCTCTACACAAAACCTCATCCGTCTATTTCGACGGATTAAAGTATTGATTGATCCATGATTCCATGCGGTAGCCAGCAAAAACTCAGCATTTAGAAGTTGATCCATATGAAACATAATGGAATAATGATTGCATTTTCGGAAATCCAACATTTTCCGGTACCTGATTCAGATTTTCCATCTACATAGGGATGTTCAACGGTAAAGGTTACAATATTCCTCTTCGAATCAATGATTATATTTTGATTTGCATTGGAGTTCATTTGGAATTTCAGCCTTTAAGTGCATCAACCATATCTAATTGGTTGGATATCACCTATACGATTTCATAACGATCGAGCTCCATAAATGGATTCAGTCGACAACTTCCTAGTCGCCATCCGAGTAGGATCGAATAGTTCGGATACGGCAACAATTTTGCGAGTTAGTTTTTGGAGGGACGTATATACGGTGTCCCACTATTTCCGTTAGTGGACATTCATATGACAGAATTTTGCATGCCCGCACATAAAAATACCATAGGACAGAATGCTGGGTTGACATCCGAGTGGGCAGGACTATTTCGATCTAATCATTTGGCTCGAACTCTGCAGCGTAATTTTTATCCGCAGTTTTCCAAGACCATCAAAGAAATGATTAGTTTATTCGATCATCAATAATACATTTTATACTCAAAGATTGTTTGATCTGATTTGCAAAGCATACTGCTGACACGCTCTCGACGTGCAGAAACGATTCACCTTTCTCGTGGAGGCGATCTGTTATAAAAATCGAGAAACCACGATTCGACTTAAGAGTCCATCAGTTAGCTCTGCGAGTCAAATTCTGCGTGCGACTAGACTCGACGCAAACGTAGAATATCGAGAAAACCCCTCTTCGATTTATCGCAAAAACATATTTCGACCCGTGCGCGCCCAGCTTCTGCGCATCTCCCGTGTGACTGTGTGGGTTGGTTCCCGCGCCCACCACGTCGCTCCTTCCCCTCCTCACCACCGCCGATTGCACACTTCAATGACTGACTAAGAGACGTCTGGAGGTGAAATAACGGGGTTTTTCCCTCCCCCTCCCCCACACACACGCCCCTCTTTAACTCCCGTCCCATCCTCCCTCTTTTTTTTCACCCTTTCCTCTCCACAACTCCTCTCTCTCCCCTGCGACCAGGCACTTCTTCCCCTCCCTCTCTCCCCGCCTTTTCACCTAACCCCGCCTGTCTCCCCCCCCAAACTCTCCCCCCCCCCTGCGTACAAATCTCGAGAGGTAGGGTGTGAGGAGTGAGAAAGAAAAAAAAATGAACTCCCATGATTGCGTACCAAAAGGCTTTGCGGTCGTTCCGCTCCGCGGTGAATGTTTTCGGGTGCGCACGGCTCACCAGCGCGTGTCCCCCTACCATCCTCCCACCCTTCGCCCTCCCCGTGCTCGTGTGGGTGTGTTGTGTGTGTCCCACACGCCACCCTAGTCCCAACCCCCTCAGACTCCGTTTCCCCCCTTGGGATCGCTGAAGGTGTCCACGCAGACTCAATTGAAGCTCGTTCATCGCTGTTGGGAGGCAAAGTCGAGCACTACTACGCCGTCTAAACCTCCCCTCGCCTGGTCAGCTGGTCCTCGAGTGGGAACATTCCATGGGAAATCATTCCGTCAATACAACATTTGCTATCAACAGAATCATCGCCATTCGAATTGATTTAAAATTTAGACGGACGGAGAAGACGATGACCCAGAAGCTCCGTTATTGATAATCAAAGGATGGAGCTTAACCCAGCTTTTAAAAATGAGCTCTAATTATGCTGAATTGAGGAGAAATGACAAGTAAGAGTCAAGTCAGTTCCTTTCCCTGTACCAACAGCCTTATTATATTATATACTTGAACTATATGCACACAGTTCAGATATTTAAAAAAATATGAATAACCAATGTATTAAACGATTTGTATAAACGATAAGTAATAAGCAAAAAGTGTATAAATAAATAGCAAGAAATGTAATAAATGTCTTACATTCTTACTTAAAATTTACAGTGTAATTAAAATAGGATCATTAATGTAACAGCAAGAATCTAGTTAACTTAGAGCAAATGAATCATGAGCAAACCATTACAGATACCAATGCAACAATGATAAAATTGTATCATAAATGTACCCGTAAGCGTAAGAGGGGAAAGCACATGAGGGAACTCTCAATATATATATATATATATATATATATATATATATATATATATATATATATATATATATAATGTAAATTCACTAATAGTCATAACAAACACAGAAACCAAAACACACAAAAGAGGGACTCACTGGTTCTCGAATTTTCGGTGGTCCAACCACCTTTCTCAAGAGGAATTAGGAACAAAACTCTAACTTTAACAGTTCTGTTCCTAATTCCTCTTGAGAAAGGTGGTTGGACCACCGAAAATTCGAGAACCAGTGAGTTCCTCTTTTGTGTGTTTTGGTTTCTGTGTTTGTTATGACTATTAGTGAATTTACATTATTGTACACGTTCATGGGTTTTCCAAAAAAGTGACTATATATATATATATATACACAATTTGCATTGCACTCTTTAATTGCAAGTATCACAGCACATTCCTTGAATGAATCGTGAAAATTAAGGAAATGAATACCCACAGCCGCATCTAAATCTACAAGTACTTGTCCTTCTACGCAATACCCCGAAAGCCGTCACGACGGCGTGCAGCGGAGTGTTAGGACTTTTCATGTATTTTTCGTAATACTCCCTTATGAATAAATATTATCATAACTTTAAAGCAAGCATTAAGCACCCGCGCGCTGCAAACTTACAAGCATGCATGCGAGTCTCCATTATGCAATAATGAGTGTGTTCGACTAAAGTTATAGATTTTTCTTTTTGAGTAGAGAAAATAGGAGTGGTTACGTCTGATGTTGTTGTGATCATGTATCGCGCGAGGGAAGAATGATCATTGGAATCTGTCGATAGCGGTGTCCATCTCTCTATCTCGTATTTTATCCTGATGGTCCCGTCTGCCATTGAAATTTTGGGCCATTATAATCTCCTCGGTGTCTCTGGTGAATCTCCGTGTTTATACTCGTATACCTCTCTAATAGTATTAGGTTAGTTTGATCCCATCTTAGCTCCAGGAGCTCCCATCCTAATTCCTACGGTATACCCGTGATTCTTATTGTTTTCTCGTTGCGATTCACAAAAAAACTTTGAAGATTTAATCTTTGCTTTTTCGAAGTACTTGATTCAAGTGTAGTCGAAAAATTCAATTTTCGAAGATGTTCTGTTTTCCATAAAATCCCCGCGCTTGGATTTTTACTGTGATTTTACGAAAACACCACGCTGGATTCAAACTCCGGACACCGCTTATCCCTTCACCTGGCTACCTCGCCAAATGCTAATTGAATATTAGGCCCTAAATCCGGATTACCTTCCAAAGTGTCTTTGATATTTTAAACAGAATTCTTCGCGAAGCTATGTGTTGCTCTCGTCCGGAGAAATCTCAAGTACGCGTCCATCGCAATGGTATCCGGTCAGGAACGGTTTCATATGGGACACGAGTGACTTTCAAACGCAGGGCAGCCTGATTCGTTAAAAAAAAAACTGTTATGACAAGATTAAAATGATCGTCGCTACGATGCTTGGGCAACTGGGTCGGGAATCTCACGAGGGCAGAAGACCTAATGCCTAGTTGATATCATTATGAGAGAACCTGAAGTCGATTGATTATACCGCTGAAGTCAACTGTCACAGTCCCCAGAATAAGGTTTTATACGAAAATTTCATTATCTCTCTGGGTGTAAAAATCGTTGAATTGATTCATGTAGAAATATAAAGGGTATTGCAGTGCTGGAATCGGCAAGTAAAAGGGATCGGAATCTCATCCCAGACTAGTGGATCACGAAAATCTCTCAAAAACGCTAAAACTTTCACATATGAATATAAATAACTATTACATTGAATTTTATTGGAGTCAAAAATTTTTTCTACTTTTACTCGTAAAATATCTTCATGACTTCCCCATTCTTCTCCGCACCTAAATATCGATAGCTTCCTTTCCACGCCTCCCCTTTTGCCTCAACGACTACGAGTAAGTGTCCGAGCGGTACAAGACCATGCTCAATATAAAAGTTTTAATTAGTTTTTTCTTTACACCTTTACAGAAGACTCTTCCCTTTTTTTCCTTCCTCCTCGCAAAAATTTCTTTACCTAACGAAATTCTTCATCTGAAGTACTCGATCAATTGCCTACCTTCGCGTAAAACACTCCATAAAGATGTGAAAACGTCTACCTTCTATAGTAAATGTCTATTTTAATATTTAATTTGGACTTGTTTTCTGATTACCTCAATGCTTTTTTATCATTGATTCTCAGTCAACGATCAATACATCTCACTGGTTCTGCATCCCGCTCAGCAAGATTGCAATCAACTGGTTGACTGGATAACTAAAGCGTGATCATCCGCAAGTCTAATTATTTCATGAATTTTCCACCTACTTTCATTCCAGCCTCCAGCTCTTTCCATGTCTCTCCCACAATATTATCCATATGTTCTGCGGAAAGCACGGATGATCATGGGTATCCTATCTTATTATCTCCCATTTACACTCCATTCTGAATTTGTTCAACTATCGCGAAAGACAATGACTGATTTCTGATTAGTAGCGCAATACTTCAATCCGCGACTCTCTTCTGCAAATCTTTCTTCAGTAAGCACAGTTCACTCTTTCAAACTTCTTCAAACCGCGAACAAACATAATATGTACCAATTAAGTCTTATATTTTATTCTATAGGTGATCTTGTTGATACCATGACATCAAGCACACCCCTACCTTTTATAAACTCAAACAAATCTTCCCCTAAGTGATAATTTACTATTTCCTTAATCCTTTTATTGATGATCTTACGCAGTATCTTTACTGCTGTTGAAACTAAGCTTACGGTGCGTTAGTTCTAACATATTTCATCTTTTATGAAAAGGGGTTTTTAGGCTGACTGAAGAAGTCCATCTACTGGCCATATTCCTTCCTCACAAATTCTATAAATTGGCCCAAATACTCGTTATTTTTAAACCCTGCATGCATTCGTCAACCCCTGAAAAATGATGAAAAACAGAATATAAAACAGTAAAAAAAGATGAGGTACTTCGATGCTTGGGTGAGGGCGGATGTATAAGAAGGACGCTTTCTAGAAGAAGAACAAAACTAATTGAAGACCTGATGTTTGATAATAGACGAAAAATCAGAAGTGAATGAATCAAAGTTTAGAGCGAGTGCAGAGGAAGGTCAGGATGAATCATAGCAGGAATCAGTTGATGAAAGACAGCAACGGAAGGAACTATAAACTAATTTTAAAGATTGGCATTTAGCAGGGCTGTGTGGCGAGTTGCTATAGGTATATTAGATTTAAATTTGGGGCAATATATTACATGTTATACAATTAAAAATAATAGAATACAAGATGTACAATTGTATATAATGAAATAATTAAATGCTAGTTTTTTCATACCTATATTTTTCGTGCAATGAATTTCTACGCTTTGAAATGTATCATCATCAGGTAAAATTCAAGTTTTAAAGACACAAAGTGGGGTAGGTATTCATGTAACGTCAAATCGGGGTGGGTAGGCATGATTGAATTAGAGTGGGAGATTCTGCCACTTACTTCACGGTTTCAAGGTGCGTAACATCGTCTCTAGACTAGAAGGGGTCTTTAGATCCGTAATGAAGTACATGAAGATCAGACCTTGTTCATTGTGAAGACTCGGTGAGATACCTCGTTAATATGATGAAGATGCATCCTACCCCACTTAACAGGCTCCTTCACTTTGGTTTTTAGACTTCTTCCCGTCTGACCTATATAAATCACTCGACATCTCCGCACCTACGTTTCAAACGGCACCAGTCATCCGCTAATTTTCATTACATTGAAACAATTTCAAAGTGTAAAAATCATTCTCTTTGACCCGATCCTTGAAATCGTTGCATTGTACGCTTACCATCTTCCTTCAACGACCTTGTTCCCGCGCCGTACCAAACCTCGCTCCAAGTTTTAATGAATCTTTTCATAACATCGATATTCAACGTCCCTGTCATCGGTTCCCTACTCCTTGTGAAAGCTTTTTTGCCAAACGCATTTTTACGTATGTAACTACTTACGACTATGTGTGTATGTATGTGTATATATATATATATGTGTGTATATATATATATGTGTGTGTGTGTGTGTGGGCGTGCTTATATATATGTGAATATGTATATATGTATCTATTTTTTCTTACAGGTTCCCCCCACCTTTCCTCACCCAACCCCCAACCCCCTCAACCCTTACCCTTCCCTCATGGTGCTACACCCCCTGCCACACACCTTTTTGGTGGCTCGCAGGGTATTTATGTAGATGTAGATGTACTTTATTGATTAACTTGGCTCAGGTGATAACCGTCAGCTCTGCCTTACTCTTCATAACATTTCCCATCCGGACTCTATTCACCACTCGCACATGTTCAGTCTGATATATGTACAGGTTGCGGATGTCTCATGTCCCTCCAATTCATTCCTATTTTCTGCAAAAAATTCATTAACTCTACCCAATTTACTCAATTGAACGCATTTTCGAAATCTACGAAACAGACAAATACTCCTTCTACAATTATTATTATTTGAAAATAAAATTATTCTATGTTCGTCTCTATTAGTGACCTAATTGCCGTTATGGCATCACGCATGCCTCTCCACTTCCTGAACTTAAACTGATCATCCCCTCAGTAGTTATTTGTCCTTCTATCCATCCTCTTATTGGCGATACTGAGTACATTTTTTGCTGTATATGTAATCAAACGTATTACTCTATAGCCCTTACAACGGAGGGCTGCCCTCCGTTTGTCTGCATTGGAACCAACATTTATCAGACGAAATCTTTCACAACCCCCATCATAAATCATATGCATTAGCCAATGTAGGTTAGCTCTTCCTTTCCCGTTTCCTTAGATCCTTATTCAGTTCTACGTGGATGTTATCTATCCCCACTGCCTTATTTTATTAAAAATCCCCTTATACCCTTTACATCTTTGAATCAGGTGGGACTATATGTGGGAATAGTCTCTCCCCATCTCTGTTAGATTCTCTGTGTGTAAACAATTAATATTCATATTGTATTGATTCTCGAAGTTTTATTTCCACCTCTCTTGACTATTTCTTGGTTTTTCCCCTTTTAACTTTCTTATAGTGCCTCTACCTTCATCCATAGCCCACGTGTTTAACCTTTTCTTTGTAAACTCTCCATTCTCACACTGAGTCTTCCATTATGCTTTTTTCTCTTCATTTATTTCTCACATCAGTTTATTATTCATATCTTTGTACTTCCTTTTACCTTAATCTGTGTTTAAATTCTTCCTTTTTCTTCTCTCGACCAATACTCTTATCGTCCGTAATCCATGGTTGTCTTGTTCTTTTTTTTTTCATTAAGTTTCGTTGGCGGCTTTCGATATCCCTTTTTCGATATGTTGCCATTACATTAATACTCCTGTATCCCATATCCTAAACCGCTTTCCCTGTTTTATCTTTTTGGATCTAGCGTTACACTTCATTATTACTAAATTATGATTTGAATCCGTATCCTCTACCGGAAAAATCTGCGAATTAACCACGCACATCTTAAATCTGTACCTAACCACAATACGACCTAACATATCTTCCCGAATCCCCTGGTATTTTCTACACAGGGTTCCTCCGGAAAATAAGTGTATTGAGCTCAGGAAAAAAAAATTATTACACTTTTACATATCTTAAGCTAATATTCCTCAAAATAGGACCCTTGTGAGTCGATACACTTGTTCCAGCGGCGTTCCCATTCCTGGAACGCTCCCGCGAAGGCATCATCGGGAACCTCTCGAAGACACGTAGTCACGGCCTCTTTGACGGCGTCCAAAGTCCCGTATCGCGTTCCTTTCAAACTCCTCTTTATCTTCGGGAACAGAAAGAAGTCCGGTGGTGCCAAGTCCGGGCTGCAGGGCGGGTGCGGCAGCGTTGCCACGCCATGCTTGGCCAAGAAGTCCGACACGACAAGCGCGGTGTGAGACGGCGCATTGTGGTGATGCAGCCGCCAGATGTTTTTGATCGCTGGCCGGATGCGGGCGACTCTTTTTCTAAGCCTGTCGAGCACTTGGACGTAAAATGCAGCATTTACAGTTTGTCGTTCAGGTACAAATTCGTAGTGGACGACTCCCCTTTTGTCAAAAAAGACAATGAGCTTATTACACTTATTTTTCGGACGAACCCTGTATACTCGTACATCTAAGCCTATTGTGGTGTTTAAACCAATCGTTCATTATGATAATCCCCTGTCTGCCGCAGCATTATATCGCTTTCTTCCCTCGGTTATTTCTTGTTCCTAAACCGTAGTCTACTACCAACACTTCCTTTGCCCACCTTTGCGTTCCAATCGCCCATCACTATCAAATGTTTCCTTCCAAGAACACCCACAAATTTTTCTTCTAATTAATGGTATGCCATCTCGGCTTCTTCTTCCTTATGATTGATTTCGTGGTGGCATGTAGTCCTAAACAATTATTTATTTCTTTAGTTCAGTTTTTACTTATATCAATAATATTCTGCTGCTCTATTTTTGCTACAATTTTCCTTTTTGTTAAATACTATTGTCATTCCTTGCCATCTCTATGCACTTCCTTGTTCCTAATTCTGTGTAGTATCTTCCCAGTCATCCCGTCTGCAGCCCATGGTTTTCTTGTCCTGTTTACTGTTTTTATGGTTTTATTCTTTTCTTATGGTCCCGGTTAATGCTTCTACATTCCACTTCCTCAACCATTCTTCCTGGTTCATCCTTTTGAATCTGCAGAACAGTTGCTTTCTCCCAACTGCCATTCTTTGTTTCCAGACAACAGTACCCTACTTCACTCCCGCATCTCCCTTTGCCCGCTATCTCTTTCTGATCCCCCATAACTATCCTGTGTTTCCTTCCAGGGACATCCGCAATAATTTTCTCCAATCGATCGTTTACTCTAGCTATTTCTTTCCCGCCCTAATTTCGAAGTCCTTATTCTAATTCTCCCTCTTCTGTCTTCTCTTCTCTGATACTGCTTACGATTCCGCTTTGCAAGGATTATGTGCGATGACCATCGCGAATGCTTTGTCGCTCCCGCTGCCAGACACAGCACACGCCCAGTGGGAGGGGTTTCGCATTTTCCAGGACTAATTTTCTTAACTGCACCTATCATAAATTTTTTAGATAAATATTTGATGTGGTTTACCTTTAAATTCCTCAATTTTGTTTTGAAAATGGCATCAACACATTACTGGCCACTTCATTAGGGTCAGACGCGTTTGCAGTCACCTCACTGAGAATCTGACGCTGCGTGCGCAATACCTTTGGTCTGGCTCCTACCCTTCGACCTAATTGGCATTGGTGACTCAACCAGTAGCAGTTATCATTGCTGCTGCTGCCAGCAGTGCTCTAGCGGTCACCAGAATGCGTAAGCCCTTTTACCACGTCGAGATTGTACTCCAAGGGGAGGATAGAAATGAACAGAGAAAATTAAATGGACGGAAAGGGAAACAAACGATGAATTAATAAAAATTGCCAATTTTTATTAATCATGATATTCCACCATATCACGCCTGAAACGTCTCTTTTAACAAATGATGAAGTTCAATGCGAGGAAAAGGAATAGGACAAACGAATTTCGAAGATTCCGACGGGCATTGGGATTCTGAAGTCGGTATTGGAAGGGGGAATGGTGGGAAAGCGAGGTGGGGGGAGAAATGGAATAGCCATTTTGGATAGGTTTTAGATGGGAATTGATTTACTAAAATTGTATTTCTAAACCTCTTTTAATACGACACAGCAATCACGCTGCAATGGACCCTTCTTAATTCTGCTTGGCAATTTGCTTATAAGAAAAATTTAATAAAAATTCGTGTGCGAAACATGGATGTTACCATTTTGTGGAAATTCCTGAGATTTCCAATCTCCTAAATAGCCGCGGCAAGCCAATGATGACTTTCTGTCTTTTCATAAATTTATAGCGAAAATTTCAAAGCCCAAAAGAATTCTAGACACGTGTTTCCTAGGCGGTATTGTAAGAAAACATTTGTGACCTAATATTATTTTTACCTTTTCCCCTTGAAGCAGCAAATGGCTTATAAGAATTTACTGTTTGTTGGTCTTGAAGTCTAATTAAATTACTCCTGTCAATACCATTCACCCTGTTAGTAATATTTATGAACGAAGCATGCAAAACAAAGCCTACCTGGAAGCTTAAGAGCATAACTTTAAGATAGAACTTTTGCGGAGGAGAAACAATTATTTAGTTGATTTTTCTATGCATAAAAGCGAAGACGAAATAATATCTTCTTTGGGTCCAAATACTGTAATTCTATTTTACTATTGAACGCAATATTGAGTAACAATGACTATACAGCTCTGGGATGCTAAAAATTTTGCCGTGAATACTAGTACCAAGTTCAACTAACTAATTGTACATTGGCTTAAAATAATAACTGGCCCAAAGTATATAAAAATTGAAGAGAATAACAGCGTAAAAGTATTAATAACTGGTTGAAAGTAAGAGTAAAGGGCACAGTTATTAGCAAATCGGGGCCAATTATCATTGCTGATGCCAATAATTTCGTATAACTAGTAAATTTTCCTATCATACCTACTATTAGCTTCAGTGTATCATTTTTATGGTTCTCTTTAAAGGATACCGCAAGAACCTGTCAAGTAGTTCAGAACGTAATTGTTTAACGAGATACCTACTTTTGGCTAACTAAGCAGGGAAAATTGCGAATGATTTTAAATTATTCCTAGAGGTTGGATCTCGAAAATATCTAGAATGTCCACGTTAACGTCTCGTACGCAGTAGAAAGAGTTATTTGCAAAAAAAAGTAAGGGGCATAAGGAATATTAATTGCCCTTCTTAATTTACTTAGTTTCTCCATCTCTTCTGATTTTCAATATACGTAAACTGTTTCTTGAACGATAAAATGATGGAGCTGAATGAAATGATTTCGCAAAATTTTCCGACCTTCGTATAATTTTTTTTAAATTGCACCTTTTTATTTCGGAAAAGTATAGGTACTTGCCAAATTCATCTCATTAGTTTTTTGATGGAAAGTGCTTTTATCAGCCAGTTCATTTCATAGTTTGAAAATATATGCGCGGTATAAGATCATAATCTAAACGATTATTTGTAATTCTTTTGACTTCCAGTTGTAACAAATCGTCTTTGAAACAAATTCTGATACTTTGTCCATATGGAGAAGCAGTAAAAATGTGATTATCCTGAATTATATTCCGTGTATCGATATTAGTTCTCAATTCCGCGAGTATTTTTTTCTAAATAGATTCCTAAATGTCACACAGACTGAGAAATCGTATAAATAGGTCTCGATCACTATTCAGATATTCATTCGAAGAGATATCACGAAAAAGAAAAATATGTGAATATGCGGATTTCACTATGAAAAATCATAATAATAGATATTCCATCGGTCTGATACCTCTGTTCAACTCACATCTTATTGAGTCAAGTCTCTGAGACCTGGATCGTGGATGCAATTGTGATGAAAATGATTTGAGAAATGAGATTTTTCGAAAAACTTCACTTCTCCATGTTACTATAGATCTCAATGTTCACTAACCCTTTGGAAATTACACGCCAGAACTAATACAGATATGATGCTGCAGGAAAATAAATTAAGTCAATTTCCAACCCATTTAAAATTTTGAAATTTCACTATGATATAACTGACCCCATTTCCGAATCCGACAGATCATCACCACTTTCCCCCAAATTTTCAGTCTGTTCACCATCAGCGGCGGTTCTGGAAATTGGCATGAGGAATATTTTTCAAACACATTGAAAGGGTTACGATCTTGATGTGAAAGGACTGTTTTAAAGGTTCTTCAAAGGTATCTGACTCCAATTCATTGGGTGCGATCATTGAAAGTGACGTGAAGTGCGAAATGATGTCGCGTTGGATGATCTGTTGAGCAAATGACTAAGGAACTATCTTGACTATTTTTCCTGTGATGGATAATATGGACGGTAGCCAGTGAATGATGACCGCAAACTCTTTCTCAAATTCAAAAGTTTACTTTTATGTACAAGCTGCACCTTGATCTGACATATTTACATTTAATAATTGAGAGAGTTTACTCTAAATATACGTTCTCTCATGACGCAAGTATGTAAACTGAAAACATAAATAGTTTACTCTATCGTGGAGCATCGATTTATAAGAGGGTTTCTCTGAAAAGACTGAAGTGCCGCCAAATCCTTTGGGTTTCAAGACCTTAACTAGTATTAATCTGGCAATTCCTGTCACTAACATAATATAATAAGTCTCCTAATACTCATTTTTATTTATAGTGCCATAGTATCAAACAATACATGTCAATTAAAAATATAAATCCATTTAAAATTTTCAAAATAAATTCAAATAACATTTGCCAACGAAAAATAATACTTTCACCATTCGTACAACTGAAATGTCTGGCACGAGAATGACCAGAAAGAAAGCTAATACTGTATCCAATAACCTTGGTTAACAATAAAAAAATCACTACAAAAGATAAACATTTAGTGAGCAAAATTACTATAAAGCCACAGTTATCAATTTCAAAGGACGGTTTGATGGGAGAAGGTGGAATTCGCCTAGTACTAAGTTTGTGAAATTCACACATTTTGGGAATTTAGGGGGGCCAGTTCCTAATTCTGTGCCGCCTATGGTTTCCCAGGAAGATCTGGTAGGTTGATCTCAGAAAAATCTTAGTAGCTTGAATGAAGCTGAGAGTACTGGAAATACCAACCGGAAGCTATACGAAAAAGAGAAAGGGAAACCAATGAACTCTAAACAACCTAATGATTGCGATTTATTTCCTGGTTGATGCGGGTCGCAGCTTTTCTTCCCTTTGTTGGTTTCATCTTAAACCCTCTCATTTTGCAATCCATCTCTCCATCCATCGTGAATGCATGACCGTGTCCTATGCACAAAATTGACTTTCCAAATATTTAACCTAATCGTTTGCATGTGATTTTCACCGTTATTTTTCATTTTATATTTCCTATTTCTTGCCAATTTTCATCATATATTTCATCACAGCACATTTAGCAAAAATTAATTCTAATTCATAGTCGTCACAGGGATCCGTGATCCCGTCTCTAGAAATTGATAGGGGAGTGGTGGACCTCTTCAGATGATAGATATCTCCGAAAATTCAGCCCATAGACTTAATATATTCTGTAGACTATAATATTACGACTACACGTTTTTTCTTCACATTCTACACGTAATCTACATTCCGAATGTATTTATTCCTAACTCCCCTGGGTTCGACTCTCGAGCGTACCTCTGGGCACCCTCAACTCTACCCAAGTTGTGCTATTTTTCGGGCACCAGATCTTTCTGGGAAACCATCACCGGCGCACGGAAAGGAACTTGGCCCTCCGCCCTTGTGTGTTTATTTCTCACGCCGTTGGGCTTAGTAGTACTGAGTGAATTCAACCCTATCAAGAGCAACTATCAAACTGACTTTCGGGTTGATAACTATGTTAGATCTATTTACACTATGTAAAGTATGAATGTCCTCCTCAACAATTGACCTATTTTTTGTGTCGTTAAGATTTTTGAACAGCCATAAAGTGATAACTTGTGTATTGAGATTCATGACCTTGAATTTTCTCATTGACGCTAATTGCGGACAGTACGAGACATTTGTGACAAACATTAAAAACAAGGACAACAGAAACTAACATAACTGGCACCATACGCACAGCTCGACGATCCGCCAAGCACGGACGGCTCATAGGGTCTCAGGCAACTAGCGTCTCTAGTGGGCGGGGCTATAGTCTGCGTTATGGCCGCCAGATTGTACCATTTTGTGTATTTATTGGAGAGATCTCGTAATCCTAAATTACAACCATAAGTGAAAGACAAAACTTTATTAATCGTGTACATTTAAATTGACGCAATACCCCGAAAATGTGGGTAAGGTAGTTTTAGGTACAGGGTAGTGTGGTTTGTCATCACCCCCTGCCACACACCCTAGCAGTGGCGTGCTGGCTACTATATAAATTTAAATCTTAAAAGCCTGCCAATTCACATCCACACAACCGTATATATTATGCTAACCCATTTTACTTACACACGTGCAAATACATATGCTATCACCCGACACATGCAAGGGTGGTCTGAAAAGTTTACGACCTAACAAAGATAAAAAGAAATATATTTTTTTTTAATTTTCTGAAATTTTCTGAATCGGAATCTTTTCAGACCACCCACGTACATATACCAACAAATATACCAGATGTCTGCTCAGTGTATAAAATATGTATCATGTAAATTTATCGTGTAAATTATATCTATTATGACTTTAATTTATTACTGTAATGATTCCTGAATGCCGGAGGAAAGAACGAATATTTGCGTCTATCTGTACTGGAGTTCATCCTCCTTATCTTATCGTTGCGGTCTAATCCACGCAAATAGTGTGGGGCCATAATACGTAATTGCCTTTCTGCCAGTGTGTAGTTCACATACAGCGCTGTATTACGTATTTTCTACTTCGGTTATCTTACGTGTTGTTCACCAGTGGACGCGGAAAATGTCACGATAGGTTCACACCATTGAAATAAATGATCATCGACTTTGAAGTGATTTCCACCTAGATCATCTTGCATTTTGGTCACGCCGGATTGCTTGTCGCTCCGAGGCTACCTTTAAAACTATTGGAATCTCCCCATTACCTACGATCTGGATGAATCCGGCAGCAAAGCTGTACTGAATGCAGCATCAGCTGAGTTGTTCATCACCAGTCTCGGTCATGAGCTCTTGTCCCACCCCTCAGCCCCCCTCCCACCACCCGCGCACCACCATCCTCGTGTGCCCCGGGGCAGGAACTCTCTTCCCTCGCGCCCCCTCTCGTGACGTGCTCACGTGGAGAATCGAAGACTTCGTCCTTCCCACGCTCGGAAGTGACCTTGGGAGGGGACGCAATACAAGACCCCCTACAGCCAAAGGGGTTGGAACGGTTTGCGAATAAATAAAAGAGTGAGAAGGCGTTACCTGATTTCCGTTCCGTTTCTTTTCTGATATTTTTTTTCTCGATCCGAATATTTTTATTTTTACCTCCGTGATTTTCGTTCCGTTTGTTTCCGTAAACAAATCCGTTCCCTCTCCTTCGTGTGTCGCTCCGTTCCAAAAACGTTTTCGTACCTTTCCGTTTCTCTTCCCTCTCCGAAAGGTAATTGGGTATGGTAATTTGCGTCTTTACATTCGACTTTCCCCACCGGTATAAAGATACTACTTGTAATTTACGCGTAGGAGACGATATTGATCTAAGTAATTGCCCACAAAAAAATTGATAATTTCTAATATTAATTCTCTGCTAAATGCGCTCTAATTTTCAATTGCAACAAATTTGCTTTCAGCATATATTTGCAAATTCGCACAATATGCTTAAATTTGCAACAAGGCGAATGTTTCGTCTTTTCGTTACGCATCGCCTGCCATGCGTTTAGCGTTAACTCTTAACAATTGGTCGCCTAAGCACCCTTCCATTCCCAAAATAAGCGGTATCATATTTTTTTGTTGACAGGGATATATTTTAAAATTTGGAAATTAACGGTGGTATATTATTATATTGTATATATCTTTATTACTATATTTTTATCTATCTTTATATTTATAACATTTTATTTTATATATTTATTTTTTATATGCATATTTATTTTTACATTATAAATTATCCTACTTTCGCCGTTATACTCTTATGTATAAATATTGGGATTAACTGCATACTGCAGCTGCGATACTCTACGCTCAAAGGAACTCATGAAGAAGTTAAAGAGAAAGTTGGGGACAAATAACTCTTTGAATTTTACAAAATATTCTTTTGAAGGTAAACTCAGAAAAACTTAATTAATTTCCCACCCTATACAATATTTGGTTCTCCCCAGACGCTTTTAGAGCTCTGCGTCCACTATTTGTGACTGGACCTTACTTATAATTTTCGTTAATTCTGGTTGTTTTTAACAAATAAAGGCAATGCTCGATAAATTTTTAAAGTTCAAAGGTTATCCAGTAATTTATTTACAGTTCATGAGCACACGGAACTTTCAGAAGTTATCAGTGCGTCTCCAAAGATGGCGCCGGGAGTCCAAAAGCGGCGTGAATATTAAAGAGGAAAATCACTACATATTTATTCAATTGACGATTTAGGTAAAACAACTCCACTACGTTTCTGCAGAACCTGTTCATTTGATTAGTATTGCCGTCATCTAAAGATTCCCTTTGATTTCCAGCATTAATTATCCGTTCGATGGTTCAGATTGTTTCCATTAATATTTATTCCTATGTATTATAAAAGTCCCTCGCAGGGACCTAGGATAATCACTCAGTCTAACGTTGTTTCCTTTAATTTGCGTCTGTATAAGCGCAGAAGAGTTTTAGGGACTTCTCCTTCTGTTTATAGAAGATGTTAGTGCCACCGAAATTTTCGTAATACGTGCATGTCAAAGATACCTACCACTTCCTCAATCTGCTCCACTCAATTTCCCTCCCTTCTGACACCAAGATCATTATGGCCACAATTGACGTCACATCCCTATACACCTCCATTCCTCACGAAGAAGGCCTTGCTTCCCTACGCCACTTCCTCTCCAAACGCCCTAGCCCTCAAACTCCAAGCACCGATTTTCTCTTTGACCTTTCTAACATCATCCTCACCCGTAACTCTTTTTCTTTTAATTACAATTTTTACCTACAAATCAAGGGCTGTGCCATGGGAAGTAGATTCAGCCCGTCATACGCTAACCTCCACCTCGGTGTCCTGGAAGAGAAGTTCCTTTCCAGTTATCCTCTAAAACCCCTTCTGTGGCTTCGGTACATTGATGACATCTTTCTACTCTGGCCACATAACATAGACTCCGTCAATTCCTTCATCTCCCAACTTAATGATTCCTCATCTCTTTCTTTCACTTCCAACATCTCATCATCACAGATCACTTTCCTTGATGTAAATATTTCCCTAACTAACAACAAATGTCTAACCTCCGTACATACTAAACCTACTAACAAACAACAATGCCTTCATATTAACAGCTGCCACCCCTACCACGCCAAACGCTCCCTCTCTTACTCCCTCTCTATCCGCGGGCACCGCATTTGCAACCATCCCGAATCCCTCAACAAATACCTCAACAACATTCACCATTCCCTCCTCCAACGGGGATACCCAGATTCTCTCCTTCACAAAAAAAATCCTAAAACAATCCTACACCCCCAATCCTCCCTCAACCACAGACTCCCACCCTCTCTCACTTTGCACCACCTACTTACCTGGCATCCAGTCCCTTAAATTCATCCTCAAAGACCTGTACCCCATCCTCAAAAATCACAACGTTTCGTCCAACCTTCTTCCTAAATGCCCTTCTGTTACCTTCAAACGGCCCGCCAACCTATCAGATCTCCTCAAATCCACCAAGCCTCTTTCCAAATCCCCTCCCACCCCCAGAATCACACCCACTCCGTGCTTGCGAGCTAGATGCAAAACTTGTCCTATTTTCACCACTCCACCCCTCTCCATCCCACCTTTTAACTCTCTCCCGCCCTTCCCCCACTCCTCATGCACATCTCAGAATGTAATCTATCTTCTGACTTGCAAACTCTGCCCGGCATTTTATATAGGCCAGTGCTCTACACCCCTGACCTTAGGGTGAACAATCATCGCGCCTCATGTAATCCCTCTTCCCCTTCCGCGGGTCTTCCCATCCCAAAACATGCTTCCCACCACAACACCCCCTTCAACCACTGCTACAATGTTTCTGTGTTAGCATCCCTTCCCCCATCCGATAACCCTATAAAATTAAAAACAATGGAATTGGCATTTATATGGCTGTGTAAAGTCTATCAACATCCGGGTCTCAATGTCGTTCACTAAATGGGGGGGGGGGCTGGGGTGGATGGAGGTGGATAAGCTTCTTGCGAGGTGGTGGGACAATTTATTCATCCGCATACATTTTGTCATCCTTGTCCTGGGTTTTGACTTGTCAAGAACTTATGATGACTTGGTGAGTTGATGCCTTGGTCATGGGTGTTGTGGTATCTGTGGATGAATTGTTAGTTTTCTGTGTCGCTTGTTACTATTTCCGCATCCTCCTTATTCCATCTCCGCTCCCCCCTGGCCTCCCTTTCCTCCTCCATAACCTCCTCCTTCACCCCTCTCCCACCACATGTTCTCCGCTCCGCTTTCTCCCCCTCCACATACACCTCCTTCACCCCTCCCCCACTACCTGTTTTCCCCTCTCCCTCGTCCTCCTTCCCCTCACCCCTCCCCTACTCTCTCTGCACCACGTACCCTTTTCCTCAGTCATATCTTATCTTCCGAAGAAGACGGAGCTCGAGTCCGTCGAAATTATCAAGATATTATTGTGAGTGTTCTTTTTATGTGTTCTCGTGCTGTGTGTTACTAAGTTTTTTGTTCAACACTTCCATGTTACTTCGAATAAATCATCTATATATATATATAAAACCATAAACACAGTAATCAACCCGAAGGTCGGTTTTGTAGGTGATGGTAGAGCTCACCCATGTACCAAGCCCGACGGCGTGTGAATATTCACACATCAGGGTAAGGGGCCCAGTTCCTTTCCCTGTGCCGGTTATGGTTTCCCAGGAAGATCTGGTATCCGAAAAATCAACTAGCTTGGGTGGAGCTGCAGGTGCCCAAAGTGCCTTGCCCGAGTATCGAACCCGGGACCCTCTGGTCAGCAGTCCAACGCTCTACCCGCTAGACCACCGCGACCCGCATATATATATATATATATATATATATATATATATATATATATAACTTTTGGACGGCACAATAGAACACAGAATAAAACAGATAACACGTAAAAGGACACTCACACTGTAGATGATTTGAGCTTTCGGCCTACTTCGAGGCCTTCTTCATGTCGGACTGAGAGGTTTTCTCTCAGTCTGACCTGAAGAAGGCCTCGAAGTAGGCCGAAAGCTCAAATCATCTACAGTGTGAGTGTCCTTTTACGTGTTATCTGTTTTATTCTGTGTTCTATTGTGCCGTCCAAAATTTATATTGCTCTCGTGAGTACTTCCGCATCATCTATATATATATATATATATATATATATATATATATATATATATATATATATATATATATGTAGTCACTTTCTTGGAAAACCATATATATATATATACAAACTTGAAAATCCCGCCATACGGCGCACAAATATTCATTCAAACAGAAATAGGTATAAGGAAAGGGGATAGGAAAACATAAAAGGCGGATAAGGAAATATTTTTACTTTCGTGATCTGCTCAAAAACCGCCTTCCCCACATGTCCTGTGTTCGCCTTTTATGTGTTTTCCTATCCCCTTTCCTTATACCTATTTCTGTTTGAATGAATATATATATATATATATTTTTTTTTAAGGTAATCTACCGGTTAAGGTAGGTTTTTGGATGGACCCAACTATCAAATAAACATTTTGTGACTCCCCACCTAGCAAACTAATCTATATCAGGTCCCTCTTCATCTCGGTGTACTTCTTTCCTCCCTTCATCTCGTCCAACATCCCTATCCTGTTCCTACCCTTACCTCGCTTGCCCAACATTCTTCCCTCTATTACCCTCTTCAACATTCCACTACCGCTCAATACGCCTTTCATCCATTTTTCCTGCCTCCATAGGATTTCTCTCAACAAACCCCTCTCCTCCCCCACCATTTCTAGTACATCCTCATTTGTTTTCCTTTCGGTCCATTTCACCTTTTCCATTCTTCTCCACACCCACATTTCAAAAGCCTCCAATCTACGTCTATCCTCCTGCTTCAGCGACCACGTTTCCGCGCCGTACATAGCTACGCTCCATATCAGAGTTTTTACGAGTCTTGTCTTAACATCCCTACTCAACGTCCCCGTCATCAACTCCCTCCTCCTTGAGAAAGCCTCCTTGCCTAGCGCAATTCTTCTCCTTACGTCCCTACCACTTTGACCGTGTTGGTCCAAAACACTTCCGAGATATGTTAACTGTTCTACCTGCTCTATTTTTTCCCCGCCTATTTTAATATTTAGCTTAGCCTTTTTCTTTCTGGAAAATCGCATAACCTTTGTTTTATTAATATTTATTCTCATCCCATATTTATCGTACTGAACCTCCAATTCACTCAACAATGCTTGCAACCCCTTGGCTGACTGAGCAACTAATGCTTGGTCATCAGCAAACCTAACCGATTTTACGAATTCCCCTCCGACTTTCATTCCTACCTCCAGTTCTTCCCATGCCTCTTTAATCATTTCCTCTACATATACGTTGAACAGTACCAGTGACAATGGGCAACCCTGCCTTACACCTCTTCCTAACACTGCCCATCCGGACTCTCCGTTCCCCACTCGCACCTGAGCAGTCTGAGACATGTACAGGTTGCGGATCAGTCTCCTGTCCCTCCAATCCATTCCTATTTTCTGCAATACACGCATTAATTTTTCCCAATTCACTCTATCAAACGCTTTTTCGAAATCTACAAAACAGGCAAAAACGTCCTGATTGTATTCTATATTCCTCTCGACTAGTGATCTCATTACTGCAATGGCATCACGCGTACCTCTTCCTTTCCTGAACCCAAACTGATCATCCCCTAAGTAATCATTTGCCTTACTCTCTATCCTTTTGTTGATGATCCTGAGAATAACTTTAGCTGCGTGGGATATCAAACTTATTGTTCTGTAATCCTCACATTACGAAGCCTTTGCCTTTTTTGGAATAGGAACTAACACCGATCTCACAAAATCTTCCGGCCAGATTCCTTCCTCATAGATACTACTAATCAGTCCATATATGGCCTTCTTCCCACCTTTCCCTAACCATTTCAACATTTCTACAGGAATATTGTCCACCCCCACAGCCTTATTTGCTTTCATCTCCTTTAATGCCCTTTCTATTTCATCGTCGAGTATGCCTGGACCTAAGCTATCTTCTTCTACGTCATGTTCCTTTTCTATGTCTAACCTTGTCGGCCTAAGTTCTTTACCATACAGTGTTTCTATATATTCCTTCCATCTCTCTTGGATTTTTCCTGGTTCAACTATTATCTTACCCCATTTATCTTTAACTGTTAGCACAGATCTTGGCTTCTTACTTCCCGATAATAACTTAACCTTGCTGTATAGAGCACCAATTTCACCCTTCTTCTGTAAACTTTCCATATCCTCGCATTGTGTTTTCCACCATTCTTCTTTTGCTTTATTTGTGGCCCTTCTCAATTTATTGTTTAACTCTTTGTACTTCATTTTGCCTAACTCTGTGTTTACATTTTTCCATCTTCTTCTTTCATCCATCTTTGCAATCATCTCATCCGTTACCCATGGTTTCCTTATCCTTTTCCCGTTAACGGTTCCTATAGTGTCTTTAGCGGCTTCCAATATCCCTTTCTTGATACATTCCCATTTTTCTTCGATAGTACTCAGTTCTTTACCGTCATCCATCATTTTCTCTACAGCCTCCTGATACTCCTTCCTCGTTAATTCATTTACTGCTTCTAAATTCCATTTTTTAGCCCGCCGCCCTTGCCTTATCTTCTTGAAACGAACATTACATTTCATAACAACTAAATTGTGGTCAGAGTCCGCATCCGCTCCTGGGAAACTGTGCGAATTTATCACACTGTTCCTAAACCTGTGCCTAACCATAATATAATCTAACTGATACCTTTCTGAATCACCTGGCATTTTCCATGTATACCCACGCCTTTTGTGGTGTCTAAACCATGTGTTAGTGATGACTAACCCCTGTCTCCTGCAGAAATCAATTGCTTTCTCCCCGCGTTCATTCCTCGTGCCTAACCCATAGTCCCCCACCTCACCACCATCTCTTCCTTCGCCTACCGTCGCATTCCAATCCCCCATCACTATCAAATGTTTCCCTGCAGGAACACTCGCGATGATATCCTCTAACTCATCATACATCCTATCGACTTCCTCCTCCTTGTGGTTGCTCGGTGGCATGTATACCTGAATAATGACCAAGTTCGTCGGCTCTGCTTTAATCTCTAAGAGTAAAATTCTATCTGTCGCTTGCTCTATGTTGACTACGCTTCTTCCTACCCCTTTATTTAAAATTACGGCAACCCCTCGTTGGCTCTCGTCCCCGCCGCTGTATATTACTCTATAGTGGTCACTCCAGTAATCCCCGCTATCCTTCCATCTCACCTCGCAGAGGATGATATCCTCTAACTCATCATACATCCTATGATGAGTTAGAGGATATCATCGCGAGTGTTCCTGCAGGGAAACATTTGATAGTGATGGGGGATTGGAATGCGACGGTAGGCGAAGGAAGAGATGGTGGTGAGGTGGGGGACTATATATATAATTATATATATATATATATATATATATAACTTAGATATACGTTATATGTATAGATACACGGTAAATGTCCAGAAATTAACTTATGCTCGTGTGTAGCGAGCGAAGTAGTGGGGGGAGACGAATGTTCGCTGTATTGACATACACACACTAGCGCAGTACACCTCGAACTGCACTACTTGGAAGACTGTACCTGTCATTGTCATTTGTTCACCGTAGCGAGTCAAAATGAACAATACAATTGGAAATCCCACTATATATAAAATCCGTTTAGTGATAAGGTTTTTACTGGGAACAAACTTCAAAGCTGCTGGCATTCATGAAGAAATTTGTGAGGTACACCGACTAAGTAATGAGTGATTGTTGTGCGTCAACAGTGTTGTCGCTTTAAGAATGAATGGACAAGTATCCACGACGCCCAAAACCTTGCCATCCGTCAGTTCACCTGTCACTGGGCTAGGCCGACCACTGCGATCCTCGTTGTGAACATCGGTGCGGCCATTTTTAAACTGAACGCACCACTACCTCACTTCCCTTTCACTCATTACTTCATCTCCGTAAACCCCGCAACGTTGCCTGCGAATTTCAATTGGCTTGTGGTTTATTGTCAGTAAAAACCTGATCACAGATAGCACTTTGCAATTCGTAGGAATTGATATTGGAGCGCACAATTTAACAGTTCGCAGTGAGCAATGTAGAAAAACCACAATCTGCCTTTTACACATGTGTACTGAGAGTAGGGACATTTAGACACCAAGATGTCGGCTCTAGCTCTACCCACCGCCGCGCTAGGCCGAAACGTAAGTTACTTTCCTGACTGCCCTCTTGAGTGTTTGTGTGTGTATTTCTACGTATATATATATACATACATACATATATATATATATATATATATATATATATATATATATATATATATATATATTTATACTATATATTTTATGCGATTTTCCAGAAAGAAAAAGGCTAAGCTAAACATTAAAATAGGAGGGGAAAAATTAAAGCAGGTAGAACAGTTTACGTATCTCGGAAGTGTTTTGGACCAATACGGTCAAAGTAGTAGGGACGTAAGGAGAAAAATTGCGCTAGGAAAGGAGGCTTTCACAAGGAGGAAGGAGTTGATGACGGGGACGTTAAGTAGGAAGGTTAAGAAAATACTCGTAAAAACTCTGATATGGAGCGTAGCTATGTACGGCGCGGAAACGTGGTCGCTGAAGTAGGAGGATAGACGTAGATTGGAGGCTTTTGAAATGTGGGTGTGGAGAAGAATGGAGAAGGTGAAATGGACCGAAAGGAAAGCAAATGAGGAAGTACTAGGGGTGGTGGGTGAGGGGAGGGGTTTGTTGGGAGAAATCCAATGGAGGCAGGAAAAATGGATGAAAGGCGTGTTGAGCGGTAGTGGAATGTTGAAGAAGGTAATAGAGGGGAGAATGTTGGGCATGCGAGGTAAGGGCAGGAACAGGATAGGGATGATGGACGGGATGAAGGGAGGAAAGAAGTACACAGAGATGAAGAGGGACCTGATGCAGATTAGGTTGCTGGATTGGGTTTTGTTTTGAGTTGCAAAGTGTTTGTTTGATAGTTGTGTCCATCCAAAAACCTACCTTAACCGGTAGATTACCTTATACGTAATAATAATGTGTGCATCAAAGGAGTATTTATGCTGTTAATTGGGAAAAGTGTCGTGCTACAAAACATTTGCCTATGCACGGCTGAACTACACCTGCATGGTAATCATTAGATACTCTCTCTCTTCTTTGAGTCAGAATGTCACTGTTACTAATACTCCATATTAGGAATATAGTTTTTTACACTAACGCCACGTGCTACGGATATTCTCTGTCTTATGAAGCTCGGTTGGAATATTTCCAGATTACTTTACAAAAAATATTCTTAACTCTTCTATTATTCTGTTTATAGACAGTTCATTGTCAAGGAAATGTCAAATACTTGCAGGGTCATGACGACTTTCGATTTAACGTCGTAATTGGCTTGCATCAAATGTAGCTTACGTATTTGTATGCCCTTGGCGGAAATGAAAAAGTGGGAAGATATTATGGCACGGGGAACATTCAACTAAGTCTTTTACAAAAGTAATCAACAACGCCAGCGTAGATCTCCATAATTTTACCGTAAGTGAAATTTTTATTTCGGTGATGTCTCTATGCATGTATATATAAAAATATATTTTCAACTACTTATCTATGAATAATATCAATATTACCGGGGGAAAATGTTGAAATTTTGAGCATAGAAATTTACCATTTTATGTTGGTGTACTAAGTCGGGGAAAAAAACTTCGCGAAATCTTGGAAGACAATATTTCGTTCCATAGTCCAAAATCCAGGACAGCCTGGGAAAAAAATTTGGAATTAGAAATCGTTCCATGACTGCCTACCTTATAAACCACTAGCGACTGTGGATTTGGAGAAGAATGCGATTTGCCATTCCGCTCTTCCGCTTCTAGTGGTTCTCACAATAGGTACTTCGGATGAGAAGGTGAAGTGGGGGAGTGGGCGAGAGATCTGTTTATTATTTCGGTATATCACGAGCTAACTCGAATGGATAAGAGTAGGGATGGCGTGTGTGAGAGAGAGAGGTAGCTAGAGAGGGTATTTGCTAGAGAGGAGATAGAGCGAGTTGGGCTAGGCGTCAGTGAGAAAGTGGTGGGGTTCGAGAAAGAGTCGAGGGTGAAAGAGTGAGGCAAATAAGAAAATTGGATATAAATAAGCAAAGGAGGAGTGGGGATTCCAATTGACCCTGGGGTTTTGTGCTTGTTAGGTGTGTCTGTGCATGGAACAGGGGGCGCTGATCATAGAGGGAGCGCCTGAAGGGTTTACATTTTCTACCTGTGACAATAGGAGTAAAAAATGATGAGTTGCATCGACAAGAAATAATAGTAGAACTTCCCGTTTTTCTCTTTTCATTAATGCATGACCTGTCTTCCTTAAGTAAAGGAACTTCACTTTACTGAAGATAAATGTGTACGGTAGATAAAATTGAATGAAATACTCACTGCCTTTGTCCATTCTATTATCACACCTATTATTGACCAGTTTTAGCTGAAGATCGACATCTATTCAAGACATGAAACGGAGTTATTCTTCAAACAAACAGTGGCAAATGAAACAGCAATAACTATAATGTATTCACCCGCTGATGATCACACAAATACGAGAAATTTCACAGTTGAAAACTATTCGCCCCAACCAGATCGGAACTTCTAATCTTTGACACTTGATGGAATATTTGGTAATTGGTCAGTCCTTGTTTCATTTAAGCCCTTGCAAATGCACTGTGGAAGAGGACGCCTCAGTTGCAGAACGTAAACACTTTACTGGAAACCGGGGGTTCCCTTTTGTGAATCCTAATACAATTAATCGATCTTTCAACGTAAAATATCTCGATTCCAATTTTGGTCTTTATTTAAATCTTAGTATGTGATTGATTCATTAAATGTTTATTTAATTAAAAGCTCTTTTAGTGCTATAATGTTCAGTAAACACACCTCCATTGATCGTACTTGAAATGCCTGCTGCGGAGTCACCCCCTGCTGTTCACCATTTTCAATTGAATTGCAGGATATCATGCTCATTCATTTGAATATTCAGTTTAGACCACGATGGCATGTGGACACTGTATCGTTCAGAGAATTGGCAGAGAGAAAATCCGCCAGACGTGTTAAAAGTTGCCACGCGAAATAGTAAGCGTGACGGGAATGTTGAAGGAATTGGTTGGGGGACCCTCGATTCACGAAGAGAACAGCCAAGACTCGAGAATTTTGAAAAAGTATAGGACACCTGAGTTTTCTTGCCACACCAAGTTAATCATTATGGAACCAAGCTACATTTCAAGATTTCGCCAATGAGATGAAATAATTGAGACAACCGTAGCGACAAATTCAAGTACTCGCTCTTACCACGCACCATACAGATCACAAAATTATTGATCTCAAGATTCTGAATATGTGTTCACTTAGATACAAACATTTAATAATTTAGTAAATAACAGCGTGGCGTACATAAAACTGCATGCTTGCGATTTTTTTTGTGTATGAACTAATTTACATTCAAGGACATGTAAAACCATAAACACAGTAATCAACCCGAAGATCGGTTTGGTTGGTGATCGTAACTCAGCCCACCCAGTACACAGCCCGACGGCGTGTGAAATTCACACATCAGGGTAGAGGGGCTAGTTCCTTTCCCTGTGCCGTTTATGGTTTCCCAGGATCTGGTGATGGATTCCCAGGAAAATCTGGTATCCGAAAAAACTTGGCAGCTTCAGGTGCCCTGAGTGGCTTGCCCAGGAATCGAATGCGGGCTCTCCGGTCAGTAGTCCAACGCTCTACCCCCTAGACTACCGCGTGCCACCTCAAGTATTCGTATAAACTAATATTTTGGTGCGTATTCCTGCCGCCCTACCATCCCTCGCCACATGTCCATGAGGTAACTTGTGACGCATTGTGTAGATGCGGTTGAATCGAGTCTCAGAATCCAGAATTTATCATTTGCTGCATATCAATACGAGAACGTATTTCTGCATGTACTATATGTCGTTTGATGACTCGTAGCGGAAGTCAATAAGGCGTGGAGCGTTCTAACAGTAGTAATTGATTGATTGATAAAACATTCGTTACATTCGGGAATCGAATCCCAACCATGAAAGAAGGGTGCCTTCCCACAAGAACTTCGGCCACCTCACCAATCAGATGATCCGATTGTATAGCAAAGAGAGAGGGAGAGAGTGAGAAGGATTGGGAGGAGGAGTGATTTAGGGTGGGGGGCGAAGGGGAGCGGGCGAAAGAAAGGATGGTTGGGGGCCCGAGAGGGGGTTGGGGAGGCGATGGGGTGGGGAGGGTGGGGGAGGAATGGTTTGGTGCGTGGGGCGAGAGGGGTGGAGGGTCATCGACCCCTGAACGACCTACGTACCGCTTCACTTTCCACGAGGGAAGGTGGTCACCGAAAGCGCCTCCTGCTCCTCGGAGAGGGAAGGGGGCGAGGTGGAGTGGCGGGAGGGGCGAGAGTTGGTCTGGGGAAGGGATGGGGTGCGGTCCGGAAGACGTGGGCCGGAGGGTGAGGAGAAATGGGGGGAGGAGGGCACCTCGCGGTATGCATAATCAACCTGCGCCGGAGGCGTGGCGGTTACATACATGGACGTCACGAGTTCTTGCTCTCTTGCGTCTCTTTTTTCCTCTCTCTCTTATTATCAAAGGGATTGAGATTCTTCCTCCGTGATTTCCCTTGCATATAGCATGCATGTTTCCCCTCAGCCCGTTGGCAGGGATTTTAAGGGTGTATAGTATGTAGTCACGGAGCGTGCACCTAGCGCTTATGATATGATGTGTCCATTCCAAAAGGACGAATTCATAGCATGTCATCTCTCAATAAATTTGATAGTTCAGAAGCAAATTGATCAGTGATTCAGAATGTTCGTCATGCGATTTATTAAAGGCATTCTATAATTTTTCTTTGGTGCTCAGTCTTCAGATTGTTCTATACAGCAGACTTCCAGTCGGTTCTATTTCCTTGCTCTACTTATCGCTTCTGTATGATTGGTACAGTTAGCATCCTCCATTATTTGTCTTGTATGTCCGTGTGGGGACCCTCCCGCTACCTGCAGCCTTGGGTCACATTCCCTACCTGTGTCCTTGGGGAGGAGAGCGTTTTATTTTGAATGTTCATGCGGTAGTGGAATTTCGCCTTCTTACTTTTCATATTCTGACTTGCGCGTTGTTGACGGATTTCATACTGCATCCTGGGGTGCAATGGTTTGTTGAATAGTAGTGTATATTTATTTGCATTGTGTATTTGTATGCGTGTGAGATGAAGGGATTTTTGCACGGGTGCATACGCCACTGTGGGTATAGTTTTGTATGTATGTGTTTATTTTGCATTTAGTTTTGTTTCTTTTGTACGGGTGGTGATCTAGCACTCCCCGCCACACGCCCTTGCGGCGGCTTGCGGTTAATTATGTAGATGTATACTTTAAGGTAGAGTCTTCCTCGACTTTCCTTTCCCTCAATAATTTCTTCCAAAATTGTCTTAACCATCTCTCGTATTGTAGAATACATCCTGTTACTCTTGCCCTCCTGTTTCTCATACCTCTCCAGGCGGCATTACTGTCCCTTGCCCTCTGATGAACTTCTTCATCTGTTATTTTGTCTCTCCTACTGATCATATGATTGCCCATATAGCGCCGCTGTTCAAAGGACTTTAAATCTCCTTTCCTCCTCTATTCCCAGGTTACACGCCTATAGAGGGCAGTACTCCACACGCATGGTTTTAGCTATATTTTCCGTTTACCCATGCGACTGCTGTTTGGAGAATATTCTACTTAATTAATTTCGGTTTTGGACGGTCTCTCTTCGTTATTTCTCTCACAGAACGGCCTTTTTGTAGTCCTAAATTATTTCCCCCTTAGTTTCCTCTTAACTGCTACCCACCTTCGTGCTGTTGATCCTCGAGTGTCGAGATGTGATATCCTGTTCAATACCCTCGCCCGCAAACCCAGCTGGCAAAGTTGGAAGGCTATCTAGTTTACTGAAATGAATTATTTATTAAATTTAATGATAATCTCGTGCAAAATATATTCATCAAAAGCAGTGGTTGGAGCTTCGGGTTCACATTCCGTTGGAATGGATTTTTTCCCATTTTCAATCATTTTAAACTATCCTCTATAAATACATACGTATACACAATAATCCAGAAGGCACGGAAAGGGTTTCTAGCGGGGGGTGTTAAGGCAGTGGAATATCGATGAACACATTCTCCATATACTTCCAATTTTATAACTTAAGCCTCCGTTGACGATTTGTTCAATCGCAAGCAAAATACCAATGGATTGTCATGTGTTACTTCCATAACTGAGTATGTTTTCCGATTCCCACGGTTGATACTGACTCAATACTAAAGTTAAACGAAAATGATCAATGAAACTTGTACCATAAGTAATTCACAAATTAAACTATCTACATCATAATATCAATATGATATAAAATATTTATGCTGTGAATTTTGTGGCTACAAATTCATAATAAGTTTTTACTAAACTGTCATCGTATAATGCATGATCACACAAAACGAGTAAGACCAAATATTTCCTTTTTGAAATGGAAGAGATATTTGCAAGATAATTACAGTCTTTTGCAGTCTGATATTTTACTGGTATCACAGAAGGAATAATTAGTGATTAGGTATTTCAAAAAAACAGAAAGAAATAAAATCAAAACTCAAAGTAAGGCCCTCGAAAGGTGAAAATATTAATAGGTAATGGCGTAATTACATGCGGACATGAATTGTCCCTTCTGTTTTCCGATTTGAATTCGCTATATTCTCTCAAAGCTGTACAGTTCAGCCCTTGACTGAGTTATGTGACACCGACTTAGTATGATGATCGCTCATATTTCGCATTGAAGCTTCATTAACCGATAACAAATTGGTTGTTGGGATCACAGCGAGAGGTTAGGTGGATTGCAGGGACATTATAAAAATAAATAAATCTTTTTCGTGCAAATAATTTGTCACGGCTGTGTTGGAAAAGCACTGAGGGAAGATTAAATATCCAGACAGCGGTATAAAGGATAGAAAAATATGTAAAGAGAAAGGAAGAAATATAATTATTTAGTCGTTCTGAGGATAAAATCTCCGCCTCAATTTTAATAAATCTTGCATATTTATCGTGCTAATGATATCTTTATTACACTTTGTTACTTATAAAAAATTGTTTTCTTAATTTTCATGATTAATAAAATTATTATTTGTGCACTTATGCGATAAGCTCAGGATGAGCAAGAAATATTGTTACTTTATAATAAGCATGCATTATTGATTAGGTCGCAGTGGATTACTGCAGTTACACACTGAGACATTGAAAGGTTTTGTACACAATTAGCTCTTAATTGAGGTCTTACTCCTCTATCGCTATTATTTCCAATTCTGTACTATCACCAATATAATATCTCTCACACCCTTATTGAGACATTGAGCACCATTCTCTTTCTCAAAGATCGCAGGCGCAGAGCATCATTTATGTGCAAAATAATTAAATATTTACATTTCCTTAAATATTAGGGATTAATGTATTTTGATACAATTTGCATCAAAGTTTCATTTAGGGCCGTTGCATTATACTATTAGCTGTCTTAAATGATGTCTGAAACTTTGTTATCGAAAAATAAGGAGCAATCAAAATTTAATCAACCAATTGCAATGATTATTCTATGTCAATTGAACTAAATTCATCCTTAGATACATTCTTGAGCATATAAGAATATTCAATTATGATCATTATAGTCTCTGTATTAGACACTCCTTAATGATAATACACACATGCGTCATTCACTGCGAGAGGCATCGGGTGTGTGTGGCAGTGGGTGTGTGGCCATCAGTCGTAATTACGAAACTACGAGGATTGATATGTTTTAAATATTTGTTTTTAGATTGCAACTACTTTTGCGATTTTGAATTGCCCGAAGGAAGGAAGATTATTTAAATCTTCTAGTACCCGGGTCCATTTCTCCTACTCTACTTCTACTCTTTACGAGTGTGCTGAATTCCAGGCATGGTGTTGGTCCTTCATAAAGCATTCGGGGTTACAAATAAACTCAGGTAGCCATTACATCTTAAAGTGGTATTTTCACCTGGGTCACATCTTTCTTATATAGAACTTAACATATCTCTGTTGGTTATACATGTTTATACGTTTAAAACAGGAGCTCGCTTCTTCCATAGCCACGAGTCGATTAACAATACCTCGAAAATAATTTTAAAAGTAATATTAAACTTTCAAATTCACATGCTGTGTAGTTTACTGTAGGAATATAACAAGTGTCGCCATTTATTATCATTAACAGACTTCGTGTGTGCTAAGTACAAGGAGTTTAAAATTGAATACAATCCTTTTACAAATCGAACAGATTTTCTTCGCACTAATCTATCTTCTCAACTAAAAGTGTATCCGTTGGAACCAAATGTGGCACAGCCTAAGAAAAACACGCGCATACCTCTCCCCTACTTTTTCATTTATTATCACATTTTTCTACAGTCCATCTTATGCAATAGAGTTTCTTTAAGGCGACGACACATCTCATTCTCGCAGCTGATTAGCTAAGCAGCGCCAGGCCCTTGGGCAAGATAAATAGACCAGCCTCTCCAGAAGGATCTTTTCCATACATACTAATATATAATAATCACTAACGGGACGTTAGTCGGGCTGTGTGGAGAAGCAACCCTTCACATTGGCCCTCTGCTCACTATGCTGAATTCTCTGTTAGATATTCCTATGGTTCCCACAATCAGTCTCAGGGAATTTTCTCTTGAACTCAAAGATACATTCCATTCCGTTAGTGCCATTATTTTTCGCTTTGCAATAATGGTCCGGTTCCACCTTGAGTGGGAAGAGCCACATCGGAAATGGAGAATTCCGACTAGAAGGCGAGATGTTCGGAAGTGATAATTATAGCTCCATTACTGTGTTCATCTGATTCAAGTCTTAATGGACTTTTTTGAAGTGGAATCGGCTTCTGCCGCCTCGGCTTGAAAGGTTCGCGTGGAATTTCCGATTACGACATATGATGTGGCTGATTTAGAATACCCTTTTCTACTTTTATCTCGAATTTGGTTGAGTTGCCAGAATTGGGGCGGGCCAAAGACAAGTCACATCAAGTGGATGGACAAGATGATTGCCTGCTGTGGTCAAATTTTAGCTTGAATTGCCCACATTGAAGAATATTTACTGTGCTCAGAGTTTAAGGTGGTGTCAGGACTTCAGATAGAAGCATGCTATTCAAGGAAGTCATCTCGATATGAGGTAAGATTCGAGGAAATTTCCATGTGGATCAAAAAAATACCATTAAAGACTTCTATCGGTGTCTGCAGTCGCCCTGGTAATATAAAAAAAACCATAAACACAGTAATCAACCCTAAGGTCGGTTTGGTGGGTGATGGTAGAGTTCACCCAGTAGCAAGCCCGACGGCGTGTGAAATTCACACATCAGGATAGGAGGGCCAGTTCCTTTCCCTGTGCCGCTTATGGTTTCCCGGGAAGATCTGGTACCCGAAAACTCATAAACTTGAGTGGAGCTGAGAGTGCCCAGAGAGACTTGCCCGGGAATCATACCCGGGCCTTCCGGTCAGTAGTCCAACGCTCTAAACCTGGACTACCGTGACCCTTCCTGGTAATAAAATAATCGTAATCAAAGGAATGAATTCACCCAAATAAAGACATATTATTAATCAAGCTAAACAGGAATAACAACTCATGGCATATTGTGATACGTATAAGTAGCTTACTGGGGCCAATATTTCAAAGCTGTAAGTCAGCTTGTGGTTGTAATTTTGTTTCCTTATTTATTATTTTTAGATTGTTTGTGTATGAATAAGGTACACGTGGGTCACCGTTTCCCAAACACACCCAAGTGACCTAGTGTGTGTTTCCTATTTTGCCCTTACTTGACACTTTGTTTTTTTACCCCCCCCCCTTTATACGAACCTAGTGCCAATCAAGTTTACGGTCTCTGCTATTTCGTTTTCCATTGTTTCACGACCGTACGTACGCTCATTTTAAATTTACAAAGTAAGTCAGTGATTTTCTTTTCCATGTCAGGTACAGTCCTCGTAATTTGCACATTTATGAAGTCTGCCGATGGAAATAAATGACGCAGCCCTTGTTTCACGTTTTTATTACACAATATGATAATTTGTAAATTTCCAATTAAATTTAAGATTGTTACCAGAGGGATTGTAAGCAGAATAGGCTTATGAAACGGGCCTCTCGTGAGCATGCCTGTCGACTATAATCATCTGAGGTCTATTACGTTCATTTTCTTATCTTGAATTTTCTATTAAGAATTGGAATGATAAAAAATGTGTTTCTATCCAGCTCCGCTATCAGTGAGTATAGTTCTTGCGTCTGCACACAAATGTAAGAATGAAAGTAAAATTATCTACCTTGTTCTTACTACAGGGTTAGGTTGTCCAGAAAAACTTATTTTTTTCCCATTTTTCCCAAAAAAACTTTCATTTTCCCAAATGCTTTCAGTCAAATGTTTCAATAAGTGAGATTATAGGTAATAATGAACAGTTTAGAAAATATGTTAAAACCTTTTTCTTCCTTCTATCTTGATGAAGACAATCGCGCAAGATGCAGCGCAATCCAAATGCAAAAAAAATTAGGATTAAGATGAACCTTAACAAAAGTTATATGTACCTTTATGAGAGAAATAATTTGGCGTAGTGTTAAGAATGAAGATATATTCAATTATTAATGGGTCTACGTGACAGAGACAATAGGAGATTGATGAAAAATGGAAATAGGGTAATATGTATGTATTTATCATTTATTGACTTCTTTCAATGCTTTACTTCAAATATGCAACAGTCATAGAATTTAATTTCTGATTTTACGTGCGGTCTCATTAAAATTTTATCATTATTGGCTACTCAAATGTATAAATAATTAAATTCAACTTAATTTGGGCAATCAGCGTGTGGGGAAGAGGACAGTTTTATATGAAAATGTATCTTTAATTGAGTATGTAACGATATTAATAATTGTTTATTTTCAATTCAGATGAAATCCCAACCAGAGTGGACAGAAGCCTTAAATAGCATTGCTCCTTCGGAGAATACGTACGTCTTGATAGCACTTCCCGGATGTGAGCAATTGGAATTTCATTGCACTGGTATGTTTACTAGATTTAATTCTCACTTCATTAGATTTTATTAGGATCTGTAGGTTATAAAACTTGGATGCTTAAAATGTATGTGATAAATTAGAAACTCAGGAGAAACTAACAATGAAAAGTATACTTTTATTTTTTTAAATTCTAAATATAATTATAAAATTACGAAAAGTATTTCGAAGCACTCTCGAAATTTAAGAAACACGGTATTTTCTAAATTCAATGAAAGATTAAAAATTTTATTGAACGAAAGAAGTTTCTTTCGTTTGGAGTTTTGAACTGAAAAACTCGATTGTGCATTAGGCGGAGGAGAATAGAACCCCAATGTTCGTGTCCGTTGGAAAGAGTCAAAAGCATTTTTCCCCGATCAAAAGTAAGCCAATTCATGCTCCCTACACTCATTCGTCCATACTTGCATAAACTTCAAACAAACATTCTAATTGGGCCTCCTCCCCACTCTGTCCAAACCCATCTTCCATCAAAACTTCCGTAGAATTCCATGGTTTCGTGCTTCGTGAACCCAATCGACTCAAAAGAAATACCTACCGTAAGCGAAAGAAGTTTCGCTGCGGTGAAGGACGAAGTCGACTGGAGAGGTACTCTGGGAGGAGGGGGCGAGGAGATGAATAAGAGGATTCGGTGGGCTTTATTTAATAAATAAAAGGGTGGGGCATGTGCCGTCTTTACGCCGCCGAGCGGTGGCAGTGATGGAAGAGGGATCTCATCCTCCACGGCCGTCAGGGGAGACTTCAACACGCGGGGGAAGCGGCCATCGGGAACTTCAACGCGCGAGGCGGCGGCAGCCGCAATCCCCTCTCTCTCTCTAACTCCACCCTCCCTCCCTTCCGCTTCCTCCCCTCCCTTACCTCTTCGGGAGGGCCTGCTGAAGTGAGGCACTCGTGGGGGAGAGGAAAGGAGGGTACAGGGAGAAGGAGGAAGGGTGGGAAGCCTGAGAGGCGGTGCTGGAGTGAAGGGAGAGGGAGGAGGAGACCGCTATGCGTTTGGAGCCTATGTGGTTACCGTTACCTCTCGCCGAATGGTTATTCCAAGGTTCTTCCGGCCGGTGTTGATGGTGGTGGTAATCGTCACCCAACGTTGCGACTGAAAGAGGTAGTCTTGAGCGAGCCTTCGGCACAGCAGAGCGGACCAAGTTGAAAGCGGGCGACGCCGTAGTCACCTCCTCGTTGTGCGCGTATCCTTCTCTTACTCGTCCCCGCACTTTTTCCTATCTATCTCACTCCACTTCATTCTGGCCCCTCCCTCCCGGCGGCATCCCTCGCTAGAGGCCGGGATACATCTCCCGGGAGAGTCGTCGAGCGCGACGCACGGCGTACGCACCTTTTGAACTTCGCTGCTGTTCGAGTGTTGTGAGACATTTCGTTCCCGTCTGGGGAGACGAAAACACACAAGCCAAAGAGAGAGAGAGGTTGGGCGGAAGTGGAGTCAACGTGGACTCGCTGCAAGTGCGTCGTTTTTATTCCTTCATTTCTTACTCTCTTTGCCTGCCAATCCCCCCCTTCCCCCGGCCCCGAATCTGCGCAAAATCTCGGGAGACTTCTGCCCTCCCCAAGCTCTCGGGCCCACGAGGGCTTCCGCGGTGAAGTCGGTGGAGGGCGCGGAAGGAGGAGGGTTCCACTGTTTTGTATTGTTGGGCGAGTGTGAAAATGAAGGCCAACTGGAGGTCGGTTGGCGTTCAGCTGTTTGTGGCGTGCTTGGTTTGGCCGCTGTTTCTCGGCGGGGTCGGAGGTCAAGGCGACGACGACGGCGGAGGATCCTTGGCCACAAGTTTCCTATCCGGTCAGTGAACTTGTTTTACTCTTCCCTTTAAAAATAAAATTTTGTGACGCCGCGCGGGAGCAGTGGCGCGTTAGAGGTCATTGGAGAATGTAGTTTTCTGTTGGTTCTTATTGCAATTCCATCGCCGAAAGACGGATCCAGACATTAATTTCCTTGACTTTGTAGTTGATAAAAAATTCTAGTGCCATTTTGTAAACTTTACATGCGAGGAAATATTGTTTGAAGTGTTTACCTAATTTTCTGCGAAAATTGAGAATGCTTGTCTATGCCAAGTATATTCATTTTTTGTATTGCTTTTATAACTGTATTCTTATTGTTTACCGAGTGGTCGAGCATTCCACTTCCCTGTTTAAATAGGCTTATTTCATTAACACTAATGAGTCGTTTCTTTCTTGAAATTTTAATCAAATTGGAATTGCTTACTTTGGCTAAATTTTTAAGGTTTAATCTTTTTAAGGTTCAAGAAAGCGTTAAACATTAGATTTCTTATGTCTTATTTTAAGAGTGAGGTAAAACTTTGTCGTTTAATTATTATTAATATATTATTTTAATGCTTTTAAATATTTTTAATATTTAATTAGACTATGTTCCCTTCGTTCTAGTCAGTTTACATCTGGAATAATTTATTAATACTTAAATAAATACACGGAAAATTAGTAGTATCGTATTATTGTCCGAACGGAATTCCACTACAAAGGTATGCAAAGTTCGACACATTACATTGATTAAATCGGCAATGAGAAGTGAGCGTTGAAAAATCTTGAATGCGTATTGTAGGAGAGACGTACTAAATAATATTACTAAAGGGTAAATATGAGAGTGTTAAGGCATGGTTATATAATAATTCATTTCCATTATCTTTACCTATGAGAAGGATTTAGTCTCACTCAAATGATATTTGCGTGCAAGAAAATACTAGTATTGAGTATAATCGCAACCCCAATCATCCTCGCCCCTAAAACGCATGCACGGTTCGAAATTTACGTTGATTTTGAAAGTGGCAACTCAAAATATTCTCGCATATTTATTTATATATAATCAATGAAACATCAGAACTGCAAATAGTTCTACTCTGAAGGAAGGTTTCCAAAATTCGATTGCCGTGTACAATATTTCAACACTCAATTTCTACTTCATTTATGGCATTTGCTCATCTCCCCCTATATATCTTCCCGCTGTCTGTCTGTCGCTTAGAGAATAAAATCTATATATCTTCACGAATATAGACGAGTTTATAAACAGCGAACATTACCATCCTTGCCCGTAATACATCAATGACTCCTTGAAGTTTTGCACCCCTATTCAGAAGACTCCCAGAAGTTGTGCGGCGTAATGTTCACAGGTAGGAGACTGGTAGTGACTTCCAGATTTGATCCTAATTTGTTTCACGGCCGTTGGTTGCATGCTGGGACCATGCTAAGTTTCGTCGAGAGCACGAAACTTGCGAATGTAGGGAAATCATGGAGAGGTTCTTTCCGCTTCGCCCCCGGCCCCGTTCTCCTTGTTACTCCATTCGAGGAACTACGAGGCTCGCGCGTGTCATGTCCTTGAGTGTCATCTTTGGGGTCTTTGGCCACGGAGGCATGTTAGAATACGTAAAAATTCGTGGGATAGGCTGACAGGAGGAGGAGGATGGGGAGAGGGTTGGAAGCGCCACGTGATTAACTAAAAAAATAAAGGGAAAAGATCCGCCCCTCGACCTCATGCCTAACATAATCAACTATACCTACTTTCGAGGGGGCATTGTTACTGTTATGGAGCTCGGCCCAAGGCGGGACCGTTTAAAAGAACCCTCTTTCGTGAGGAAACACCACAAAATAAACACGAGCAAGGAGAAAGTGGAAAGCAGTTCCTAGAAATAAAGACGAACAAACTAAGACAGTTGAATAACTTTTAATTTCCCAATTCCTTATTTTGTGTTGGATTGCTCTCTCTGGTAATGTATTTTTTTGAACAAAGGGTTATCAGCCATTCGGTCCCCCTTAATACGCGATGAGTGAATAAATTATTGCATTACTCGGCTTGTTATTACGGCACCTCAAGTTGAATGCCATACACAATGGTCCTGCATGAATTACTAACGTCAAGCCCTTGAATTCTTTGTTCATCCGGGCGTTGTTTTATCTCCACCGGATTCTTCGTGCTGGATGTGGTTTTAGTTATTTAGTTTTCTTTTTATTGTTCGCATTGAAATATTTACATGGATATAAATTATATTTGCTGGCAATTAGGACTCGTATGCACTAAACAAAACTCTAATTCGGGTCCTGCCGTGGGAGTGGATCTACTGCCTAAGTGACTCCAAGTCAGAGGAAGAGACGCTTTCATTGAGATCAAGAGCATTATAAAGATTTGCACATATAATTGCAATATGTACATATTCTGTTTGGTTTGAAACGTGTTAATCCCAAATATTGGGAATGTGTACTGATTTTATAATTGATTTAACTTAGAACATACTTATGGTAGTGGTGTTATAATGGTCGGAATTCAATCAGTATGGAACGTTGATATTTAAAACATATCTTTATAACATATTTCATGCAGTTATTATCAAGTTATTGTCATTCCTACGGATGTGGTGCTTGATGTGATTCGGTCGATATGATTATTTGAAGCGGTAAGTGATGACCACCCTAATTAAACATAAAAATTTCGTTTATTGTTTTATCGTGATATTAGATTGGAAAAAGCAGCTTTAGTCGTTAGATAGAAGTAAAGTGCTCTACTTTTTATATTATCCTCTTTTCTGAAAATTCCCGAAAAATGGACGAATGGGCAGGAAACTCCCGTAAACGATTTCCGTCCCCGATAAATAGAAATTACGCCGTGATCCAAAAAAAAAATTGGGAACTTGGATTCGGAAATGTGGTTTTTGCAATCATCCAGACGAGAAAAGTTTAAAAGCCGGGGCTCCCTCTAACGGTCATGCGGGGAAAGTATTTCCGCGAACTATCATTCACGTCTGGCCTCAATTTCCAGACTCATCCTGCAAGTACATGCGTGAAGCGTTTTGGAGTCAATCCTCGACCTTTTTTCTGAATAAAAACTTCAATCGTATACCTATCGCCTTCAAAAGATTTCCTGGAGTGTCCCGTTTCATGTAGTCGACGATGAATGCATCGAATTGCGACAGAAACTGTCTCTCATTGGTTTTCCCCATAATTTCAAAGTGCCTGCTAATGGACCTCGTGGTAGATAGCAAACGGTCGTTTAGAACGAGTAGGCCATTTTCTAAGAGCGGAGATTGTCCCTCTTCGTGAATAGCTATGACAAGATTTCCGTTACTCCTGTCCCTGGTTTGGTTAAACCCTTGGTAGTTTACCACATTTGTTGAAATACGAACGATTAGCGGTTACGAATTTTAGCGATTTCGATGTTCTCACGCCATTATCAGGAACTTGATGATGTAATGACTTTGAAATCGGTACAAGTATTTCAATAAATATGGAGCATAAGCATGTGTTTTCAATTAACAGGAGTGAATGCCGCAAAGTCTCTGTGCCAACCACTCATTCTAGTTGGTGTATTCCTCCTGTTTGGGCCACGCGAAATACCTTAAACACATTTCTGAGGTACTGAAAGGCAGTTATTGGTTGATTGCCTTTCACAATGCCTTGATTGCATAGTTTATTTCTTCACTTTTAGATCATCATGGAAAATTATGTTTGTAACGTAGCCATAAGCCTGTCATTTCATATTTAAAACTCATGGAACCTTAAAATTTAACATTGGCTGGAACTTTATCATGAGCATATAGTGAAAAGTGATCGTGTCTGTTCTCCAATCATACAGTTTTACCTATTCCATTTTTACAGTGACGACGAAATGTTTCATGATGCCATTTACCTTTTAAGATTCTATTGAGATGATGTACAAGGTTTTTATAAAGTATGCTAAGTGGGACATTTTAGATCGAATCATCATTATCATATCACTAAGCAAATTTTATAAAAATAGATGCCTTTTAGAGTTTATCACTTTAATTTTTACGGTCTCGTGACTAATGCAGGTCCTTATCACCCGTAAAAATTTGCTATTGAGCGTTGGGAAGCGAAATAATTTTAAAAATTAATCAAGATAGGAATTGTAAAGTTAGGTTAGTGCAAATTTGCTTATTTAAATTTAACGTGGACATTCGTAGTTCGAAAAAAACACAAGGATCAATGATAGTAGCAGAAGCAGAGTAAATATTTTTATAAACTGTGAGTAAAGTCGATAAATTGTGAAATAATGTTTGACAATTGATTATTTTGCTAGGAATCAAGTTATTTAAATGAAGAAATCTATATATAATAAACTTCTAGGCTAGATTTAAACTTTTGCAAGGACGAGTCCTCAAATTTCAAGAAGCTGCCAGAGATGCCGCGACAGTAACTTTTGACGGAGTCATCTGTTTATATGCATTACAATGCAACAATTTCATAGTGTAAAAATTATTCGCCTTGACATAGGGGGATCCGAACCCGGATCCCTCGATGTCCGGTCGAGTACTTTAGCCAGTTAAGCTATCGAGGCGTCGTCTTGCACTCTGAAATTTTTTCCGAAATCCCGTCCCAGGCGAATGTTTTTATTCTCTGAAATTGTTGCATTGTAAAGACTACTAAACTTTTACAGCTATTTCCTTCGCATGAATTGAAAAAAATAATGGTACGCATTCCTTGTTCTTTTCGCAGAACACATATTCAATCCGCCGAATCATAGTGTTCCCCGAAACATCACTTGCTTAACATTGGTCTAGGGAATATAGGATTTAATTCTTGGCTTGGGAGGTCTGACAGCCAAAATTTGGACGTACCTGTCTGTGTCACTGGATTTCCAGTTTATGTTGTTACTCCATGGGCCGACTCGTAGCAGCGTGGCGAAAGGGAATGAAAATTTCCCTGAAACGTATCAAAGACCTTTGAATTCGCGATCCGTATAGCGTGTGTGTGGTGTTCTTCCACCTGATCCAACTCCCCGATAAGTGACCGTCAGGTATCACAGTTTATTTATTCGTCTCACGAGACGTTTTTAAATTCTATAAGAATTTTTACCGCGGACTTAAAATGACAACCCATTATAAAGCGTAGGGCGGAGAACGAGAATTCCCCATCTAATAAGGCCACGAGAGTTCGAACGACAAGGTTTAATTTCACGTCATCGATCAATGGACATTTTTGCGAATTTTGGTCCAGGGCAGGTTTATTGGCCATCTCTTTAGTCGCCGGCGTTCCTGAAATCATTTCTGCCACTATAATTCCGGGAGGTGGCGGGTCGATGAGCTCGTTTGCGCTGTCTAGGTACTTAGGGTGCGGGTGGGGATGGAAAGAAACTCGGCATTGACATTAGACTAGACGGAATACGCATACCGAAATGTCACTTACATTTACAGCTGCATTGTTTGCAATGGTAATTTCTGGTTGATTCCTCATGCAGAGAAATGTGAGACCGTGGCGATGGTAATTTTTTTTATGAAGGGCCTACTGGAACTGTTTTCGAATCCTAGTGGACGTACGGAAAGCGAACTGGAAGAGTGCCTTGTAATAAACCAAAAGAGAAGTTTATCTGCATGGCGATGGTTGTCTTTAAAATGATTCCAATAATTGATGTGCAATTTTGACGAAGTATAGAATTCGAGAATGAGAAGACTGCAAATAATGTCGCACTTTTCGGATCGAAAACAATAAAAGAATAGCCATAGCTGTTCAGTTGGTGTCAGACTCAATTTTCGATCTCAAACATCTGATGAGGAGCAGTTTTTGTACAGCTTACAGGGGAGGACTGTATTGAATAATTCAACCCTGTCGGTTTACGGTAGTCTCACCCCTGCTCTGGGACGCATTATGTAGATATCACTCCAGCAGCAGATTCTATTGCCTCTCGACATTCACTGCTAATTTTATTATATTGAAATTGGCTGCGGCGATAGCTGTCATCCAAACCCTGGGATGGCTCCGACAATAGTTGATTATTTCTACCCCTGCGAATCCACAATGGAAACCTTTCTACGTGGTGTACGCCCTCGTACAATGGTAATGTCATCGTTCCAAGAGCGTATTAATGATCAGCCATGCGACCGTTTGTCATGCGATCAGTGACTCTGATGGAAAGCAAAGAAAATGCGGCTGAAATAAAAATGTATAAATAAACCAAAACTATCCATTTGTCGGCACTGAATACATAAAAAACAATTGCATAAGCAGGAAAAAAAGGAATGCGTTTGCGTGGAAATAATTATGTACAAGACATTATGATAATGACATTCTTATCTAACTTATTACCGACGGCATTGCAATGATTACTACGGCATTCTTTATTGGTAGCGCTCTTAAGAATGTCATTACCCAATTTAAGCTTCATAATGGTAATTTAAGTCAGGAGTGAAGGTGATAGTGGTTTATCGAATTTTCTGCCGTAGATTTTGAAAGGATCAAAGTTCAAAACAGAGGAAGAGACCTACATTTCCAATGGGTTTTTACTAAAATCGTTTATATCTGACGGAAAAAAATATAAGGTGTGGCGGTTCAATGTACTCAAATCACAAAGTAAGTAGGTACTACATGTCTCTGTCTATGTCTCCGCAATTCCTCTGAAACTTACAAAACGAGCTAATGATTATGCTCACTCATTTTATGACAGGAATGAAAAAACTGTTATTACTAGAAAAGCTGCAAACTAGGCGTATAAATGAGTCATATATACAAAAATGTATATTTAATACTCTTCCCCTAGGTTATTAAATTAGTACATGTACCAATATACGCACTGCGTGATTAAATATTAATGTAGGGGAACATGAATTGGGGCAGGCACGGCAATGCAAGCATTTGGGAAGTATTTTCGTCCGATTTTCGCAAAGTGGCAAGGCCATTGAGAGAGGAATTCAATTGTAACTATACGTGTACCAAGAACAGGGTTTCTAGAGTAAATCTATGAAATATTTCCTAAATTCACGTCGCAAATGAAATTTTAGACGAAGTTTTGGTTGTGGAGATATGCGTCCTATGGCTAAGACATTGGCTCCGTGGGAAGAGGATGTGAGTGCACATAGATTGGGGGCTAATGAAATGTGATGATTATGGAGAAAAGGGAAAAATTAAGTGGAAACGGGAGAAGAAAATCGAAGAAGCCTTAGATAGGTTTTAGAGAATAAGGAAGTTGGTGGGGGGAACTTGAAGGAGGAAGTAACGATGAACTGAGGAGATTGTGGAAGCTGTGATAGAAGGAGGATTTATATATATATATATATATATATATATATATATATATATATATATATATATATATATATATATATATTTATATTTATATATATAAATTATATATATTTGAATATATATATATATATATATATTCAAATACGAAGTCCCGCCATACGGCGCACAAATATTCATTCAAACATAGAAATAGGTATAAGGAAAGGGGATAGGAAAACACATAAAAGGCGAACACAGGACATGACACAACTTAAATAGTGCCCATCATTACATTCTTGGGGATGATAATTGAGGTGGTTTCCCGTTGCCTTCCTCAATAGTGTTTTTAACGTGACACCATCACTTAATGACTGCCCCACTGGGGTCAGACGCCTTTGCAGCCGCCTCACTGAGGAACAGACGCTGCGTGGACTACCTTTCGTCTGACTCCTAACCTTCGACCTATCTGGCATGGGTGACCCTACCCGGAGCAATTATTATTACTCCCGCCAGCACAGCTCTAGTGGGAGGGATATATATATATATATATATATATATATATATATATATATATATATAGGTCCTGAAATGAAACCTAGAAATTGATTGGCCAATGTGCCACGAAAAGTAGTAGTTTAGCTATCAAGACGTCCGGCTCCAGAAAAGGGACTTTCAAAGACGGTATTGAGAGGAGCTAAAGCAAAGACCCCACATTAAACTGTATCAGTATATAACACCATTAGCATAAAATAAAAAGTTTCCCGGTGATTAGCTTTAATATCGTTTTTTTTCCTATATTTCGCTAGAACAAAGAATAAGGGGAGATTTAGGTAGGATTTTAGGGAATGGCGATAACTCTTTAAACCTAGTTTTGAACTTTTTCAGGAAATGTGGCCAAATGAGGAAATATAGCATTTGTATTTAGTTTTTAGGCGATTAATTTATTATTATTTATTTATTAAGTATTTATTTTTTTATAAAAACGTGTTTGGATTTTTAAAGCTCTAATTTGTCAGTCAGCCTTAGGGTTGAAAGCATTGCTGAGTGAATAGGAAATTTAGTGCGGCAGATATGGGATGAGAATCAATATCAATTTAACAAAGGTTATGAGATTTTCCAGAAAGAAAAAGGCTAAGCTGCACATTGAAATAGGAGGGTGAAAATTAGAGCAGGTAGAACAGCTTACGCATCTCGGAAGTGTTTTGGGCCAAGATGGTCAAGTAGTAGGGACATAAGGAGAAGATTTTCGATAGGCAAAGAGGCTTTCTGAAGGAGGAGGGAGTTGATGACATGGACGTTGAGTAGAATGTTAGGAAAGGAGCCGTAAAAACTTTAATATGGAGCGTACCTATGTACGGCACGGAAACGTGGTCACTGAAGCAGGAGGATAGGTGTAGATTGGAGGCTTTTGAAATGTGGGTGTGGAGTAGAATGGAGAAGGTGATATGGACGGAAAGGAAAACAAATGAGGAAGTACTGGAGATGGTGGGTGAGGAGAGGGGTTGGTTGAGAGATATCCTATGGAGGCAGGAAAAATGGATGAAAGGTGTATTGAACGGTAGTGGAATGTTGAAGAAGGTAATAGAGGGAAGAATGTTGGGGAAGAGAGGAAAGGGCAGAAACAGGATAGGGATGTTGGACGGGATGAAGGGAGGAAGGAAGTACACAGAGATGAAGAGGGACCTGATGTAGAGTAGATTGCAGGATTGTGTTTTGTTAGGAGTCACAAAATATTTATTTGGTAACTGTGTCCATGCAAAAACCTACCTTAACCGGTAGATTACTTAATAATAATAATTTCATGACAGTGGTGAAATATGACCTAAGCTATCAACGCATCCTACTGCGAAATCACCCGTCAGCACCCCAAAATTACATGCTGAATGCAGCTCGAGATACGTATCATATGTTGCTTATAATTATTATTAGGTAATCTACCGGTTAGGGTAGGTTTTTGGATGGACACCACTTTCAAATAAATATTTTGTAACTCCAAGCAAAACCCGATCCAGCAACCTAAACTACATCAGGTCCCTCTTCATCTCTGTGTACTTCTTTCCACCCTTCATCCCATCCAACATCCCTATCCTGTTCCTACCCTTTCCTCGCTTGCCCAACATTCTCCCCTCTATTACCTTCTTCAACATTCCACTACCGCTCAATACGCCTTTCATCCATTTTTCCTGCCTCCATAGGATTTCTCTCAACAAACCCCTCTCCTCACCCACCATCTCTAGTACTTCCTCATTTGTCTTCCTTTCGGTCCATTTCACCTTCTGCATTCTTCTCCACACCCACATTTCAAAAGTCTCCAATCTACGCCTATCCTCCTGCTTCAGCGACCACGTTTCCGCGCCGTGCATAATACGCTCCATATCAGAGTTTTTACGAGTCTTGTCTTAACATCCCTACTCAACGTCCCCGTCATCAACTCCCTCCTCCTTGAGAAAGCCTCCTTGCCTAGCGCAATTCTTCTCCTTACGTCCCTACCACTTTGACCGTATTGGTCCAAAACACTTCCGAGATATGAAAACTGCTCTACCTGCTCTTTTTTTTCCCCGCCTATTTTAATATTTAGCTTAGCCTTTTTCTTTCTGGAAAATCGCATAACCTTTGTTTTATTAATATTTATTCTCATCCCATATTTATCGCACTGAACCTCCAATTCACTCAACAATGCTTGCAACCCCTTGGCTGACTGAGCAACTAATGCTTGGTCATCAGCAAACCTAACCGATTTTAGCAATTCCCCTCCGACTTTCATTCCTACCTCCAGTTCTTCCCATGCCTCTTTAATCATTTCCTCTACATATACGATGAACAGTACCGGTGACAATGGGCAACCCTGCCTTACACCTCTTCCTAACACTGCCCATCCGGACTCTCCGTTCCCCACTCGCACCTGAGCAGTCTGAGACATGTACAGGTTGCGGATCAGTCTCCTGTCCCTCCAATCCATTCCTATTTTCTGCAATACACGCATTAATTTTTCCCAATTCACTCTATCAAACGCTTTTTCGAAATCTACAAAACAGGCAAAAACGTCCTGATTGTATTCTATATTCCTCTCGATTAGTGATCTCATTACTGCAATGGCATCCCGCGTACCTCTTCCTTTCCTAAACCCAAACTGATCATCCCCTAAGTAATCATTTGCCTTACTCTCTATCCTTTTGTTGATGATCCTGAGAATAACTTTAGCTGCGTGGAATATCAAACTTATTGTTCCGTAATCCTCACATGACGTAGACTTTGCCTTTTTTGGAATAGGAACTAACACCGATCTCACAAAATCTTCCGGCCAGATTCCTTCCTCATAGATAATACAAATCAGTGCATACATGGCCTTCTTCCCACCTTTTCCTAACCATTTCAACATTTCTTCAACGTTGCTTATAATACATTTTGGAATATACAAACTAATTTTACTGCGAATTATAAATGTAATCCCAAACTCACGCCTAGATTAATGGATAAAATACGAGTTGTTACACTTATGTATTTTTAATCACCTGCCATTTGCCTGTAGGTATACATGATTATGCTTTCTCTTGATTCCTTTCGAACTGTCTTATTCGCAAATTTAGCAACTGCAATTTTAATCAATTGCGTTTTTCGAATATTTGCGGTTGTACACGGATTAAACACATTGAAAAATTTAAGTGAGTGACATACCCGACAATGTAATGAAACATTTTTGTGAACTTTTTATGTCTGTTGCATGGTTTAGGATGCGACCCCTTAGAGTTACGAAGAATTAAAAAGAGACGAAGGAAACTGTAGTGGTACAGAAAATCCTAATTTGCTTGCGAAAATAAGGCAATTGTCATGACACCATAATGCATCGGGTCAGAGGTCGGGTTATAATAGACACTGTTGTCTTACTACTCTTTCTGACAACATCATACCGGCTCTCCATCCACCACTCTCAACTGAGCGGTCTGAGACACGCACAGGTTGCGGAAAAGTCTCATATCCCCTCCTAAATCTACTACTAGTTTCATTCATTCAAATATATTCATTAATTCTACGAAATTACCTCTATCGAACGCCATTTCAAAATCTGAGTGGGTTGCACAAACGTCCGCCCTACAACACTTTTTAGTTGCATTTCACAGAAAAGGACCAACTTGAAGCTCTGTGGCTCTTCCGAACTTTTAAACTGACCTTTGCAACCATGCCGAAATTGGAAATTTCGGCATGGTTGCAAAAGGTTACGACTTTTGTTTTCCTCTTTCCGTTCCAACAGTTTTGTTTCATCGGATCTACTTGCACTAAGGTATCTAAGTGCGAAATAGTTTTATGGGCATGGGAGACGACCAGCTGATTAGTGACAAGAAGAACAGTAAAAGTAGGGTTAGAAAAAAACAATGGCAACATTAAAGGCTAATTTAATTTTTACAATTTTAAAACTATGACCCTAAGGGAATATTTAAAAATCCCTTAAGGTCGTAGCGTGTGTTTATTCTGATTCCTCCTCATTCGCTGGAATTCTCCTTATATCTGTTGGTTATACACTTGACCTTTTCGTCCATATGTTCGTAATCTCAACCTCCGTATTGCGATGGGGCGAACAATAAAAAAGCTCTCTGAAGACCCGCTTTCAACTAATGCAAGAGAATTAGTCTGCGATGAAATTTTGCTCCACGAGTGCTTCCCAATATAGTTACTCCAACAATCTAAACATAAACTTGAGGTACTCCTCGCGAACTCTAATAGTTAATAGTTCTTAAGGGCCGTCCAAAACCTACATTTGTAAGGCAAGTGAGATTGCAGTGAATCTTAAACCGCCAATACTTGATTCTCTACTTTATACACAATTCCGAGGAAGTTCCCTCTTAATAATATTCACATCTGAAATTAATATTTGCTCAGAGACTGTGATTCCCTACATAAAAGACGTCCAAATACCATCCTTAACCGTGGTTTCACAAAGTAATTGCTGACTTAAATCATTCGGTCATCATTATTTCAGGTTAATAATTTATTATTATTCATAATCATTTGTTGGTCCAATGAACCATATGCAATGTTACGAGGGTCATCCGGAAAGTAGTACCCGTTCGTGCCGCATGAAGTGCTGACGACGCGAGTAGCCGCTGGACGAGGTCAGATAGCTTCAGTGGCTTGTCTGCCTTCTCTGAGCCAAGTTGCGTGACGCTAGCATTGCCTGTGTTGTTTCTGTGATTGTTTACAATGTTTAAAAAAATTGAGAACGCCGCCAGTTGTGAAGTGAGGGCAGTGATTAAATTCCTCAATGCAAGAAACGTTCGCCCATGTGATATTCATCGCCAATTAAAGGAGGTGTATGGAGACAATGTAATGGACGAGTCGTCTGTTCGGCGGTGGTGTCGCAACTTCAACATGGGGAGGGGGAACACACACGACGATGAGCGTTCGGGGAGACCGTCTGTCATTACAGACCAACTGGTGAGCTCAGTTGACGAATTCGTGAGGAACGATCGGCGCGTCACAATTGATGACATCTGTGAGCATTTTCCCAATGTTTCTCGAACAATTGTTCATGAACTTGTTAAATACCATCTGCATTATGCAAAAATTTGTGCAAGATGGGTCCCTCGCATGCTTACAGATGAGCACAAAACCAAGCGTATGGCTGCAGCACTGACGTTTTTGGGACGTTATTCTGATGAAGGAGACTCTTTCTTGACTAGCATAATTACTGGTGACGAAACATGGGTTTGTTATGCATCACCTGAGAGTAAACGACAGTCAATGGAGTGGCATCATGCTCATTCACCAAACAAACCAAAAAAATTCAAGACAGTTCTGTCCACCAGGAAACTCATGGCAACCATTTTCTGGGATCGACGAGGTGTATTGCTTATTGATTTTATGGCCCGTGGAGACACTATTAATGCCAATGCGTATTGTGAAACATTAAAGAAATTACGGCGGGCAATACAAAATCGGCGGCGAGGTCTATTGTCTACTGGTGTCATTCTCGTTCATGACAATGCCAGGCCTCATGCAGCTGGGATAACACAAAAACTTTTGCAGCAATTCAAATGGGAAACTTTCGACCATCCACCGTATAGCCCGGACTTGGCCCCTTCAGATTTTCATCTCTTTACAAAGCTTAAAGACTTTTTGGTAGGAAAAAGATTTGACAGCGATGAAGAAACTAAAGAAGGAGTGACCCTGTATCTCAATGAGCTGGCGGCGAAGGACTATGCAGCAGGAATACAGAAACTTGTCACACGTTATGACAAATGCCTTAATTTGCTTGGAGATTATGTTGAGAAGTAGTTTAAAGTATCCTCTTTCAAATAAAATTTTTTATGTTTGTTAATATTTACTTTTGTGTCTTTATTTCACGAACGGGTACTACTTTCCGGATGACCCTCGTATTTTATTCATTTGTGAAATGTAATGACAATGGTCATTTCAGAAAATTTTTAGCAAAATTACATCGATTTACAATTGCGAATCCGGTACAAAGAATCCATAATAATGCGGAAACTAGGGAAAGAAAGCCTAACAGTTACGTGTAAATCTTTGGAAAATACGCATACGTATATTTCGGGTTCCAAGGCGACTGCATAATAAAAAATCAGAAAATTCCATCATCACTGAACGGTTAGGATATCCTTTAAAATTACAAAACCGAATATCGTGACGTACCAATGAGACCTACCAACGTCAAGACATCTTCGGGAATGTCCCCTCTGGCGTGACGGAGCGTGACGGAATGGAGGGAGAAGGGTTTTCGGACGGTAGATCAAGAGCGTGACGCCATTTATGGACGGCGCCTCTTGATGCGAACGTGGCTTACAGCGGTTTCCTGCTCTTTGCGGCATAGTTCACCGCCGAAGTCGTCCTTTTTCCCCCCGAATTTCCAACGTCCTCGGGTGGAACGTATTTCTTCCGCGCGGAAGAGAGCGGTGGTCGAGGCTAATGGAGAGCGGGGAGGGGAGGGGGCGTGAGGGAGGCAGGGAGGGAGAGTGGGGTGTCCTATTAGCCAGCGGTGCGTCCATCGCCTCTCTCTTTTGATGCATTCCGAGCCGCACCGCGATCTTCATTTGCGGTGGGAGTATGGCGACGGAGCGGCGATTGCTAGAAACAATGGATAGCGGTAATTCGCGGTTGTGGCCACGGGAGGGGGAGGGAAGGAGTTGGACGAGGTATGGGTCGGATGGGGAGAAGGGGTGATTGGATGGTGGAATGATATGATGGGCCGTCCTTCCTCTGGAGAAGCATAAGAAGCATGGGAGGCTTATTGCTGCTAGGCGTTCGCAAATCTGCTCACGGTCGAAAGAAGAAATTTCCCAATGTGGGCGGGACTAATCTTTCCGGACCTATTTTTAAACAACTGCGGTGATGAACTCAATTGTTACCTTCCTTGGTGAAGGTGGCTGTCATCCTCTGTTGAAATTCCGCATTCAAAGTATGCATTTGGCTGTTAACTTATATTTGAATAAATCATGAAAGTATTGAGAGATATTTCACATTTGTTTCTTAGGGTCGATTGCTATGCAGACATAAATTCATTAAAATATTCCTTCTGTCCTCAAATTTCACTGAATTTTTTAAAGATAATTCCAAATCCCAAAAATGATCATAGAATTTCACTTCATATGATTGTCGTGATCTAGATTTATGTAAATCATAAATATTTATGTCTTAACATTTTTGTAACGGTGTATCATTTGCTATAATCGTAGTGTTATTTTTATAAATGAATGCATTAACTTTTGAATGTCAACATTAATTTTTTCATGGAGAATTAATTGATGAACCTAAACATGAATTTTTATTAAGACGAAGGGTAAAACAATTATAAAGACAATTTATCAAGTATGGGAACGCAATCGGATATGTGATTACCTTACCGTAACGTACTTACGAACATTCTTGGAAAGAAATTTGGTATTTTCCGTTCATGATATGCCCAAGCTAAAAAACTGAATCATTTCCAGAGAATTAATATCGTGTCCGAAACAATTGTCTTGATTTTTTTTTCCAAGACGTTTTCCATTCGTCACAATATACGTTCGTTTTATTTTAAAATAATACGTTCGTTTTATTTTAACAGTGCTAAGCACTAAGAAAATAATAAGAGCTGCTGCTAAGGAAAAAGCTTTGAAAAGTGTACCGAAATATGGCGGCAGTTTTGCCGAGAAAAACAATTGCACCCATTTATGTGTTGCTAACATAAATGTGCGGTCTTTTTTTTTAATTTTCCTCTAATTACTGGGTAAGGTCGAGTTAAAGGATATTTTATATTTCTGATACATGGTTAGTGTGGGTGCATTGTCCCAGTTGTAATCGCAATTGGAAAAGGGAGAATTAGTCTCATTATTCGAGAATTGTGTGGGTATTATTTAATGCAACAGAAAAATTATTTCACGGTTCAGGTGGTCTTAATGCATTTCTAGTCTATTTTCGCTTCTAGTTAAAGATTAAGAGAAACTTCGCAAACCTCCCTGGGCTCAGTTGCTAAATAATTGGCTACTTCAGCTTAGCAATTATATTCACACGCGGAAGTGAATGTAGTATATAAGTAACTTAAAAAGATTAGAAACAAGCAAACAATAGAATCTAAAAAAATAGTGGGTACTATTTTTTTTAGGTAATGTACCGGTTAAGGTAGGTTTTTGGATGGACACAACTATCAAATAAACATTTTGTAACTCCAAACAAAACCCAATCCAGCAACCTAATCTACATCAGGTCCCTCTTCATCTCTGTGTACTTCTTTCCTCCCTTCAACCCGTCCAACATCCCTATCCTGTTCCTGCCCTTTCCTCGCTTGCCCAACATTCTCCCCTCTATTACCTTCTTCAATATTACACTGCCACTCAATACGCCTTTTATCCATTTTTCCTGCCTCCATAGGATTTCTCTCAACAAACCTCTCTCCTCACCCACCATCTCCAGTACTTCCTCATTTGTTTTCCTTTCGGTCCATTTCACCTTCTCCATTCTTCTCCACACCCACATTTCAAAAGCCTCCAATCTACGTCTATCCTCCTGCTTCAGCGACCACGTTTCCGCGCCGTACATAGCTACGCTCCATATCAGAGTAGTGGGTACTATATAAGAGTAATTATCATTCGAGCAGCCTATATCTGAAATTTTTATCATAATATTTACTTTCTCATGTTTCTCTTACAATATTGTTTTCAGATTAGTTTGTTTAAGTTGTTATTTCTTAGCCATTGGCCAAATTGATATTGTGTGATCTCTTCACCTTCATTCATAACGTAAGTCGAAGGTGGAAGAAGGGATTATGAAATCCCAATATCGCCCCAATAAAGTCGTTAAATAAGTATAAATAAATGAATAAGTTTCATTATAATGTTAGTTGGTATAATGAATATAGGTTTTCGCTACATAATGCGTAAACACGTAACTGCTCTCGGATATGTTAGAAATTTGCAATAAAAGTTTCAACATTCGGTGTGATTAACCAGTTTACAAATATGTAAATTATGTGTGAAGCGCAATTGTATGGAAACACATTTGATGACCTCTGATTTATTTGCGAAATCGTGAAAATACCTGACTTTTTTCGTCAATTTTATTTGAACTTCGTGAAATAACAATGAACGGTTTTTATTTTAGAATTCGATGATTCTTTCGCTAGACCACTCGATCTTTTTTTGTGATGCTTCATCGGGAATGGGAAGTAATCTGAAGTGGAAAGCAGAGAAACAAAGGTTGAAAAAATATTTATCTTCGACTTTTGTGTATATTTTTCGTGTTAATGATATCACCTTACTCATATTGGGTATATGGATTAATGAATACTGTCAGTAGTAGTAATAAAATAACTAATTTTTATTGAAACTAAAAATCGACTCTAATATTACTTCCATGTATAAGACCTTAATGGTAAATACGAGTATTATTCTGCCCGTTCGGCAGCATTTCAAGTTTCAGGAAAAGTTATTGACAATGATTCCCATGTGATATCGCTATTATTTTATCACAGCTGATGTTTCACCACCCAGAGAAAAATACTTTTACAGGCTCTCGAAATCTGATGCTCTCTTTTGCCTTCAGCCTTCGTGCTCTCCAAGTACAAAGGTTGAGTCTATCATCGGAATGCAGGCAGCTAACTGCGTTATAGCTCTCGGGAGAGGTTTTAGTTTGTGGGCTTTGTTAGGAAACCGTCCCGCAGCATCTAAATTCAGGTAAATGTGATACCGCCGAAAGGTGAATTTCAGATGAATGTAAGGATTTTTTAGCATCGTATATGGGGTATAACCTTCTTGTTGTAATCGCGAATTGTTTAAGTTGAAAAAAGAGTAGGTTATACCTGAATCTTCTTGTACCGCGGGGTATTTTGTCATTCTTGTCTGTCGACATAGCATGGAACCCTAAAGATTCCTTTTGTGCCACATGTACACTCAAGTAAATCATTTTATAAGTTTAAATCTCGGCTATTCTCTTGGCGTTTGGAGGGACTATCATTCTAGAACTTGATAACCCGAATAAGATACCTTAGATCATGTCCATAGTTTTTCGAGTAACTTCATCTGAATTCTTCATTTACACATTCTCCGACGCAGGTGGCCTTATCAATTTATAACAGTCTCTCTCCTTCAAGTCTTAATTGTTTCTTTTTTAAAAATTGATTGATTTACACCAAGTTTTTTTTTCTGTTATGCGTCCGTGTTCGCATCCCAACGACAAGTTATACTTACTTCCGGCTAAGCTCGCATACGTGACTGAATCCGAGTTGCCTCATTAGATCCCGCATGTTTTCTTGGTAAATACGTAATTCCATACCTAGTGGAATAGCCTTGAAGAGGTCAGTCACACCGTACTCCGGGAAAGCAACAAGTCTTTCATGCGTATGGTGAGTGAATGAATGGAGTCTCGGGATGCTTGATGGATAGTCCAAGGTTAAAAGCCGCGAGTTGCTTATGGGCGCACCCACAAATGTTTCTCGGGATTCCGCGATGGTCTCATGAATGAATAACTGAGAGATTGTTGACTTTTCTTCAGTTTTGTGATGTCTCTGGCGGACAACAGTTTCTTCGCCCATGTCACTAGTTTTCTAACCAGAAGACGCCATCAGGATGACTAGAGAAACTCTTGTCCATCAACGGCAATGTAACTCTATGGAACAACCAAAATCCAGCAGCCATGTGGTAGTCCATGAGTCGTATATTCCATGACCGGCAGTCTAAAGGATTCCTACGTAAAAATTTTGCACGTGATTTTTGACGTGACCGACTCCTCACGTCTACCTATAACATGTAATGTGCTCTACATTAGAACACGAAAGATTACTCTTGTAGACTGTTATTGTACACTTGTAATTCTCAGGAACTCCTTAGTACTAGTTATCAGGGGAGACGACCGACAACTGAGGTAATTTTCGCCATTATGGATAGGAGAGTAATTTGGTGGGATGTTCAGGGAATAAAAGAAGGGCAGAGCGAAACCCGGTGTTGGTATTTTACCACCCTCAGCGATAGGCGCCAAGGGGTCACACAATTTAACGTCCCATCCGAGGGACGGCGTACTCCTCTTGGAGTGCTCACAAAGCACCCCAGCTAGGAATCGGTATACCACTGAAAAATCCTGTATCACTCTAAGATCCTGCCAACTCCGGGATTTGAACCTGGGCCCTCAAGAATGGAAGTCAGTGTATTAGCAGCCGCACCATCCTGATCACCAGGACCTATTTACAGCGATACCATATGGGAAATTTGGACGTGAGGTAATCTGGGTAACGACTGAATTCTACATGTTACGCTGCAAGCCACCGTTTGGGTGTGTGAAAGGGGATGCTTCCGCAACAGTCTCGCGGCATAAAATTATGTTTTGCTGACGTATTAGTTACCACAACGATTGCCAATACGAGCAAAATGCGTCCAAGATATTAACCAGGCGGTGAGAGTGTCTGGGTCCCTCGAGCTGTAAAAAATCACCGGTCAAACGAGGAAAGGAATTGCTGACCCCTGCCTGTGCTGAAAGTGTATATTTTACCCTCCATATAGCTCAGTCCGAGGCGACCTCTGCCACAAGAACATCGAAACCAACCTTCGGATTACGGATGAAGGTTCACCAGTTAAGGAGTAGCTACCCTGCTCCGAGAAGCAGATGAATAGATAGTGTGTAATATGTGTTTCATGGGGTATGGAGAATCGGTTGGTGGTGGTGGTTCTGGGCTGAAGGCGGAAAAGGAGGGGGTGAGAGGGGTTAGTTTAAATGTGGCATGGAGGGAGGCTGGAGGGGGGAGGGGAGGAAGAGGGTTGGAGAAGACGGAGTTGTTAAGGGGCCGTGCGAAGGAGATGGGGTTGTTGATTTCATTTTACCGGAACCGGTGTCGGAGGCAGAGGTAGTGAGGGAGGTCGTAAGAGTGGCCGCGGGGAGGGGCGGGGACGGGGGTTGGAGGAGAGGGGGGTTGAGCGGAGAATCCCAGCCGCCTTGAGTGCCCTTTGGAGGTGAAGGTCGAGGAGGGACGGAGGAGGAATAGGGGGAGAAGTGGAGGTAGGGGAGAAGGTCGAAGGAGGGGGAGGCCGGTGGTAGGAAGGAATCTTCCCACGTAACGCGCGCACGTACCTTCGTGTAGTCTCCGGTACCCTCAACCGCCCATCCCCGACACATCTTCTCCTCCCTCACGTCCCTTCTCTACACTATCAGCCACCCCTCACCCTCGTGAGCAGATTGCGCAACAGATGACGGATGCGGAGGATATAAAGCAATGCTTTGTTGTGGCTCCCTCGGGCCTCTTCATAGTTCCATCGGGTTTGGGTGCCGGGGTGGATGTGGGGGAACCGTTCAAAAAAAAACATTCGCACCATTGAAGAAGTTCAAAAGAAATGTTTAAGATATTTTTACTTAAAATATCTACCCGTCGTGCCGAATTAATGTACCTATTTACCATATTTATATTTCAAAGCTGGAAGAATAGAAAAAATGTCAAATATATCTTTGCTTCTATGCGATAATATTAATTTAAGAGAAAAAATTGATTGTTTTTAAGTCGTATGAATTTCTATGTTGCCTAATCAGTATTTATTTCTATGTTGTTTGCCTAAAATTTAGTTTCAGGCCAAAAATCTTGCTCTACTTAAATCGGGTGAACAGCGAGTATACTAAAGACTCACCTTTCAGAAGGATTTGTAATATTAGTAATTTTTATTAAATTTCTTTGTCAAAAAAATGTTATAATTGTTACTGAGTAGCTGTTTTTTATCTTATAATTAATTTTCTCTTTGCGTAATTTGACCATTAATTATATGTTTAGGTTCAATAAATTATTTTTATTATTTGATAATATACCGCTTAAGGTAGGTTTTGAATGGAAGCAGACCGAACGCCAACATTTCTTAGCATCGCCTAATAAGACCCAGTCTGACCCCCACTCACTAAATGTAAGAATTCATTAAAGCGATGGTGTGTCTCCTGTTCTTCTTACGAGACGGAGGTTTTAGCCCAGTGGGAAAAGCGTTCGGCTGATCGCAGTTCTCCGGGTTCATATCCCGACAAATTCCTTTGGACAGTGCCACATAACGTTCAAGCGATACGGTGTTTTTATTGTTAGAACTTTGTGGGAAACCAAGTGGTAAGAGAAAGGAACTTGTCCCCATGCGTTGAATGTGTGCTCTACCCTCACCTGTCAAAACCAACCTTCGGATCGATTACTGTAACTGGCCTTAAGGGTAAGCCTATAAGCGTGAGAGATCCTGGCGTTGATATCTCTCGTTTGAGCCAGAAATGGCTGCATCGTAGTGCATCAACGCTGATCCTCGATGATGAAATGATCGATTTTGTAGTAGAATCGAATCGATCTCATTTCATAGTTATCTAGTATACGGTCTATCGGTGAGGTCGGAGGAATTCATTAATTATATTTTCTATTTCACTCACTTAGGATCTAGGAGAAGGTTATCCCGGTTGTTAATCTTCAGGCTCTTAAGATTCTTGTTTTGCAAAAAAAAGTGATCATCATTAGAGGATCCAGTAAAGACATAATAAATAATTATAGTATTGTTATTTTTCTTTCTTCTTTTCGGTCATTTTATTTTTATTTTCCTTTCTTTCTGACCTTCTGTTCCTCTAAGATACACTGAGCAGTCAGAGCATTGTAGGGAAGATAGCGAAAAAGATTATAATAGTATAAATTAGAATTAAGATGGTAACATAATTCTTAATAGTGTCAATTATTTAAACTTTTTAGTTGCTATTATTGAATTATTTCAACATTTTATGTTGATGGATACGTTGTTATGAACGCCTTTTGTTTTAATCAAATAAAATCGAGTTTTGACCGAGTTTCTTCATAGGCAAAAGATTCCAGCACGTTAAAGTATATGTATAAGATTGAGAACCCCAACTTGTTTCGCAGAGGGGAGGAAAGGAGATACCTATAAGATTTCCCTTTCTTAAAAAAATTCACATGCGTTCACGATTCTTACATGATGGTCATTTCAAAAGTTTATTTCACCTTAAATCCATGGCAAACAATGTTAAAGGGGCCCAAGTAGAATTGAATTCCACCTTGCAAAAAACGTGATTATGCGAAAATTCTAATTTATACTCCAAATTGGAACTTATAAAAGGACCTCTGGTTACTGAATTTTTCCCGATATTTTTGCAACTTAAAACTATACGTGTGTGGGATTTAAACTACGTAAACGGTAAACTATATTCCTTATGGCATTTTAATGGTCTTAGTAGTCCCAATAATTTATCGAAATTACCGTAAAAATTGAAGTAACAGCCGCCAAGGTTTACCCATTATAAATTTATTTCATGCAATAAGTCAGTATCATTTTCCACATAATGTGAGAAGCAAGGTGAAATTACCTAAATCAAGGGGGCCTCTTAATCGGTTACTTACCAGATTCCCTTCGTATACCAGAATCTTTTGCGGTTTCGCCAAATTTTTATGTGTTTTATTTGAAGGTTTTTAGTGTATATTCTAAAACGAGATTGGAAAAAACCATTCAAATACTGAATTTAGGCGTTTTCTCAGTGTGGTGGATGTCAATGCCGTCGTATTACCGTACCATTCTTCAAATCCCATCGCAGTCGATAAAACATCTGTCACGTCAACACACGTTGAACCGGTCGAAATCCAGCCCACACGACTATAATATGAGAAAATTGTATTGAATTCCGTGGAAATAATAAAACAACACATTATAAACACCAAAAAAACGACAAAAAGTAAAAGTCCAGCTTTATGAACTGGAATACTGACCAGATGGCACGGGTTCGATACCAAATTACACCTCTTGGCACTACCGGCTTCAAACGAGTTGTGTGGTTTTTCATGTACCAGATCTCCCTGGGAAGCCATTTGCGGCTCAGGAAAAGTAACTGACCCCATTACCCTTATGAGTAAATTTGACATACCGTTGGACTTGGTACCAGGTGACCTCTGACCTCACCCATAAAACTAACTTTTGAGTTGAGTACTTTGGTTATATAGTTTCTTAAGTAACCTTAAGTGTAGGAATGTTCGAATACTGGAAACATTTGTGAGTTTAAATACAAACCAATATCCTTCTTCCAATATCCTATTTTCTTCTTAAGTGGATTTATTTTTCCAGTCGTCGTCGTGTTACATCCAATTCATTGCAAACATTTCAGAGTGTAAAAATCATTCGCCTTGACCGGGATTCGATCCCGGATCCGTCGATATCCGGCCGAGTGCTCGATAGCTTAACTGGCTAAAGCATTCGGCCGGATATCGAGGGATCCGGGTTCGAATCCCGGTCAAGGCGAATGATTTTTACACTCTGAAATTTTTGCAATAAAATGCATGTTAGCGGATGACTCCGTTAAAAGTTACTGTTGCGGCATCTCCCGCAGTTTCTTGAAAATTGCATCCAAGTGTCTGCGTTAGGTCTTCCCCTACCATCTTCTCTGGCACCCATCATCTTCTCTAATGAAATCCACTGATCGAGGGTCTCAGGTTCAAATCCCGACGAATGGGCGGCATTGGCTTCACCTTAAGTGTGGACAAAATTTCCGACTCGGGGAACCGGGGCCGTCTGTGAGAAAGGAACTAGCACTCCAGCTCAAATTCGTGAATCGAACGTGCAGTCGGGCCCTGTTGGGCAATGCACCGACCTTTCAGGCCGAGTTTACACTCACTCTTCCACAAAAAAAATGCCGCAATTGGAGTAAACTACCGTAAGCGCCGTCTTACCTAGAGGCGAGTGGATCCGATATCGCTCCTTCTCTAACTATACTCCTCGACGGGCCCAAGTGATTCTCCTCGGCGGTGCACGAAGTGCATTCCTATTCGGTGCCAATAAATGTTGGCGTCACTGCATTCACGGGCTGCTTCATTCCAGCGCGGCGCGGCGGTGCATTCTATGCCGCTGGCCGTACGGTTCGCATTCTCCCTATCTGCTCACTCTCTCATCCCTTCGCCGGCGATGTCATGGTCAAGGGGTTGACTTGGTCACGCTGGCGGCGGCGGCCTGGTGACGGAGGAGGGAACAGTGGCGCGTGAAGAATCAAGGCCAATTCCAAGGGTGTAGCGGCCTGATGCAATTATCCGGTGTAGCGGCCTGATGCAAATACGCCTTACAGAGACGAGTGTTTGCAGTCTTCACCACCATATCGGGTGGTGATGCTCAATGATCCGGTCAATCCAATCATTTTGATCGATATACGTTCTCATCGAAAGGTCGACATCATTGTGATCGATTAAATCCATGGCGGCGATGTCCTCGAAGTCATTATAAGTACAGGGCGAATGAAGCACATTCCTTTGGCTTTCAAAGATATGTAAAGTTTTCGGTATGGATGGGTTTTGTACACAATCTCAAGCCGGGAGACTACTGCGTGGATAATTGAATTCATTCAAGGCATTCTACCTACCAAATATGGTAAGTTTTGGACAGATCCTAAAGATTATTACCTACGCATGACGAAAACATCTAATTGTTTGTCCTACATTGCTTCCTTATTCACTTCTAAGTAACTTATACCTGCTTTCATGCTTGATTAAGAAGCCTACCTCTACCCCACTTACCCAACATCTTCCCTTCTATCACGGCCCTCTAAGAGCCGATATCTTTCAATTCTCTCGACCCTCTTTTTTGGTATTTTCCAGATTCCCTCCAGGAATATCCTCCTTTTGATTACCATATCGAAAATTTCAGCATATGTTATCCTCAATGCCCGAATTATTTTCTCCATATTCGCTGCAATCTCATGCGAAAAGCCTACAATTCATTGTCATGGTCGTATGAGTAGTCAAAAGGCGATTTTCACATTTTGAGTTTGGCGCGTCTGGAGGCTCTTCGTACTGTGCTCTGAATTTTATGATTGATCGGATTGTGAATTTTCTTTGAAGAGTTTTGGTCGCACTACGTACTTTTGTCGGTCTAAGAAGTGTGAAAAAAAAGATGGTAATGGTTGATCTTATAGATTCTACACAGGTTCCACGACAATATATGCCGATTGTTCTCACCACCTACGGAGATTAGAGAAAATGGAAGCGAGGTAGGGTACCTTGGTTTAGGAATTACCCCAGGGAGAAATCAATGGAGGTCTGCAGGAGAAAGGTTTTAATAATTTCCGCAATATGTTCTCAACTGCTGTTCTGTCTTCTTTATCCATTTCTAGCCCACAAATCTGCAGACTTAAAGCTGATTTAAAACTCCTCCACAACCCATTAAACTCGACTAGTGATTGCCCTAAACTGCTCTCTCTCTTCAACTTCAGGATACGAACTCGATCCACCCGCACACCCTCCCTACTCCATCTGCCTATTCCTAGGATATCTCTCACTAAGCGCTCACCATTATTTCGCCTCTCCTCCCTTCTAAATTCACTCCTTCACTCTGTCGATCCTTTTTGTTTATCATAAAACAATTTCACCATCCAAGCTTTATCCCACCTGTCAACAAATTATATATTTCACCTGCTCACGTTCGGTTCTCGATGTTTATTGTTATACAGTTATTGTGTTTTGTTCTCTTTTATGTTTTTGTTATGTTTTTTACTATAAATTGGCGCTACTGGTGTGTGTGTGTGAATAATGTTTTAAAATAAAATAATAATGAGCACTAAACTCCCCTATAGATGTAGACATAGACGATGTACTTAAGGGAAATGCCCCGGGATTCAGAAAGATATCACATGAACCATAATGTTTAGGCGCAGATTTAGGAAGGGCGTGGTTCTTTCGAAGTTTCCTGGGAGAGGATGAGGATTCAGATCATAATTTAGTACTAATGCGGTGGATCATCAAATTCAAAAGGATACAGCAGGGAAGACGGTTAGGGAATAAAGTATAAAATAGAAGCATTAAAGAGAACGATGAGAAAGGAGTATCAGCTGACTGTAGAGATAATTACGAGTGAGATAACGGTGCTGAGGGCGGGAAAAAGTAAGCTTATCAAAAATAGGATATCAAAAGCCGTAAAACAAACAAGAGAAATAGTGAATAGGAAAAGGTAAAGGAAACCGTGGATTACAGACGAGTTAGAAACATACGAGAGAGATTAAAATAAACACAGAGTTAGGTGGAAGGTAGTATCAAGAGTTGAATAATAAATTGAAGCAGAAAACAAATAGAGCGAAAAAAGCGTGGTTGAAGACACGCCGCGAGCATATAGAAAGTTAAGAAAAGAAGGTTGGAATGGGTTTGCTACACAGGAAGGTGAAAGCATTGCCAGGAATTAAGAAGGGAAATCTGTGCAAATCCAAGATAAATCAGGAAAATTATTAATTAAACCAGGAAAGATTCAGGAGATATAGAAGGAATGGATAGAGAAACCACATGGCTAATACAGCCCAGGAAGATTGGACATAGAAAGAGAAAATGACGTAGATGAGGACAGCTTTGGTCCAGGCCAACTCGATGACCTAGAGAGAGTCGTGGAGAATTGAAATCTAATAAGGCCGTGGAGGTAGATAGCGTTCTCATGGGACCACTTATATGTTTAGGAGAACGTGGGAAGAAGAGTTTGTATGGAATAATTCGTAGCATTTAAGAGGAACCCTGGAAAATTTCGTTGGGTCAGTGATAGGCAGCCACAATGAGTGGTTTGAAACGTTTAAGGTTGCTTCCGTTCGCAGCTTAAATGGTACGTAGGTTAATCAATGAGAGAACGGAGAGGAGGGCAAATGACGAATTACATATGATGATAATTATGGTCTAGGAAAGGGAGGAGGTAAGCGTATTATTATTATTAGGTAATCTACCGGTTAAGGTAGGTTTTTGTATGGACACAACTATCAAATAAATATTTTGTAGCTCCAAACAAAACCCAATCCAGCAACCTACTCTACATCAGGTCCCTCTTCATCTCTGTGTACTTCTTTCCTCCCTTCATCCCATCCAACATCCCTATCCTCTTCCTGCCCTTTCCTCGTTTGCCCAACATTCTCCCCTCTATTACCTTCTTCAACATTCCACTACCGCTCAATACGCCTTTCATCCATTTTTCCTGCCTCCACAGGATTTCTCTCAACAAACCCCTCTCCTCACCCACCATCTCCAGTACTTCCTCATTTGTTTTCCTTTCGGTAAACGTATTACCAAAACAGTAATGAGATCACAAATAGGGAGGACCTCAAGCGTGCCATCAGAATGAATGTTTTTTTTTTAGATTTCGAGATAACAATTGTCATAATTAGTGAATGTGTTGCAGAAAATAGGTGCAGATTGGACGAGTAGGCGACTTATCCGCAACCGTACTTGTCTCGGGATGCTCAGGTGTCGTTGGTAGTCGGAATCATGATGCTGTTGCTAATAAAATGAGTAAGACAGCGGCGTCCATGATCACCCGTGTTTTTCAACATCGAGGAAATGGTTTAAGACACATGTATTCAAATGGAGAGATGTATGAAAATCGTTAGAATAATAATGAAATCATTTAGCTTGAGGATGATCAAACTTTAGTTTACCACACAGCTTAGGGGCTAAAACCATTGCTGAGCGCAGTAGAATATCAATGTGATAGTTTTGGGATGATAATTAATGTTAAAAAAAAGGTTTTTACGTATTTTGAGAACTAGGAAAGCCAAGTCAAACTTAATGTATATGAGGTCATAAACTAGAGCTAGTGGGGTATTTTACCTATCTTGGCAGTCTTTTGTAACAAGATAATTAAATTATAAATGATATCAGAAGAAGAATTGTGTTAGGAAAAGAAATTTGCACAAGTAGGTAATTGATGAGAGAGATATTGAATAAGAATGTTTAGAAAATACTAGGTAAAACTCTGGTATAGATTGTGCTATTTTACAGTGTGGAAAGGTGGTCGCTGAAACAATATAGTAAGCATAGATTTGAGGGTTTTGAAATGTGGGTGTGGAGAAGGAGGGAAAAGTTGAGATGGACAGAAAAGAAAACAAACAGAAAAGTTGGAGGTGAGGCTATTGCTGGGAGAAATGCGAAGGAGGTAGGAAAGACAGATGAAGAGTATTGGCGATACAATGGTGAAGACTGTGATAGAGGGAGAATGTTAGGCAAACAAGGAAGGGGTAGGAATAAAAGAGAGATGTTGGACGAAATGATGGGATGAAGTAAATATGCGGAATTGAATAAAGGTAAATTAAGGAAATATTTTTACGCTTGTGATCTTCTCAAATCCGCCTTCCCCACCTGTCCTGTGTTCGTCTTTTATGTGTTTTCCTATCCCCTTTCCTTATATCTATTCCTATGCGTGAATGAATATATATATATATATATATATATATATATATATATATATCTATATATATATATATATATGCATATAATATATATATATATGAAGAAATTATCTACATATATATATATATATGCGGGTCGCGGTGGTCTAGCGGGTAGAGCGTTGGACTGCTGACAGAGGGAGATAGAGGGTCCCGGGTTCGATTCCCGGGCAAGGCACTTTGGGCACCTGCAGCTCCACCCAAGCTAGTTGATTTTTCGGGTACCAGGTCTTCCTGGGAAACCATAACCGGCACAGGGAAAGGAACTGGCCCCCCTACCCTGATGTGTGAATATTCACACGCCGTCGGGCTTGGTACATGGGTGAGCTCTACCATCACCTACTAAACCGACCTTCGGGTTGATTACTATATATATTTCTTTGTATATATATATATATATATATATATATATATATACGCATCCTACTGTGGGCATGAGCAGACTGTGGTTCTTCTACTTTGCTCACTGCGGACTGTTAAAGTATGCGCTACAATAGAAAACCCCGCGATGTGTGAAGTGCACTCTGTGACTAGGTTTTTACTGGCATAAAACCGCAAGCCAATGACAATTCATAGGCAACTTTGTGAGGTGTATGGAAACGGAATAATGAGTGAAGGTGGAGTGAGCCTGTGGTGCATTCAGTTTAAAAATGACCGAACCAATCTTCACAGCGAGGACTACTGCGGTCGGCCTAACCTTGTGACGGATGAAGTGGCGGCGGAAATAAAAAGAAACCGTGAAGACTGCCGATTTACGTTTATGCATTTCTCACTTCATTTTACCCAGATATTATGAAGTCTACTGCATGAAATAGTGACGGGGAAGCTAATGATTGAAAACAAGTAGTTAAAATGTAAAGTGGCAGTTTTCTTCAAAGACGGGAATGAAAAGCTTATGTATCGTTAAGATAAATGCCTCGTTTTGAACGGTGTCTATCTAGAAAAATGGTTTAAGAATGTGCCTTTCATATGTATATAATAAAACTTTGTAAACTTTGTCTTGCCTCTACGTTCATATTTTATTTTAAAACGTAAATTACTTCCTGGACCGCTCTGGTATACTATATGAGGATCGCGGTAGTCCAGGGGTAGAGCGTTAGACTACTGAAAGGAGGGCATGGGTTCGATTCCTGGGCAAGTATCTATCGTCCGGTATCCTCATTTCCACCCAAACTGTTTGATTATTCGGGTCCTAGATATTCCTGGGAAACAGGAAAGGGACCCATACCCTGATGGATTGGGTTTTGTTTGGAGTTACAAAATATTTATTTGATAGTTGTGTCCATCCAAAAACCTACCCTAACCGGTAGATTACCTAATAAAAATATATATACATTTTATTATTAGGTGATCTACCGGTTATGGTAGGTTTTTGGATGGACACAACTGTCAAATAAATATTTTGTAACTCCAAACAAAACCCAATCCAGCAACCTAATCTACATCAGGTACCTCTTCATCTCTGTGTATTTCTTTCCTCCCTTCATCCCGCCCAACATCCCTATCCTGTTCCTGCCCTTTCCTCGCTTGCCCAACATTCTCCCCTCTATTACCTTCTTCAACATCCCACTACCACACAATAAGTCTTTCATCCATGTTTCCTGCCTCCATAGGATTTCTCTCAACAAACCCCTCTCCTCGCCCACCATCTCCAGTACTTCCTCATTTGTTTTCCTTTCGGTCCATTTCATCTTCTCCATTCTTCTCCACACCCACATTTTAAAAGCGTCCAATCTACGTCTATCCTCCTGCTTCAGTGACCAAGTTTCCGCGCCGTACATAGCTACGATCCATATCAGAGTTTTTACGAGTCTTTTCTTAACCTCCCTACTCAATGTCCCCGTCATGAACTCCCTCCTCCTTGAGAAAGCCTCCTTGCCTAGCGCAATTCTTCTCCTTACGTCCTTACTACTTTGACCGTATTGGTCCAAAACACTTCCGAGATGGTGGATGAGGTTTGTTGAGAGAAATCCTATGGAGGCAGGAAAAATGGATGAAAGGCGTATTGAGCGGTAGTGGAATGTTGAAGAAGGTAATAGAGGGGAGAATGTTAGGCAAACGAGGAAAGGGCAGGAACAGGATAGGGTTATTGGACGGGATGAAGGGAGGAAGGAAGTACACAGAGATGAAGAGGGACCTGATGTAGAGTATGTTGATCGATTGTGTTGGAGTTGCAAGATATTTATTTGATAGTTGTATCCATCCAAATACCTACCTTAACCGGTAGATTACCTAATAATAACAATATGTATTGCGTGTGTGTATACGTTACTAAGAAAATATAAATAGACTACCTTGAACTCAGGCCAAAAATATTACATTTTCGTAACATTCATAGATATTTCATATTTTCGGTGGATCTTCAGGAAAGAGTGAATAGCGCGTGATGCCGCTGAGTGATATGATTACTAAGAGAAAGTGACATCATATGTGATCGGGATTTATTTTTGTGATCCGTAGATTTGGAGAAGGTGTTCGACAATGTGTATTGGGCAAAGTTTATGGAGTAATTGTGTAATATGGGAGTGAACTTGAGAGATAGACGACCTGTACGAAACTTTTACCTGAATCTAACAGCGTAGATATGCGTAGTAGAGTGGAATCGGGATGTGCAATTATATACAAATGAGTGAGACAGGCTTCCCCGGTATCGCTGGTACGTTTCCACTTAAATGTAGAGGAATCTTTAAGGGTAGCATTCTGTAGCATTAATGTTAAGGGTAACAATTCCGTAGCATTAGTTCACACTAGGTCACCCTTACAATATTTTGGCTTCTTAAGCTCTCAATAACATATGCTATGAAAACTTGATGCACTAAGACGACGTAGCAAGACAGTACAAGAAAGGTTAATCCTGTAGTTTTTTTAAATAAAATTTTGCCAGCCCAAAGGCGCATTGATTGCATGTAGAACGAATGGCACCTGAAACATTTTTTTTTGAGGTTAGGTTTCATTCGTTCTCTTCCTCCTGAGGAAACCTTCGAACAAGCAATTGAGAACAATAATGGAGATTACAATTTAGATATTGCACCAATATATAATATCATTTAACAAACGGCCCCGCAATAACACAATTTTTTAGTAAAAGCTATTTAGAACATTGTTTCAGAAATTTATAGAGATTCTTCTGTGTTTTATTTACTTCGGAATTACAAGCCCTGAGCGTTTGCTCAGCGATCCAAGAATTGGTGAATGCTTTCCGTCTGAGCTGATCCGGTTCCCCATTACGGAAGGGAGTTCGTGAGAGTAGCTGTTTCGTTATGCGGTACATTTTCGTAATTAATTCCCAGATTTGGAAGATTTCCGCCTTCCTCCTCACACTCCTCACACTTCCATCTTGTATATACGAGGTTACCTGAAAAGTTCTCGGCCTGACGATGTAAATGACGTATTATGTTTTCCGAAAAGTTTTATATTCCACATAATCGCCTTTAAGATGAACACATTACATCCAGCGGTGTTCCAGTGCCATTATCCACAGTATCTGTAGTGTTCTTCTGGAAGTATTGTAAAGTACTCGTATACATGGTGAAGTTTTCTCGGGGCTTCCACCGGGTCAGGGGTTCCATGTTGGCCGACGTTTCCCTGAGGACGATGAGTCGGGCATCGAAACAGCAGCCAACATGGAACCCCTGACCCGGTGGAAGACCCGAGAAAACTTCACCAAGCAAATACGCCGGAAAAGCACCAGATCTTACTTTACTCGTATACAGCTGCTACCACTTCTTGATTGGACCAAAAACGTTGGCCAATGAGGAATTTTTTGAGTTTTAGGAAGAGGTGGAAGTCCGAGGGAGTCAGGTCCGGGGAAAAGGGTGGATGTTTCAGTACTTAAGGGTTAAATCATTCAATCTTCCCATCGCCAAGACACTTTTATGAGTAGGTGCATTTTTCTGACGGAGAAGTTTTTTCCTCTGCGAGTCGGGTAACTGCTTTCTTCAATTTTTGCGTCATGTTTATTTAGAAGTGATACTTAAGAAATTAAAATTATCTTTGCTTTCTACGGGAATAAAACTTAATTGGTCGACTAGTTTCGTTTACACTGTAACATCGTCAGGACTAGGATGTTACAGTGTAAACGAAACTAGTCGGCAAATAAAGTTTTATTCCCGTAGAAAGCAAAGATAATTTTAATTTCTTAAGTTAAACATGGATTTCTACAAAGTTAAGGCCTCAACCATTCAGTGCAAGAAGTGATACTCTTCAGTTATTACGGTTTTTCCTTTTTCAAGATATTCGATCAACCAAATTCCTTCGGCATCCCAAAAACGGACGCCATAACCTTTCCCGTCGTCTTTGCCTTCTTGGGCGAATTAATATCTCGGTTAAGGATGAATCCATGTTTCATCCATTGTGACAAATCGTCGCAGAAAATCACTCTTGTTTTTCGTAAAGCGCGCCAAGAACTGTTTGGGTAGTGTCGTCCGAATGCGCTTTTGATCCAAAGTGAGCACGCGCGGCAACCCATCTTGTGCAAAGCTTTGTCATGTGCAATCCCTCTTGCAAAATGCAACTGAGGCGTTCTTTTGATATCCAGACAGTATTAGCAATTTCACCCACCGTCGTATGCCAGTCTTTCAAAATTATATCGTGCACTTTGTCGATGATTACCGATGTGGTTGCACTTTTCGGACGTCCTTCAGGTGGATCATCTTGGAGGCTGTCACGGGCTTATTTAAACTCGGCTCGCTATTTCTTCACGGTGTAAATTGAAGGAAAAGAGTCTCCATGCACATTTGCAATCATTGAATGAACTTCGGTTGACATTAAACCATTACATCGTTGAACGGTACTCGATTTTTTCCATATCTAACAACACAAGCACCACTACTGATTCAAACGGCTGCCTACAGCGAGTTGCTGGATGGAATGGCTTTCAATTTCACACGACGGCTACTCGTAGTTGTGTCAACTAGAGAGGCAAAAATCATGCGAGTAGTAGTGCTATCTATGGGCTAGACCGGGAACCTTTCAGGCCATCCTCGAACGTCGTTAATTATGTTTAAGTGAGAATTCAATATTTTAATTATACAATGATAATTATACAATAATTTCTAATTTTCGGTATTTGCTAGTTTTTGGCGTCGTGTATGTAATATTTTAAGGATTAATGATCAAATAGTTATTGCTAAACGAACTAATAAAAAATACACAAGGAATTACTAGGATTAATTTCATAGCGTAAATCCATGGCATGATGAAGAAGATTTGAAAGGATTTATGAAATCGATATTGGAAAAGGAATTAATTTGTCAAAAAGCCGTAGATGATTTCATTCGTTTTAAAATTTGCCTGCGGCTGTGTGGGATAACCGTCCTGGCTTTCAGTTGTATTTGTCCAAAGCATTCAAATTTAAGTCATACATTTCGTAGGCTTAACAGTCATCTTTGATTAGAGGGTCGTAGTCTACTTGAAATAATGGAAACTAAAGGGATGCAATGAAAACATTTTTTCATGAAAGGACAATTTAAATCATGATTTTCATATGGACAGTAGCGTTGAAGGACTCATAAGACTTGTGAAAGATGATGAGAGGGGATAGGAAACTGTTGAAATGATTTAAACAGTATGAAAAAATGTGACTGACCACAGGAAATGACAAACAAGCGTATGTTATCTGGCCATCTGGTGGGAAGAGAAAGAAAACTGTAGGGAGAGATTTTGAAGGAAGTAAAAGTGGATGAAGAAAATTTTGAGATGTCGGCAAATGTTCAAGACTAGCAAGAAAATTAAGGGAATAGATATTTAAAATGTTATGAGGGTGTATACAGTTGTTCAGCACAAATGCAAGCCTTGAAGTGAAATGAAGGTAGTAACTAAACCACGACCACAGCTGTAAACCATTGTTCAGAGGCTCTTAGGAAATCGATTAGAGTAATTAATAGCTCTCTTTTCGGGAAGGATTCTTCGGTCGCACCACATTTCCGTACACCCCAATCTTCTTTTCTCTGCTGCTCCTGTCGCCCAGGTTTCACATCCTTAGAAAAGTAGACTTCATATATGTTTCGTAATGAATCGTTTTATTTTTGCCTATGTTCTTGCTATTTGCCGTTAGCAGTTGCTTCTTCTGATCGGAAGCCTCATTTGCCATTCTTATTCTTCTCTCTCTATCCACCCAGCTTCTTCCATTGTAATGATTCTGCTACCTGACTAGCGAAAATGTTTCCACCAATTCTAGTTTGTCTTTCCTTCAACTTCTAATACGAGAGATTACTTACTCTTACTTGGAGACTACCTTTCTGATATCCACTGCCATTTTCTTATTTTCAACATTGTTTGCCATAAAGTTTTAATTTTCAATCCCATTTCCATTTTGTCTAGTATCCTAATCAAGTCTTCCTTCTTTGCGTGCACAGCCATTTCCATTTTTTTACAGTATAATTTCTTTATCTCCTAATTGGTTTCGTATTCTTGTAAATATGTGGATTAGCCTCGAAAACTTGTTTCCTAATTTTCTTAATAACTTTCAATTTTCTATTTTCTTTAGATATTATAAGAACGAGTTTTACAATTTTCTTATATGACGAATTAATTTCACTTAATTAAATTGTTACAAAATAATTAATGTGACAGACCAATTATATAGACTCATCTTCCGAAAGGATAACTCTGTAGTGTTCATACATTCAACTTTTAAATTCATTTTCACTTAAAAATAACTCGAGCATTTTCACGCACTGTTAAGACATAATTAAGAGGAGAGTAAAAATGCATTTATTATTGAAATTCCTCTTCTCTTTTTTGTAGACTTTTATGAACGCTTAACTGAGACTCGTTTAAAACGAATAAGGTAGTCCGTTTTAGCATATATGTTTATAGAAAGAGATTTTTTGATGAGGATATCTGTGTCTGGCGTAATAAATTTTCTCAATGCTAAGGTGAACATTTTTAGACCATGATTACTAGAAGGCCCTATTCTCCTTTGGCCATATCCATTCAAAGGCTGGTGCAAAACAGCAGATGGATATGATTTTTTAAGATCAATGTGTCCTGTGGTTCGTGCTCTTCCTTTTAGCGCCCGCCGTAAGTTTGGTTCTGTTACATCTGAGTGCAAGAGGAATTTTCATTTTCATTTCGTACTCTTGTCCAATTACATTTCGTCTTTCGACGACGCTCTAATTTTTGGGGCTAATACCTCTCGAGGCAAGGCCTCCGCCTACCTCCACCCAAATGCTACGCCACCTCTGGTTCCAAATCCCTCACCTTCTCAAACATTAGCACGTCTCCCAAAGCAGGGACTAGTGAAACTCATTTCCATAATGTGTTTAACTCGGAAATCTCGCAAGTATTTTGTGTCATATGAGCAGAACGTAACTTTTCCGCGAACTTTTATCTCGATAGATTGGCGATGTTACTTTCTGGATAAAAATTATTCACGGGCGAATTACTTCTTGCTCTAGTCTTGAGAGAGTTGAATCAGTCGTGATTTTTTTTTGGAACCAAATGTAGTTAACAGATTCAGGAAGAGAAGGTTGAGGTCAATATTGAGGGAAAATATGTTAATCGACTTCTGGCTTCTTTTCTCAGAAGTCTCTAGATGCCTAGGTAAAAAAAAACCCTCAACCTCCGTTCTCCGCCAACACATTACTATTTATGTATTTGATGGTCATAGGTTAAGTTTTTTCGAGTCATTCAAAAATTTCCACGCGCGCTCGGCGCTGTTGTGCCCTAATTTTTCTGCGGGTTGTCAACGTTCCGTTGCGCTGGTGAATGCACAAATCGCGTCAAAACGCTTTATTTATTAATTAAAAAAACAGCCAAAAACGGTACAAAGACTTTCACATTAGCTGACAGGCATACATATGATATACATTAAGAAAAAGAATGGGTAAGAGCAATAAGCAATAATGTAAAATTAATAAAATAAATGTCAAGAACAGCAATAAGATAGTAGGAGAGCACATATGCGACCAGAGAGGGCAAATATACTATCTGGCGTTTAAGGAAGGAGGTGAAAGCGGTGAGTGGGGCAGAGAGGCCCGGGGAAGAATATTGAATGGTTAGGGAATTAAATGTAGCGGGGAGTCGATGGAATAGGGAACGTTGAGAGATCGAAAGACGAAAATTTGGAAAATGCATCAGACTCAAGTTATGTGTTGGTCGAGGGTGAACACGAATTGAGAAGAGAGGAAGAAAATCGTTGGTACGGAGAGTTCCGTTAAAGATGCTATGTAAGAATTTCATATCACATAGCTATCGACGGCGGTAGAGATGGGAAATACCAAGGCATGAGAGAGTAAAGTCCCGGGTTGTATTTTTGAGAGAAGGGATGCGATGACGGGAAATGGCAATAAAGAAATAAAGACGTCTGTTGAGTGACTCTAAAGTAGTTGGCGAGGCGGTCTACCAGATTGGTGAACAGTATTCTAAATTTGGTAGGACACGACCAAAAAACACCGTCCTAAGGGCAAGAGGATCACGAACATTAGCGTGACAATAAAGATGGCCGACTATTGCCATCGCTTTTCCGACAATCCTTTGAACGTGCTTGCGAAAGGTGAGCTTCGCGTCCAAAATTACATCTAAATCACAGTGAGAACTGATAAATGGGATAGGGTTGTTCGAAAGAGTGTATGAAAGCGAAAGTGGTTTGCGCTTTAAAGCGAAGGTCATTAATAGCTGATTTTGAGAGATTTATACATAACTGCCAATCGGAGCACCAAACAATGACAGAATTAAGAGCAGATTGTAGGGAAACGGCATCAACCTGTTTGAAAATTTTGCAATCGTCTCTGTAAAGCAAAATATTGCATCCAAGGCGGACGACCTTGTCAATAATGTCGTCTAAGTAAAGTAAAAAGATTAGAGGGCCAAGGACCTTGCCCTGTGGCACCCCGGACGGTACAGAAAGAAGAGTGGAGGAAATTCCATTAATAAGAACACACTGCTAGCGAGAGCTGAGAAAACTGCGGATTAAAGAAAGGAAAATGCCATGTATGTTATACCGATAATTAAGTTTATGGACCAGCAGGGAGTGGTTAATGGAATCAAATGTTTTCGAGAAGTCAATATAGCATTTTGACTTAATCGTCGAAAGTGTCGTGGAGGAATTAATTTAGTCTCAAAAGCGAAGAGTTCATTACTCTTCCTTCAACAAATTCAAAGCATCTTAAATCAATGCGATACTTTTACGGCATTAAAACTAAGTTTATCCGTCCAGATCTGGGCCAGGATCCTATCCTGGTTTGAGCCAGGGAGGCGATACGGTTGCCGTTTTGCGTTACGTCTACGTGAAACCCAGGAAATAACCGCAAGGGCGTGTTGCAGTGGGTGTGAAGACATCAACCTCTTTGTGTATAAATATTCATTTGCGCATTCGTATAAATATGTATTAACTCATTCATAAATACACGGACAACTTGAACACATATCTGACTGACTATATCATGTTCTAATTGGTGTGTGCGAATTAAGTTCTACATTTGGCTTTTAAATTAATAAAAAAGTAATGGTTACGTCAGTTTTTTTTTTGTTTTGCGTCTGTTATTTTAAGTATTCGAATTTGTCAATAACGAGGTCTATGAACTCTAAATAATGACTAATGAATTTGCATTGGATACAATTGGGTTCGAACTTCGTAACGTGTACTGGGTTCATGCAATGGGATTGGCTATGGATAAAATATACCAACCTAAATCAGCTCATGTGTGAGCCTATACGGAATTAATAGGCTGGCAAATGCATTTCACTTTATTTGATCGATAATTCGATATTTTTTCACGCGCGAATTATTTCCCCTTATTCCAAACATTGACTCTCCTTTTGCTTTGACCGTCATTTCTTCCCTACAAATACACCTTCATGTTTGCAGATACCCCGCAAACCATCCCGAGTGGTTATGTCGTAGGATGTTAGGGCACCAGTAGTTCATGTAAAACTATGAGTTCATACATCCTTTTGCGAATACATTTGCTCATGCATACAAAAACACGACCACATCTGTAGGTGTAATGCAATATTAGGTGCGTTTAACCAAATGGTTAAATTTTCCTTTTTAATTTAATAAATTATTCCTCTAGTTGTGTACTGTAAATAAATTTTCTCCCAACTAAATTTATATCTATTCGGGTGTTTGGGTTCGATTTTGCTATGATATTTTGTGCTGTACAATAGAAGAATGAGTATTGAAACCTGTCAGTGACGATGTCTCTCTTTATTTTATCCCGATGGTTGAGTCAATCGCTCTAAATTAGGGCCATAATAATTCTCTAGGTGTCGCGAGAAATCTTAGATGTCGTCGTTCCAAGTCACAAATTGTCATTGCCCTTCCAATGTCACAAAGTGTCAATAGAATTTTACCATCAAACCTTTATCTGCTCTCTACACGAATAAAGGGTCTCCTAACCTATATATTCCTATATACACGTCAAAGCTATCCCCGTGTCAACTTTTAATAAATATGGTGGAATTTCTCGGAACCTCTTCCAATTCCTTAATTAGCGTTTTCCACCTTGGATGCCGAATGCTTGCCGCGTAAAACGGTCTCTGACCCATCCCACCTGGTGCTTGCCTCCCCTGCCACACACCTTTATGGTGGATCGCGGGGTTTTTTATGCTAATGTAGGTGTAAACACGTAAAGCGAGCATCTGGCTGACCGTTTCAAGTCACCAATAGAGTAAACGAAGATCGGCGGTCGCGATTCGGTAGCCTTCTTGTGCGACCGCCGTAAAACGTCACCTCTCAAGGAATGACCGACGGATGGACGAGGATGGGCAAAAGTGTTTACTTCGAAAGGGTCTTTCGGTCTTCATAGATGTCGGTAATATAAACCAACCGACCAGTCTCACGGTAGGAGGAAGGGAATTGGCGGCGGAGGGGAGGAGTTGAGAGTATATCGGGGGGGGGGGGGGTGTTTGCGTGAAGGGGAGGGGGTTGTTGAATAAAAAAAGTACCCCCCGCTTGCTGTTTGAGGGGCACGGGAGCGTAGCCAGCGCTTCCTGGTGTGGGTCGCTGGAAATCGCGGTGGGTGAAGGAGCGCAAGATCTCTCGGATCGCAACTCATAACGGTAAACAACCCCCCACTCCCCTCCCGCCCACTTCCACCCCCCTACGTTCTCCCCCCCCCCCGAGCTCTCCCCGCCAAGCTCCCTCGCTCGAACCACTCCCATCCCACTCCCCGGCCGTCCATCCCCACCTCCCCAACCCACGTCGAACTCCACACCCTCTTCCGAAATAGCAGGCGGCAGAGGAGCGATGCTTTTGATGGCTGGGACCACCGCCGCGTCAGGGGGTGGGGGATATCATCATCTCCTGCCGAAACTCGTCCCCCCACCGCCCTCGCGTCCGAGGTCTCCATCCTAGGTGGTGTCGCCGGAGGAACCTGTCCCCGGAGAGGCTGATTAAACGGAAGATGGAACCTGATGGTCTCAATTTCGCCCGAAACGAAGACTCTCGGGAGTCCCGAGTACCGTATTCACCCCCGCACGTGTGAGAATCTCCTTTTTCCTCCTCCCAAACCTTTTTTTTTCCTTTCGGCCACCACCGCGACAGTGATCACCCCTGAGGTTTGTTTTCACTTGGGGGGATTATCTTGTAGTGATTGATGGCGACTGAAATTCATACGCTCCGGTATTTGGGGGGGGGGGTGAGATTTCTTTATGTCCGCCACCCTAGGCTACTCATATTGGTATTCGGAAAATCAAACCGCATTTGATAGAGACAGATAAATAGTCGGATTTGCACCAAATAACCTCCGGGCAATAGCCGAACGCAATACCCATTACGTTACCACGTCCCTTTTGACATCTATGAGTGATAACAAATGGACAAGCTGTCATGGAAAAGTAATATATTCCGATCTTCCAAGGGGGTCAGAAAATAGTTTAACGGTATGCCGTTCTGATGCGCCAACCACATATAGTATTTGTGTTTTTAGTTTCTAAGATACAAAAATATTGTCATGTGAATTCTAAGAGTGAAAGGAAAGTATTGGATAATTTGGGAAGAAAAACATAGAATTAGAGATGTTGTCAATGGTGTTTGATATCGTCATGGGATGAGGAATGAAATAGTCTGAGAAAAAAGGCGTTTGTGTTCAGAAATGACGTTGCGAATTGTTTTCGGAGTACGTCCAAAACTTACCTCTACTCGGTGGACGACCTAAAAATGATTAATCATTAAAATCGTGTGAATCTAATGAACCCATTTATTTAATATATGGGTTTATATAAATATATATATATATATCCATAATATCATATTATATATATAATATTTATTTATTTAACCCTCGAAATTTAAAACGGGAAAACAATTCTCAAAATAATTTTAACTCGGCCTTTAAGAATCAAAAGTTTTAGAATCAGTACACGACAATATGCATCATCTGGCTATTGTCGTAAAATACAAGATGTAAATTGAAATATAGCTACTAGGAAAAAAAAGTATTATTTCCTCTTGGAAACAGAGTGTAGATTCTAACGTGACTTTGTCTCACGTGAGAATAATACGGTTCAAATGTTGCAAATTATCAGTTTTCAAAACCATACAATTTCTCTATTCCATGTCAATACCAACTTCCGAACGATGGTTTCTTACACTTACATAGATACCGAAGTGCATGAAGCTGCTGTAGATATATCTCCATTAATCGAAATATTTTCCACATTTATTCGTAACTTACAATAAGTAAAACTTAATTTTGATGTTGCATCCCTGGTATGTAGTCACCCTTTACAACAAAGCCTAGAGTTTATGGCTTTCAGGGAACTACATAGTGTGTAAAAAGACGGATCACCTCTTTCACCAAATGTGATTGTTTCGTTTTGCCATTTTTCCATACCCATGTGATTGACCCACTGATTCGAAACTTTTAATAAAAATAAAATTATTATCACATTTTTATTATTACGGGTCGCGGTGGTCCAGTGGGTAGAGCGTTGGACTACTGACCGGAGGGTCCCCGGTTCGATTCCCGGGCAAGGCACTCTGGACACCTGCAGCTCCACCCAAGCTACTTGATTTTTCGGGTGCCAGATCTTTCTGGGAAACCATAACCGGCACAGGGAAAGGAACTGGCCCCCCTACCCTGATGTGTGAATATTCACCCGCCGTCGGACTTTGTACATGGGTGAGCTCTACCATCACCTACTAAACCGACCTTCGGGTTGATTATATTATTTGTTTATGGTTTATTTTTATTATTGTTATCTATTTAAATTCAAAAAACCTTATAGATGTCCCTTGTCTGAGAGGAGCCAAACTTCTGAGAGAGTTTCTTTGGTAACAGTAGGTACTTCCTATCGTCAATGAACTTTTGATCATATTCCTAAGTTGATTTTCTCTTGTAGGACCCAACGACTTGTCTCGTATTGTAAATATTGCCTAATATAACATGTAAGATCGCGTCTCCCTGAGTTTTTTCATTGCTTTGAGCCGCAACCTAATGAAAGAAGTGAGTATCGGTGGAAGGAAACGTTCATCTAATGTGTATTTCTCACCAAACGGGATATGAGAATTATTATTATATTGGTAACGTTTCCTAAATTACTCAACCCGTTTCCGTCGTATCTTGCATCTAATTCCCCGTTTTTCGTTCATTTTGAAATTTCCAAGGTAGAACTTTATTCATATTCCTTCCCAATCCCCAGTCATTCAATTTTTCAAATATTTTGTGTAGTTCGAGTAAGAAATGCCCTTCAACTGCGGTACTCTCTAGTTTTCTATCAATATTTCCCATGTAAATTCCAAACTTAGTGTTGGATAGTTGGTTACCATTTTGGAAGAAGTGAAAAATACGCTCTGAACTCAAATTTTTTATTACCAACATTTTGGTGGTTTTGAATTATCTTTTGAGTAAGTGAAATGTTTAAGTCGTACAATGATTGATAAAGTTTTGAATCTGGTGACTAAGTTTAAAATTATCAGTAATATTTTGAATGAAAATATTAATAGTGTTTCGAGAAAATATAGAGTGACTGATGATGCGAGATTGAAGTAACGACTTTACGTGACATGATGGATTTTTCATTCATAGTTAGAAGCGTTCATTTAGTTTCACTGTATTCTTTAGCTGTTCCTATTTCTTGTATACAAAAAGATTGACGTTCAATTGCATCTCTGTGGCTACCTCTTCTTTACAATTGTAAGTAAACGGGCAGGAATGAAATCATCTACAGGTATAGCAGTACTCGTAGGAATGTTTTAATCGACAAAGACTCAGTCAATACTTGAAAATTATTATAGAAGGTTTTATTTTTAGTAATGTCACAAACGTACATGCTCGACCTAGGCATATATGTGCGCAAATACATATGCTAAAGATGATTATGTCTGGTTTCTCCAACTTAATATTATTCTCCATGTAAATCACTAATCATTATTTTTTCGCATATAGATGTTGTGAAAGCTCTTCCGTTTTTTACCGGCTAGTGCCTTCATTTCTTCCTCAATTTCTTCGTTTTACATGCACACATCTCTCATGATCTTTTGACAGATTCGATTCATGACCTCTCCGAGGTTTTTCTCCTCGTTTTATCCTGCCAACATTGCATTCAGAAACCTGTTACTGACTTTAGAGTATGCGCAATGGAATTGTCTCTTTTCCTCCTTAATGGTCGCGCCAACGGTTTTTTTTTCTTCTCCTAACCTTCGCGTAATTTCTTCACAGGTTATTTGCAGTGTCCATTTAATCTTCATCATTCTTCCCGCGACTGCCACCCCTCCAAAGCTTCCAATCGTGACTTTTTCCGTTGGATTTATCGTCCATGTCTCACTTACGGTGGCAGAGCATGCTTTAGATATGTCTTTTGATGGAGTTTTACCCCACTCCCAATCTTGGTTCTTATAAACCGGCAAAAGTCTTTGATGCACATCACCCTCGATCTTCCCATTTCCTATGTTGTTACCTCTTCTCTCACTGCTGTGTCAAAGACAGTTTGGTTACCCGCCCATGCATAGCGATTCATTTTATTGCACGTCCAGTTCATTGCCGTCTCGCAGACAGTTCCTTCACCCTTCCAGCGGGTGTCGCCTACCTTTTCTTCCTCCTCCCCGCTCCCTGCTTCAGCACGCACTAAATTTTAAAGGAGGCATGTGCCTTTCTGTGTCCTGCAGTGACGCTAATGCATGATCGTCCAAGACTTTTATGCGCCCTGCTCTGCCACACACTCTCCATCCAGTCTCTCCAATTGAAATGCTTGCCTTCCGCATCCTCGTCCTATATTTCCGAGCAATGACGGAGTTGTCGCACGGATATAAGGAGATATAAGGAGAATGACTTCGACAGCATGTGCTAACCTATCCCAACACCTATCACCTGTTTTCTGAGGTGCTGGTATTTTTTTCCTGGTGTAGTTAATATGTTTGCTACTCCTTCTCAATGCACTAGAATATTTTTGCGTTTGTTTCTGTTTTGCTTGGTCTCTGAACGAACAAATGATTGTCCTTCCGCCCCGGATTTGAATCACGTATTTTTCGATTGCTTATTATAACACAAATAGGGTCGTGGTCGTCCAAGGGAGAGAGTTTGGCTACTGACCGGAGGACCCGGGTTCGATTCCCGGGCAAGCCTTTCCGGACACCCTCAGCTCCACCCAAGCTTTGTGATTTTTCGGATACCAGATCTTCCTGGGAAACCATAACCGGCACAGGGAAAGGAATTGGCCCTCCCTACCCTGATGTGTGAATATTCACACACCGCCGGGCTTAGTACTGGGTGAACTCTATCATAACCAACCAAACCGACCTTCGGGTTTATTACTGTGTTTATGGTTTATTATGACACAAGTTTTTTTTGTTAACTATCAGTCTTTCATATACGGTACGAGGCTGTAACTCTTTTTGAGCTGTGTAGACCTAATGTGGATGTGCCCCGTGCCACACAGCCTACTGGTGGCTTTCACGGTATCATGTGGATGAAAATTGCCTCGACGGAAAGGTGTGCCTCGTGGACGTGTGAATTTCAGTGATTGCTAAATTCTCAATGAATATCACCGTACGTTTCCGTAGAGCCGTTCCCTTGATGTCATGGGTCATGAATTAGGGATCATGGGATGGTCATGAACTAGGGATCGTATAGTTCTTCCATAAACTAGGGAATTAAGGTTAAACAATTACTGTTCGTTAAGGAAGTAGAGATCAAATAATTCATTACTAAAATTGCGACTGCACTCAAAAATGAAATTTTCATTGTTCTCGACTGAACAAGGTCGGAAATGTCGTTCTTTAAACTGTGAAATTAACAAAATTCCCTTCAGTTTTAATTTTAACTACATTTCAGAATAAAAACAACCCACATTATTCATTTCTTCAACCCCAATGTCGGTTTGTTTGCTGAAGGTAGAGCTCATGCAGAAGTAATCCCTACGGTGTGACAAATGCATACACTTTGTAGGATAGAGCCAATTCTTTCCTTTCCTTGGCTTCCTCTGCTGTTTCTCAAAACGTTATGGAGTTCAGGAAGTAGTCAAGCAAACTAAGATTATGTGGGAATTTTAAACTTGGTTCTTTGGGATGGGCATTTTGTGGTTCGTCTGCAGACTTTGACCTACCCACTGAGATATCGCTATTACGATTAATTCTTCTCGTTTCGTGTTTAATTTTCTCCGTGTTGATTGACAGTTGTCCTTAAATGGGTAGGCGTTTTCCCTTGAGGCAACGTTTCCCGTTTACACTCTTTTAGAGGTTTCATTGTCGTTCGCGGCGAGATTTTATTTTACACCCACCAATTAAATTAGACTTTTAATTACAATGGAGTCCGTTGTCTTCTAATTAAGTGGGGGTCTAGTTTTTTTCACTGTCCACAAACAATGGAATTCCCTTCTGGGGCATGGCAGGAATGAATGCCCAAGCCACCGTTTTTTTTTTGACTGGGATTGTCGCGAAGGAGAGGAGGGGACGGTTTTTTTCTACTGGACTCGATTTTTCTCACGTTGCCTCATCGGTATCAGGGTAGGACCCTCCCCCCACATGTGAATCAGAAGGGTGGGTGGGTTCAGGAGGGGGAATAGAATAAGAAAGGGAAGTTTGAGATAATTTCGTGTGGATAGAGGTAAAGGCTTTATTTTTTTCATTGTTCCTGCGTGTTTAAACGATCGGATGTTATGTAGCATGAGATGAAAGTGAATAGGTGGACCACGGGAAGGTCCCACAAAAAAACCTGCTCCCGCTTCAATACTTTTTCTTACCCTCTCTCTCAACTCCCCTCATTTCAATCTCCCTCCCGCCCCCCAATCCTCCGCAAAAAAAGACAGGGCTTCCCTTTAACCGCTTCCCTTTCGAGACGTGCAAGGGATTATGCATTCGACGTGCTGCCATCGAAGCGAAATACGAGTTGAGTGGGACAGGGGGCCGAATGCATTAGTGCGCAGTTATGAAAAAACACATCCACGAAGCCAAAAATCTATTAAGAGAAGCGCAAATTAAGAAAAGACTTGTTTTATGAGACCAGTGAACATCATAATTACGAACTCGTTTTCTTTCGGACACCTTCTAAATTGATAATGACGCAATGACAATTTCTCACTGGAGGTAGTGGGAGGTCCGAGTTTTTTCGTTGCCTTGCTATTGATAACTGAGCAGTTAGTTACTGTAGCAAAACTGTGATTTCAACGAAGGCATTTAAATGGTATAATTTCATCACACCGTGTTTTCTCATGCAATTTCATTTCGCAAATCTCGCCTTTTCCTTTTGGCGACATTATTTTGCGTAGGCTCATGAGCAACACTCTCCTTTCAATCCCATAGTGCGGAAAGTATTATATTCGGACTAGAATTTGGTATACATCCTCCGTTTCCTCAAACATCATTAAAAAATTTGTGCATCAAAGAGAAAGTTTCATTTCGCTAAAGCAAAATGAGTCTCTAAAAAAACATGAACATCTCATAGCTTAGTGGATTGAGATTGTGATGCTATATCGCATAAGCTTCGCAGTCGATTCATAGAAAATAGGAAAGTTTCCAGAGAGTGGAAAGACTGCTACTCCCATGCTGGAGTATTGCTTGGTGTTTGATACTCCGATTCAGTGCAGGCAAGTATACACCTATAAAGAAAGGTTGAATTTATACTATATATAGTACATCAGGTGTCAACCCACTTCCTCTTTCTTCTTGAATGAAGCTTCGGGAGGCAGACCGGAAACCTCAAAGAGTTTACCTAACTCGCGAGTAAAGTAGTACTTCGGCTTTAAGTCTCGTGATTTTAGAGTTTATAAAAGTTTCTAATTGGTAACGGGAAAACCGTTGCTAACAAAGACTTAGTATCAGGAGATAACTCTAACTCTAAATCAGGGTACAGTTTGAAAAAATATAACTTTTAATGCATTTATAATCTTTCACGTAGCATATTATGTGTATTTAAATGTTCCTAATAGATGTTTCTTCACGGCGAATATGGAATTCAGAATTTCATTCGTAAATCAATAGTACTCGGTGAAAAAGATTTTTGAAAAGTTTAAATTATCTTTTCTCGAGGAGCTGAAGAAATAATAATTGAGAATAAATATTGTATGATTTAAACGGAATGAATAACTAAAAAATAACTCAATTATTTTTAATTATATTATTATTATTATATGGAAATTGGAATTAAATGGAGATTTAAATTATTAAATGGAAATATATGGAATTATTATATGGAAAACATTTTAATTGTTAAAAGCCATAATTTGGGAAATGATTTTTTTTAATAATAGATTTTCCAAAACATTTAAGGTCACATTTTAGAAAAACGTACCATTAAAATATCACAGATTGGAAAAAGCAAAAAAAAAGCCTTGTGCCATCAAAAACACTTTATTTGCGGCTCCGATGTGAAATCATTTTAAGAGAGGCATACCCGCTAAATGCTTAAATACTGTTCATTTTGTTTATTTTTTTCAAGCCCATGTCATGTTGCATGATTTTATGTAAATGAGCCCTTAAATCCGAATTTAATTCATCGTGACGGTTTCAATTAACGGCCGGTGGTGAGGACGGAGGTGTACTACACGCACCGCCATCGCAAGAGCATTTCCATCGCTCAGAATATTTAGCGTCCATTTTCACATCCGAGATGATGTATTGGTCTAGTTAAATTTGAATCAAGTTTTTCTTTCCCTCGAGTTACCCTCAACGAAAAAAAAGAATATCAATTAGTTCCTTAATTAAGGTCATGGAGCCCGAAACTTAGGTGCGTGGCTCGTTTGTCATCTGTCCTCTTCGGTTTACTCCGGTTCTTCTTCATCTTGGAGCATTCATTAGTTTTCAGGGATGAAAAAAATTTTGAAATCTACTCCTGGAAGTTATATTACTTAATATAATTTTCCATAAACGGAGATTCTCAAGCATAAGGAGAGCAATATCAGTTCGCTGGTAACCCAAAGATATTCACGAGTTCATTTCTGGATGATTTCCATGGTTTTCCTTTCACACAATTAGTAGATGGGAGAAAGAAAAAAGTTAATTAAATTAAAAATGTTTGAAAATTATTTATTTTAAGCAATTTATTAAGTAATTGTAAACTTCACAGGATGATGAAGAAAATGGCCATCATCTTTCATGTCAGAAAATGCGTCTACTACCACTAAACACTGGAAGCAATTTAGGGACACAATTAGGATTCTTCATTGGACAGTTACTTTTCTCATTAAGTATCTGCTGCAGGTATTAACTATTAATTTTGACAGAAAATAATTACGAGAGATAATTTTAAACATGATTTCATCGGGTTGTTTTTGCAAAGCATCGAAAAGAGATACGTAACCATTCCGTCAAAATTCGTCTTATACCTGATGTATTACCGTCGAACGTGATTGAGCACGTGTTTTACCTTGCCGCGCAAAGCTATTCCTTAATATTTCATCTGCATCAACTTAATACCTCGTAAGTCGCCGCAAGGACGCGCGGCGGAGGTAGTTCGGGCACCGCCCCTAATCAAGAGAAAGAGGGCATGCAAAATCCACAAATTTATACAGTCCACAAACAAAACATGGTATAAATTCATGCAAGAACCCTTATACCCCACAAACATGCAAACACAAACTACCAACCAACATACACATGCAGCTACAGATATAACTAAAATCTTTGAAATGTGTAATTTTGTTCCGATTTGTAAATTAAATGTTTTTAATATTTCTAAAGTGACTTTGTTTTCTTACTATTATGATTTCTGATTGTTCTGGGAAAGAATACGTATTTGAATATATCTGTATTGGAATCTACCTCCATTATTTTATATTTGTGGTCTGGCCATTATAATTCCTATATTGTCATCGTTAAACTCGTTGGTTCTGAATCTTTCTAAAAGCCTAAGTCTCGTCTGTTGTCTTCATATTTCAAGTGGTTCCCAGCCTGAATCCCCTAAGAGACCTGTCACACTTTTGTTCTTATTACGTATAACAATTTTTAACGAATCTGGCGGATTTTCTCTGGACTTTATCTAAATCTTTTTGCCAAATTTTCTCCCAAGGATCCAAAATACTTGCGGCGTATTCCAACTAAGATCTAACTAGAGTGAAATAACACTTCTCGTTAACTTTCTCATTACATACTTCAGACATATCAGTTTTTATTTGCATTTAAACTGAAGAAAGGGAAAATCTCAGGTTATCCTGATGGTTGTGGGATCACTTATGTGAAGGCTATAGATGCACGTCTAGCCTTTTACGACCCTAACATTCTTTCTGATTAATTTGCATTGTTCACAAAGTTTATTATTCCTTCAGATAAGTGCACCAGTTAATAATTTTCTTTAGGGAGAAAGGGTAAAATATATAAGTCCTTAAATGTTTAAATTCTTTGATTATGGGCATATTCGGAGAGCCTGCTCAATAGAATAAGGATGAACAATTGCAAACTTTTTTCTTTTGTAGAGATATCGCAGAAAAGAATACTGGAATATGCTGAATGATTTTTTTATCTATTACTAAGCCTAAATACATCCTATTCAACTCCAAGCTGAATGTATAATTAAAAATATTGACTGGTAAACTCGGTATTCTAATGGTAAAAATTCATAAATACTCATTTTATCTCAAATTAAAAAAATACGTGATGTGAAAGACAATGAATTCCGTAGTTTTTTTCTTACAAAAGAAACCTTTTTCTTTCATGGCGTGGTTTATGATGAAGCCTAAGTGGGTTTCATGACGTTAGTTTTGGCAACCTAATTTTCTTATAAGTCACGCGAGGAGAGATCATAAAAAGGAGGCACTTCCGTATTGAGACATGAATACTCTTATAGAGGGCATTCAGAACCCGACCTACGAGTGCGCCGGTTCAAGCAGTCACCCTGAATTCTATTGTCCCGGGTCGAAACGGAGGTTTCGTGTTGTGAACAAAGAAAAATCTTGAAGAATATTTGAGTCGCGAGCGTATTAAGCGCAGGAGAACCGATGAAAACACGGAAAGTTTCATCGTATCCGCCTACGCCGAGCAATGCATATCCGGCAGCGAGCGTAGGAGATGGGCTAGCGAGTCGAGAGGGATAGGAAGGGGATGGAATGGACTATGAGGACGACGGGGAGCGCTCGAGGACTGCATAGCGGATGCAACACTGGTGACCGACATAATGTATATTCCTGCGCGCGCGCGCACACACACACACACTCTCACAGGCCAGATGAGTCCAAGGGAACAAGGGGGCAAGGGGTTGAGGGTGAGGAAGAAGTGTGGACGAGGGAGAGAGAGAGAGGAGCATGGGAAGGAGAAGTCAATGGGGGAGCCACTCGCTCTCCGTGGGATAGCTGTGCCTCGCGTGTGTGTTTGCGCGGAAGAGGGAAAAAAAGAGACGAAGAATGTGACGGGGCGAAATTGAACGAGGGCAGCCGATCAGGAGAGACGGGAACAGCGGCGAAGGTGAGGGAGGGGGACGGGGTTTGCCGACGGGAGCTCAGTAGACTTGAACGACCGTCCGCGCTACCTTCCCTTCTGGCGGGACCGTGAAGATGCGTACGGCGAGACGCACGCCTCCTCCGTCTCCCTCGTCTTCACCCCCGTGGTGTGTGTTGCTCGGGAGAGGGGATGAAGGGAACTTTGTGAAGGAACTTTGATCAGTTTGGAGTAAAAAGGTGCGCGACGGAGTCGACCAATTAGTAAGAAGAAGAAAAAAACAGCAAAGAGGCGTGTGGAGACTTCAACGCCCGTTATAGCGACGGAAGTCTTCACTCTTAATTATGTTGACGACGCGGAAGGTAATTATCATTCCCAAGGGGCGAAATTTGAGGAATTTCGGGGGTAGTAGTAGTTTTCTGGATGGCTGTACCGTGGAGTTATCTGTGGGGTGGGAGAGCTGCTATCAAGTAAAGGTCTCTTCCCCTGCGGATGATGGATCGCGCGTTCGCTGCTGTGGGAACGCGGTGGTTTAGATCGCCGCCGTCTCGTGGAAGGAGAGATGCAATCGCGGAGGGAGGGGGACTTCTTTCCGAGTAAAACCGCGCCGTCTTCAAAGGGGCAGTGGGAGGAAGTTGAGCAGAACGAGTGCCGAATGGTGGAGTCTCGTCTCCGGAGCCCAGCTCCGTGTCCCCCAGGCAGGAGACCGGGTCGTCTGCCGCTGGCCCCATCCGGGTGTCCGCTCACCCCCCCCCCCAGCCATATCGTAGGTAGACCACTAGGAGAGAGTTGTGGCTAAGGTCGCGCGTTGGTGGTCTATGAACTGGCACGTGGCTCTGCTAATGGAAGGGAGGAACTGGGAGTGAGTGCGCGTTGGGGAGGTCAGGAGTGAGGGTGTGGAATGATGGGATGGGAGGTAAAGAGCTCGTCGGTCGCATACTATGAAGAAGAAGGGTGGGATGAAAAAAATGTTTTAACTCCATAAGTGATCGACTCGCTTACCACCTGAAAGAAATGCTCCACATTCTGCGAATCCGACTGAAATGGTCGGAAGACTCTTTGACTGCATCTTCGTGTCGGCATTTCCCGAAAAACGTCCTTTCTGTTGCACTACCAGGTGGCGGTGCACTTTTTTGTGCATCCTTTTCGAGAAACGGTAATCTCGCGTCGCGAGATGCTGTTCAGGTATAAGAATATCTTCTGGGAGTATGCATCGGACTGTTCATTTGTTACCAAGTACTTTTCCATGGTTTTCACAGAAATTTAATTCCATGAAATGAGCTCAAATTAATTAGTATTTATATTGCTAGGCGCCTCTACCTTTTAACTACCAGGATTGTTCACTATATACTAATAGCCTATTCTAGACTCTACAGAGCTAGTCCACCATCTCGAATTATTTGTTGAGGACTAATTTCTCATCATGGTTATGCGCCATGAATTTTTTTGTTCATTAATAAAATGAAAAGTAACCGAATGCTACCGTTCAACTTGTTCAGTAAACATATAGATAGTACAAATTCAGGCAAGATGTATGTATATAGATATATCAATTTCATCCAATTTTGTTAGTAATGACTGATTATCATATTTTGAGGCTTAAAGAAAAATATTCCCGTTTTTATTGTAGACATCCTCTATTTTACTACGTTTTTCGGAAAATGAGTGATATAATACAGTCAATGCGGAGCAATCAAATGTTTCCTAGGAAATTTATTTGATATTTTAAGCGAGACCGTATCCATTTGGATTTTATAATTTTCGTAATATGTTGTAATGATTACATTTTACGCTTGAGAAAAATTTTCAATTTATAAACTTGAATTTTCAATTTATAAACTTGAATTTTCTCAAGGTAATCTACCAGTTAAGGTAGGTTTATGGATGGACACAACTATCAAATAATTATCCTGTGAATCCAAAACAAACACAATCGAGCACATACTCTACATCAGGTCCCTCTTCATCAAACTTGATATGCATAAGGAATTATATTAAAGGTGACTTCATAGGTCAAGCAGGTAGAAATATTCTACATAATACCCCACAAGCCACCGAAAGGGCGCGGGGCGGTTGGTGTTAGGTCACTAGTCATGCATGCAGAATCCCAATCATCACACCTCTATCAGGACATAAATATATGTATGTATGTATAGAAACATATATATATATATGTATGTATACACGTATATTTTTTTCTTACAGGCTCCCCCCACCTTTCCTCACCTATTTGCAAACCCCAACCCCCTCATCCCTTACCCTTCCCTCCTGGTGCTACACCCCCTGCTACACACCTTTTTTGGTGGCTCGCAGGGTATTAATGTAGATGTTGATCAGTTTGATCATGCCCTGGATGAAAATTAATCACGCGAAATAATATATCTACGTGCAAGAATATTCAATAACGTGACACGTATATTAAGATTATGTGAGCGGAGAGTTAAAAAGTTGCATCTATTAAAAATTCATGCAGGATATAGGAAAATTATGTACACTACCAAATCTCATTATCTACTTCACGCCTGCGGTTATATATATTTTGATCTCTTATGGTACTAAATGTCCCATTCACAAAACTGGTTATTTTCATGAATACATAGATACAAGTAATTTATTATTTAACTTTCTAATTTTACATATCAGAAAGGTATCAGTTAGATTATATTATGGTTAGGCACAGGTTTAGGAACAGTGTGATAAATTCGCACAGTTTCCCAGGAGCGGATGCGGACACCGGACTGCGGACCAGAGATGGAAGAAATATATAGAAACACTGTATGGTAAAGAACTTAGGCCTACAAGGTTAGACATAGAAAAAGAACATGACGTAGAAGAAGATAGCTTAGGTCCAGGCATACTCGACGATGAAATAGAAAGGGCATTAAATGAGATGAAATCAAATAAGGCCGTGGGGGTGGACATCATTCTTGTGGAACTGTTGAAATGTTTAGGAAAATGTGGGAGGAAGGCCCTATATGGACTGATTCGTAGTATCTATGAGGAAGGAATCTGGCCGGAAGATTTTGTGAGATCCATGTTAGTTCCTATTCCAAAAAAGGCAAAGGCTTCGTCATGTGAGGATTACAGAACAATAAGTTTGATATCCCACGCAGCTAAAGTTATTCTCAGGATCATCAACAAAAGGATAGAGAGTAAGGCAAATGACTACTTAGGGGAGGATCAGTTTGGGTTTAGGAAAGGAAGAGGTACGCGTGACGCCATTGCAGTAATGAGATCACTAATCGAGAGGAATATAGAATACAATCAGGACGTTTTTGCCTGTTTTCTAGATTTTGAAAAAGTGTTTGATAGAGTGAATTGGGAAAAATTAATGCGTGTATTGCAGAAAATAGGAATGGATTGGAGGGACAGGAGACTGATCCGCAACCTGTACAGGTCTCAGACTGCTCAGGTGCGAGTGGGGAACGGAGAGTCCGGATGGGCAGGGTTGGGAAGAGGTGTAAGGCAGGGTTGCTTATTGTCACCGGTGCTGTTCAACGTATATGTGTAGGAAATGATTAAAGAGGCATGGGAAGAACTGGAGGTAGGAATGAAAGTCGGAGGGGAATTCGTAAAATCGGTTAGGTTTGCTGATGACCAAGCATTAGTTGCTCAGTCAGCCAAGGGGTTGCAAGCATTGCTGAGTGAATTGGAGGTTCAGTGCGATAAATATGGGATGAGAATCAATATTAATAAAACAAAGGTCATGCGATTTTCCAGAAAGAGAAAGGCTAAGCTAAATATTAAAATAGGCGGGGAAAAAAATAGAGCAGGCAGAACAGTTTATATATCTCGGACATTGGTGTGGCCATTTTTAAACTGAACGCACCACTACCTCACTTCGCTTTAACTCATTACTCCATCTCCGTAAACCTCACAACGTTGCCTGCGAATTTCAATTGGCTTGTGGTTTATTGTCAGTAAAAACCTGATCACAGATAGCACTTTACAATTCGCAGGAATTTTTATTGGAACGCACAATTTAACAGCTCGCAGTGAGCAATGTAGAAAAACCACAATCTGCCTTTTACACATGTGTACTGAGAGTAGGGACATTTAGACACCAAGATGTCGGCTCAAGCTCTACCCACCGCCGCGCTAGGCCGAAACGTAAGTTACTTTCCTGACTGTCCTCTTGAGTGTTTTTGTTTGTGTGTTTCTACGTATATATCATATATATGTAATATTTTTTTAACTATATAGTTTATGCGATTTTCCAGAAAGAAAAAGGCTAAGCTAAACATTAAAATAGGAGGGGAAAAATTAGAGCAGGTAGAACAGTTCACGTATCTCGGAAGTGTTTTGGACCAATACGGTCAAAGTAGTAGGGACGTAAGGAGAAGAATTGCGCTAGGCAAGGAGGCTTTCACAAGGAGAAGGGAGTTGATAACGGGGACGTTAAGTAGGAAGGTTAAGAAAAGACTCGTAAAAACTTTGATATGGAGCGTAGCTATGTACGGCGCGGAAACGTGGTCACTGAAGCAGGAGGATAGGCGTAGATTGGAGGCTTTTGAAATGTTGGTGTGGAGAGAAGAATGGAGAAGGTGAAATGGACCGAAAGGAAAACAAATGAGGAAGTACTGGGGATGGTGGGTAACGAGAGGGGTTTGGTGAGAAAAATCCTATGGAGTCAGGAAAAATGGATGAAAGGCGTATTGAGCGGTAGTGGAATGTTGAAGAAGGTAATAGAGGGGAGAATGTTGGGCAAGCGAGGAAAGGGTAGGAACCGGATAGGGATGTTGGACGGGATGAAGGGAGGAAAGAAGTACACTGAGATGAAGAGGGACCTGATGTAGTTTAGGTTGCTGGATTGGGTTTTGTTTGGAGTTACAAAATATTTATTTGATAGTTGTGTCCATCCAAAAACCTACCTTAACCGGTAGATTATCTAATAAAACAAAAAAAATACATAATCATCAAATTGGAAACTCTGAGACTACTATCGTAGCACTACTACGTAGGTTTTGTTATGAAGAGGGAGTGAGTATTTGTAAGACTGAAAATGTAATTTATTCGCAGCGTTTCATGAACTAAAAATGGGTTTGAAGGTTTTTTTGTGTTTTCCTGGTGTGTGATGATAGTGGAGTTTTCGTGTGTCTTTCATCAACCGTGGACGTGAAATATTTTTTTTTCGAATGATTTCTTCAGATTTTGGCCAAAATTTCCCTTTTAATTATTTTAATAAAGATAACTAAACTTTTATAAAAATATAGTATAATGGCTAGAAATACGTTTCTTGTCGACAGCAGAAACACGCTACCGCAACCAGCACGGGCTTATCATGCGAAACAATTTTAAAATTAAAATTAGTATTATTTCAGCCAATGAATATACACTGACATGTATTTTGTTTAAGAATGTATGTATTTATTTGGTATTTTTCACATTTTAGAAAAGGGAGGTTATAGTTAAATACGAATAGTGGGAATAATGACTTTATAGATTCTGTTGTGGCTCCTGGATTATCAGAAATTAGATAATTTCGATGCTGCAGTTTTAGTGATATTTTTAATGGGAGTAGTCTACCGGTTTACATTAGATATTGAGGGATCTTTTTAAGCCTAGTAGCTGTCTTTGTGAATCGAGGAGCTCTCAACCTAATTTCTCTAGTATAGATAATATAAATTAAAATAGTTTATCACGCTTACTCTCCTCGTGGAAATTTTTAACAAACGTAGAGGTTTTTCTCTGTACCTTAACTAAATCTTTGATTGACGATTTGGCCCAGGGTTCCCAATTGCCTGTGTCTTGTTCCAAATGTGACCTAAGAAAGGCTAAGTAACACCTCTCTCTTAGTTTTTCAAAACGTTTTCCTACAATCCGTCGAATGAATCCTGGCTTCTTAAAGACTGACCCACATGTTCTTCGGATACGTGCGTAACTTATGAAGGGCTCGATTTCAGCATAATACCACTAAATATGTACATTGAGGTGTATAAAAGTAATATTTGTTACATTAGTCTATTGTCCTAAGTCTATCTTTTATGTCCTCCAAGTGTCTTCTACCAAATTTTATAATAATGGATTAAGTGGTTGATGGTAGTGTCTCGACATAAGAGGGACCTTTTCGTGACTCTTCCCTCACTCCCAACCGGGTCTACTCGTCCCGAGCGACAGTTAAGCCACCGGTGCTCCCACACCATTCCGTCTTCCCTCCCGCCCAATTACGTGGGGAGACAAGGAGAAGACACGGGAGAGTTGGTCATGGGTTGGGCCACTCTTGGTTGACAATTGTGTGCTTTGTTCATTAAAAGCCACCTCTTCACTCCCTCCCAAAACTCACCATTCCTCCCACCAGTGGGCCATCTTTCTACTCCTTCCCCTCACGGCACCCGTTTACCCTCCCAGCTCCCCTCCCTTCACCCTCCGCCCCCGCCCATCATCATCTCCACCACACATTCCCACTTCTCCAACCCCCCCCCTTCTCTCTGCCGCCTCTGTTAACGACTGTTTTCGTCCGTATGGAATGCGGCAGAAGGACGACCTCTCGAGGTCGCTGAACCTTACTCTCCTTTCGCCTCTCCCCCTCACGCCTTTCCTCCTCCTACCCGCACCCCCCTCCCTGCCTCCCTCATAACCAATCCCTCCCCCAGCTTTGCCCCGTGACGTTTCCGCGCGAAGCCTTCTATTTCACTCTCTTTTTCCGTTCTCCACCCCTCACCGTGTCTTTAGTGACTTTCCTCTTCTCACTTCTCTCTCTCCTCCGACACCGTCAAATCGCATTCCACGTGTCGTTCCTCCAAGGGGATCTCAAAGTTAAGGAAGTGACGTCCGAAATCGGTTGCTTTTCGGTGAGTCCGTATGGTGAGGAGAGGGGACTAAGGTCCCCAAATGAGTTTCTATTTCCCCCCGATCTGTCACGTTCCAAGATGGCCTTTGATAAACTCGTATATTGGACCAAGGTGGGTCTCTAAAGTTAAGCGTGGAATCCGGATAAGTCGCATTGCGTAACGGAAATACGAGATGCCTACGATTTTAGTGATGGCGCCCAAGAAGTTCCCTCAAAAATTAGGATGGCTTGCACTGAGGAAATATTTACTTTCTCTGTTTAAACTGTCCTAATAAATGTTAAACATTCGTTCATTTTCCTTATTTTGGCATACATTAATTATTAGCCTGCCTAATTCTTAATAACGATCTAAGTTGGAAGAAAAGTTATTCCTAACAGTACCATTCCCCGTGCGACTTTATTTCTTCTTAAGAGACCGCATTGAAGATGCTGGACTGTGGTTTGGGCGCCATTAGACCTATATTTAAAAAAACTGCATATTTGCGCAGGGAATGAGGGTTGGAATTGAACAGAGAAATAATAGATTTTGGATTAAAGGAAAGAAGGAAGTAGAAGGAGAAATTTAAAGTGTATGGAATCATATTAAGCAACCAATAATAGGTAAAAAGCTTATTATATTTATATTTAGAAGTTTTGTTCTCAAGAGACTCCTTCAATCATAGAAAAACACGCAATCATAACAGAAAAATAATATTTACGCCACGTATTTATGGAGATTAAATGTATTACTAAGATTAGGGTTCATAGGTACCGCTAGCTCTGCCAACAAGGACTGTATTACAAGTGTTTGCAGTGAGCAGAAATTTTGAAATATCGTCTTCAATCCATTCAACTGACCACGGTTTAGACCATTTTCCAGTTATCTTTCGCTGATTTGTAATCATTTATCGGTAGTAAATTCTTTTTATTATTCAATAATAGTTAATACTTATTATTCTTCTTGTGGTGGGATTACCGTCGAAAGATTTGTCACGAACTCAGAATTATAAATTGTGGCAATTTGTTTTCCAAAATCCGTGACCAGAACCATAACTACGATTCGCCTGACGCACGTTCCAGATTTTTTAGAAATGCGTCAAAAAAACAGTTTCAAGTATTTTATTTTGTATTTTTTTTAGCAGGAGGATAGATGTAGATTGGAGGCTTTTGAAATGTGGGTGTGGAGAAGAATGGAGAAGGTGAGATGGACCGAAAGGAAAACAAATGAGGAAGTACTGGGGATGGTGGGTGAGGAGAGGGGTTTGTTGAGAGAAATCCTATGGAGGCAGGAAAAATGGATGAAAGGCGTATTGAGCGGTAGTGGAATGTTGAAGGAGGTAATAGAGGGGAGAATGTTGGGCAAACGAGGAAAGGGCAGGAACAGGATAGGGATGTTGGACGGGATGAAGGGAGGAAGGAAGTACACAGAGATGAAGAGGGACCTGATGTAGAGTAGGTTTTCTTAGGAGTCACAGAATATTTATTCGATAGTTATGTCCATCGGAAAACCTACCTTAACCGGTAATTACCTAAAAAAAATATTGTAGAGCTACATCATTCTATACGAAGCACGCTGCCTGATATAACTTGTGCAAAACGTTACTTTCCGACCCGGATTAAAATTTTTATGGCGAAGTTCCCTGTAATTGGCACAGTTTTTGAAAACGAGATGGTATTTTTCAATTCATCTAAGCAATAATACTTGAAAAATTATAAAATAGCCTTGAGGCTTTATTTAATCCTTTTCCTTCGGTCACATCCATCTTATTTGCAATTCTTGAGCATTCGCGTCCATCCACCGAACATTAGTTCTCGTGAAAAGAGAAACAATAAAAAAGGTAGCTAAATGTTGAATTTCGACAGCCAAACGAAGGTTTCATCCAAAAACTTTCGGATGAAATCTCTTCATATTGTTTTGGGCCTCCTTGCTGTGGATTTGACCTGGCGATATGATTCCAGACATAGCAGTACACATTAAAACTTAATTCCTCTTTCTACTAATACGAGAAGAGGAATAAGGTTGGTTGGTTTTGTTGGGGAGACGACCGTCAGCTAAGGTCATTAGGGATGGGTGGGAAAGGAAGGGTGGAGGGAAACCCGACGTCGGCATTAGCCTACTCTTGTCGAAAGGCTCCAAGGGGTCTGCAGTTTAACGTCCCATCCGACGGACGTCGTACTCACTCAAAGTGCACTCCACAAAGCACCTCAAGTAGGGTTCGGGATACCACTGAAAAATATTTGTTGTCTCCAGGATTTGAACCCGGGTCTTCGCGGTGGGAAGCAAGAGGAATGAGGCGGGACTAGTTTCTCAGTCCACAAACTCAGCAATAATGTATTTAAAAGTTATTGACGACATCTACATCTATAAAATATCCCGGAAGTCGCCGCAAGGGCATGTGATCTCCGCACCAACGGAAAACCTGTCCATACGTAGTTTATGCCTTGTATTTCTCCTGGAAAATGAAAATATTTTAATGTATGGCCAATGATAGTAATATTTTTTAAACAATCGCAGACTTGGCTTTTACTCTTCATTTTCTTGGTAGTGCAGTCAGAATGGTTATCATATCCTATCAGTTTCGTGAAGTTTTTCAAGGCTAACATTTTACTGGCAGCTAACTTTTGAGTAAAACTTAATTTTGATGGTGCAGCCGTGTGTGGAATCACCCGCTACCACACAACATAGTGGTGTCTCGCACCGAGCCATATAGTTCTCGGGAGACAAATAAGTCTTTTCTGATGCCGACACTTAAATGTATATGGTACTGTGCAAGCCACCGCTAGGGTGTGTGGTTGGGTGTGACTCCATATTGTGTATGGAACATTAAAATTAGACATGCCATAAATGTTGTTATTCACCAATTGTTAGCTCTTCTGAAGAAGCCCTTGTTCTTTTTTTATCCAAGCCGTGACTTTTCCAATTTTAAAAATATTTTTCCAGTTCTTTTAATTATCTATTACATAGTACCCTGCAATCCACCGCTAGGGTGTGTGGCAGGGGGTGATTACACACCAGACTACTTTTTACCCAAAATACTTTTCCCTCCCAGCTCACTCCGACAAAGTTATTCTGATGCCATATAGTTGGTGGGAAAAATGACATATTAAATCTTTCTGTTCTGCCCTTCTCAATTTTCGTAACGTTTTACAAATGTAGCTCCTCTAAGCTGCACGCGATCTAATTTGGCAATTAATCCAACTTCGTGAGGATTCCATATACTTGCAGCAAATTCTAAATGAGACCTAACCATCGAAAGATAACATTTCTCTTTGGCCTTTCCATCATATTTCCCCATAGAATGGACGTTTCCCACTGAATTTTAGCATTTTTAAGTATCTAGAGAGCTCCCACTTTCATTTCAAAATTATTTATTTCCATATTTGTTCGTAAATGCTACTTTCATGTGTGCATTCGATAAAGTTTATTCTCCTTATCACCTTTACCCAACATTCTCTGTTCTATCAGAGCCATCTGAAAACCTCCACATTCTAAGCTCGTCCTATTGCCACTAAGACCAAGTCTCACACCCATTAAGTACCAAGCGCCAAGTTTTTTACTAGTCTTTTCTTCACATTTGTACTCAGTATGACCGTGTTCAGTTATTTTCTTGTTGCAAATGCATATTTCACTAACGCAATTCTTCCCCTTATGTCCCCACTTATACGCTATTTATCGTTTCCTCAATATCCACTGACAATGTTTGCACAAAAGTCGCTGCCGCAAATCAATCTTAGGTTTCGGAGAAGTCAAAACATTCCCCCCCTCACGTAGATTAATTATGCCGTTGAAATAATTATATATATGTATATATCTGAATAAATCAAGTATCCGTGGCGTAATGGGTTAGCGTACTCGGCTGTTATTCGAAAGGATGGTGGTTCGAGCCCACCGGGGGACGGGTCTTCTTATACACTGAATAGCTCCAGAAAACAATAGAGTAAATTTCTTTTGAATCACACCCAGGCGCGAAATGTTTTAACTGAATTACTTACCAGCCATCGTCCTGCGGGGTATTGTTTATGAACTGATGAAAGACATTTCTCTACCTTTCATCGTATATGAGGCAAGAGAATGTTATCATATGATGATCCCTCCCTATTTCCACGTCGATATAATATGTTTTACAGGGTCCTCCGGACTTAATTTGATTATTCTACTCTCAGTTAATATCAGTATTCATTCAAGGTATTCCACCTTCTTTAAGGTAGGTTTTTGGATGGTTCTTATTGACTATTCTCTCCTGAGTGTAGTGAGAACTTCATCTTTCTTTCATAATTATATCTTTCCGAATTTGTTTGTGACCGTTACTACCTTCCTTTGAGCCATCTAAAATGCCTTTTTTCTTCCTTCTTCACAACACTTAACGAACATTCTCCTTTCTATCACGTCCGTCAACATCACACTGCGTTTCAGTACATTCCGATTTCACTGATAATGTTCGCACGTAAGTCACCGCCATAAATTAATCTCGGGATTCGGAAAAGGCTCTAAGTTCCCCCTCCCTCTTAAATAAATTGTATTTCCGAAATCTTTGATCAATATTTAATGGTAAATTCATTTAAAAATTCAGACTCTGGTTAACGGAAATGGAAATAGAAGAATAAATCGTTTAAGATATTCACGGAACTTCGAGTGAATGCCCGCCATGCGTTTTGGTATTTCCGGATTCGTGCGCTGCCGTCGTGAGTCCCTGTACTAAATTGAAGGCTCCTCAGAGGAGCAGAAGGTTTGAGGACACGCATGATGGGACGCCAGGTCTAGGAAATGCAAACGGCAAATATCATAGAAAGGATTATAACGGAACTATACCCGTTTTGATTCGAAAAACCCGTCGCTATGATTTGTAGGGTTAGCATTATGGTAATCCGGGAAATAACATATGTCAGGAATGATTAAGAGTATTTAAATTTTCTTGCATACACTTAGGACGTAAACGGTTTCGTAATTGGAGAATACTTTTTCGTGAGTAGTTAATGCCATTTAACATAGCGTGAACATATAGTTTTTTTAGAGAAAGTTATCTTGGGGAAGGTGTTCATTATCCGTTTTGGCATTGAGCCAGGGATAATTCATAAGGCAAGACTCCCAGAAAGGGCCCTGAAAATTAATAGATATTTTTGAGGAGCATTGGACATTAACTCTGTACGAGTTTGCTCAAAACTTGTCTCTTCAGCTTCTCATACTTTCTACCCATCTTCATGTTGTTTTAAACTCTAATTCTCTATGGAAGTGTCACATGTTTCAATTCAGCAGGAGCGTGTTTTATCAAGTGATTTTTACGTCCGGCCACTCCGCGGAAATTTTGCGTCAGCGATGTCGTTTTGGATTGAGCGCCTCTGTCGTCACGCGGTAAACAAAGCGAGGGACTTTCTTCGGCGAAGGAATCCTTTGTGCCGCTCACCAACGCAAAAATTTCCCCGCGTCATAATGATCTCCCAGAGTCAAAGCACCACGCGAGTATACAGTCCATTGTAATATACGGAAAGAATGGCTCTATTATAACTGTATAAAATAACACTTAGGAAGGAGAACAGTATTTTTATCTTGCAGGAAAAAATCGGTGTGGCCTAGAATGTTCAAGCAGTTTTATGGCGAAATTCACCCTACTCCCTCCCGGAGTCATCCGTGTTGGTGTCCTGGTGATGTTGGATGATATAGTTAGCGGAGGAGGAGTGATCGAGAGTAAAAATATATCATGTCGTCGCTAGGAAGTTCCAAGATGGGTGACGAAATTCGTTGAAATTTTTCTTATCCACAAAAAATGTATCTTAATAAAGCATTGAGCTTCAGAGGTATTAAAATACGCTCTCAGTAAAAGGCCGTGGTTAATTAAATTTACTTCCCAATAACGCATTTTTAGTTTCGTGCTATTAACTGTAATTTTAGTGAATCCGGTAGAAGACATATGTTTACTTTAGATTTTCCGTCCGTTAGTTTGGTAGATATGCTCAGTTAGAATTGGACTAGCGCATGTTGTTGAACTTATCTGAAAAATCAAAATTTGTGCTCATTGAAATCAAATCACCGGACAATGAAGACAACCAACTAATGATGCCTCTCACCAGAGCATGAGAGTTCAGCCAGAGACTGAGTGAAATAGAGTAAAAGGGTGTTGGATTGATTAAATTGAATCAAGAAATAGCGTGTCAATGATAGGAAAACACCTTAAGTAAAAGATTTTATCAATTTTCGTAATATTTACCTCAACTTTTTGAACTCTTGCAAAATTCACCAAGGTTCAAACCTCTGGCATCGCGGTGAGAGCAATGGATCTAAAAAACCTCGGAAGGTTGGTCATTGTCATTTTATTTGAACGGCATATCTATGAAAAAAATAATTTCATAACCTATTTCCTATTAAAAAAGCTGAGAATCTTATTAAATTAAATACTGCAATAATTTAGATAACGCAGAACACCCTGCAGCAGCTAATATTATTCTCAACGAGCAAAAGAATTCAAAATCAGTATATGACGCATAAGTAACATGAATCAATCAAAGCCAAAAAGATTCCGAAGGAGGAAATCGCACACCCACCGGTCTCGCCCTCCTTGCATTTCCCCTGCAAGATAATCAGTCATCCTTACGTGAGTCAGCAGTCTCGACATTTTTACCAGTTTCGTTCAAACCGGCGGGGCCCTTGGCCACCTCTTACCCCTACGGTCCCGCGAAAGAGGCCATTCATTGAGTCGAAAGTTCCAAGTTTCTCGATGTAATGAAATTTCCGAATGCGCTCCGCCTCGCTTTAGCACCAATTTCCAATGTGGGGGAGTTAATTTTTCCCGGATGTTTTCGGGAAAAATCTTCTTTCCAAAATGCGTCGGTTTCATCTGCCAAGGATTGGTAAGTGTAAGTCTTGAAATTAAAAAAGAAAGTCACATAAAATTATTCATTGATATCTCGCATGGACACGGAGCGCGTATTTCTCCATTTTAGGAATATTGTAAAAACAACCCATGATTTACGTCCGTTTATTATAAAATCGTTGAGACATAAGGACAAGGGAAGGTTAGTGGCTTTCGAAAAGTTAAGTGTGGAGAAAAAGTAAAATGGACGGATTAGCGGCCATTAGAGAGGAAGCCGACAGGTAAGGCCCTTTGCGCCTTCAGGTCAGTAAAATGGCAGAGATAGGAATTTCAGAAACAGGGAGAAGGAAAGGTGGAGAGAAACCCGGTGATGGCAAGAGCCTACTCCTGGCCAAAGCTGCCAGGGGGTCATACAATCGAAAGTCCCTCATCACGAACCATATTCAACCCGTATGGTGGGTTCCCTACATTGTAGCCCAAGCAGGGATCGGGATACCACTGAAAAGTTACGATACCACTGGGATTCAAACCTGAGTCTTCGGAGGGGGAAGCGAGTACCAAAGCCACCGCACCAACCCGATCCCCTTAGGTGAATAAACAATGAAGTACAAGGTGGGGGGAGGAAGTTATTAGGAGAAATCCTAAGGAGGCAGGGAAAGCGGGTGCAGAGCATTTTTATTGGCAATCGATTGTTGAAGACTGTGATAGAGGGGAGAACATTAGCCAGGCGGGATAGGGGAGGAAAAGAATAGGTACACAGGAAGAAATGAAAAAAGGTAGAATGCTTGCAGAATCAAAGAACAATTTAATGCAGTGTGGGGGTGTTCGGTTATTATCTTGTTAGGCGAGGCTAAGAAATGTAGGGGTGTTCAGTTTGTATCCATTCAAAACTTGCTTCGTAGACCACGAAATAATTAACGGATTTATGGCAAGGCATTTGAAATACAGGTAGATGTAATTCGTAATCGACGAAGAGGAAACATTTTTCCTCTCTTTCTGAAGTTTCACATTGTGGGACATGCAAACTCTGATCGATGCAGCTATCTACGGCTTGCCATTCTGTTTGCCAATACGGCTCCTTGTGCCATCTAATCCAATTTTCCAAACCTCAAATAGACATTTTCTCGGAGAAAATACTTGTTCCTGTGATCCCATATCACGATGGTTGCCGAGGGGGTTACCTGGCGATGAGGACACAGCTAAATCCGCTAATGAGTGCGAAGGAAACCATGAATGCGGCCGATACCTACACACGCATAAAGGAATGAATGTATGAATTTACCCCGTCGCACCCTCTCGTGAAGCCTTGAAGGTGGTATTATTTTGCACCAGTGAGGCCTAGCTTGGAGCACGCGGTAAGTATCCGGGACCCTTTGTAGAAGGAGTTAAATTATGGAGGCGGAAAATTTGCATACAATTTGAAGAAAAAAATTGCAAATTTTTCGATGAATGTCACGATAAGAAAGCGAGCGTCACGCCGTTAGTACGAGTCGTAGATAGATCAATTAGAATGTGAGTCCCTCCGAGTAGCAAGGGAGAATGCGCGATATGACGGCTATTAGAAATGTACAGGACACTCGACTTAACTTATGACAAGGAGAAAAACTCAAGGCATCTTATTATGACGGCGGATAGGATTATTCGGATAAGATAAGCGTGGTAGGCTGCGGAACCAATAGCTTCAGGGACTCCTTAATTTCTCGTACGATGCGCAATGACCACAAAAATAAAGATGGAAAAAGGAAAAACTACGGCCGACAGAATTGGCTGCGAATCATTTTCAGTTCGAACACTGATCCGTTTAGTTACTGAAGACTAGTGACCTAGCACTCTCTGTCGCACGCTCTTCAAGCGGCATGCTGAGTATGATGATGCAGTGAAATGCGATGATTTCACAGTTCTACCACATACAGGGTTCGTCCGGAAAATAAGTGTACTGAGCTCAGGAAAAAAAATGTATTACACTTTTACATACCTTAAGCTAATATTCCTCAAAATAGGACCCTTATGTGTCGATACACTTGTTCCAGCGGCGTTCCCATTCCTGGAACGCTCCCGCGAAGGCATCATCGGGAACCTCTCGAAGACACGTCGTCACGGACTCTTTGACGGCGTCCAAAGCCCCGTATCACGTTCCTTTCAAACTCCTCTTTATCTTCGGGAACAGAAACGTTCTCTAAAAAATGTGGATCATTTTTGCAGTGATCCGCAAGTTGTGTCGCGATTTCCAAACGATTGAGTCTTTGATCATCACTGAGCACTTTCGGCACCAACTTTGCACAAATTTTTCGCATCTGTAATTGGTCCCTAATAATCTCATGCACTATTGCTTTTGGCACATTACACTGCTCTGTTATCATCCGAACACTAAGACGATGATCAGAGTTCAGTACATCGCGAACTTTTCGCACATTTTCGTCGGTGAGTGTCGTTGATGGGCGTCCAGGCCGTGGTTCGTCGTCGGCCTCTTCTCTGCCCTCCACGAACATCTTGTGCCACCGAAAGATCATGTTTCTGGACATGGCTGACTCCCCGTAAGCCTGGTTAATCATACCGACAGTTTCGGTAGACGATTTCCCAAGCTTTACCGCAAATTTGATGGAATAACGCTGCTCCAAAAACTTCGGCATCGCGTTCCGTGACGTGGGTCGAGCGTGGAGGTTCGCGTTAACAGAGCTCCTCACTACACCACAGCTCAGAGCCGACTGCCTTTTTCAGCGTCGCAACATACCCCCCTCCAATCGCAGCCCGTCAGAGCGGTGCTGGGCGCGCCTGGAGCGGCGGGAAAAAATCAGTACACTTATTTTCCGGACGAACCCTGTATCTTTTTTTCCGTTCAATTATGGTTTTAACTGAGTCAACACAACTTTCAATAAACGCAGAAATTCGAAGTGTAGTCTATACGATCAATTAAGCACTAGGGACTACGAATTTGCCCTCAATTATTCATAGATGGTAAAAGAAAATGAGATTCTTTTATTTTATGTGCGTCGTGACAGATATCCGTAAAGTTAGCGAATACACAACTCAAAAGTTACAGCGTCCACAAATTTTAACCGAGTCATTCGAAATGGGCTAGACGCAAACGTTTGATATGAAAATAAAAGAACTCCTTGTATTACAAATTCAACTCAGTGAAAATAGTAGAAAAGTGGTAGAATTAGGGGAGGCGACCGACAGCTGAGGTCATTTGCTCTATTTGCAGTGGATGGGCAAGGAGGAAGGGTGGAGAGAAACCTGGCGTCGGCATTAGCCTACTTTTATCGAAATGCGCCAAGGGGTCCGCAGATTAACGTCCCATCCGACGGACGGCGTACTCACTCAAAGTGCTCTCCACTAAGCACCTCGAGTAGGGATTGGGACGCCACTGAAATAGATCTGCCGCATTCAGGAATCGAACCTGATCCTTCTTGTTGGGAAGCGTACGCTAACCCACTCACCATCCCGATCCCCCTCCTTTTTTTCAATACCGAGGAGATATTGGAATCAACTGGATTTCGAATTTTAAAAATAATTAAACGGAATAATGAATGAATACCTGGGAGGGATATTCTCGCTTGCAGAATAACAATCGCTTCAAATCATCCAGCTATTCCCTATCAGCCTGGGCTCCAGCTTCCTTTCCTCATCTCTTTTCTTAACGGCTCCTGAATGGAACCGAAGCGTCTCTCATCCCTATATTTGCCGGTTGTTTATTCTTACCCACGCAACCTCCTGAAGAGCCAAGAGTGATAAATCGTGGCCCCCATGAGGGCGATGGAAGCGCGCACCACAGCACTTCGCTGAGTGCGGAGAGAATGAGAGGGCGAGAGAGGCCGTTCGTGTTCTATCATATCGTCCAGTTTGAAGTGCCGAGTGTTGCGCATGATCTAATGACGTGAGAGGGACAATGTGGCGCCAAAACAAGTGAGTGTTGGGTGTGCAGGATTTTTCCCTCTTGCCACAGTGATAGTCTTTTTGCGTGTTGGTAAAAGATTTCGAGCCTATGAAATCCAGACTGAGGCTAAAAAGTGGCCGCAGGGGTGATTGAGATTTGACTACCACATCTTTTTTCCTTTCCACTAAAAATGGTTCCATCTGCACCTTGTTTGCGCAGGGAGATTGTTTATCTGGACTGATTTGACCACCAAAATCACATTAGGGGGAATTTTTTAGGTCGCAGTTTTGTACAAAGAAAGAATTTGTGTATGAGGTGGATCATCAGTTGAGATGTGAGACAGGGTTTTTTTTACATTGCATGGCACCTGGCTAACTTACAAAATAAGGGAAGTTTGATTATTATTATTGATGGTTAACTACAGTTTAACGTTAGTATTGGCTGGACACGATCACCAGTTAATGCTACATTTCCGAGCGTCATATAACAGGGCGAACCGTGACACCCTGCACTACAATGATCACTCGAAAACTCAGCGCAATAAACACATGAAAAGGTCTAGAGATATGTTACCATTCGATATATGGTCTCATTTAGAATGTGCTTCTAGTATGGGATCCTCATGAAGTTGGATTTATTGTCAAATGAGATCGTGTGCAGCGTAGATGGGCTAGATTTGTAAAAAGTAGCGTATCAAAATAATTAGAGGAGCTAGTATGAGAATCACTCACGGAGCGAAGGCTCAATTACAGATTAAATCTCTTGCATAAATTGTAAGAATGTATCTTTACAAATGACTTTGAAAATGTATTATTAGTATCATCGGTCTACAGTTCGAGAGATCATGTAATTAAAATTAGATATTTTAAGTGTAGAACAGATAGATTAAAACGTCATTGTTCCCACGAACCATAAGGTATCAGAATCGACCGCGCTAGGTGGGAAAATTATTTTGGGTAAAAAGTAGTCTGGTGTGTAATATCCCCCTGCCACACACCCTAGCTTGCTTTCAGGGTACCATGTAAATTAATAAAGACTTCCTCCATTCTAAATTGTTCTTTCTGTCCAACTTGCCTATTATTTTCCTCTTCCTACCTCATTTGCTTAGTGTTCTGCACTCAATGAATTTCTTCAATATTTCATCACCAACCCTGCATTAACTCTTCAGGAAGTTAGATCGTTTATTTTACTTTACATGTACTTCAGTTATAAAATGTTTTAACGGAATTTTAATAGTTACGTTAATAGTTAATTAATTAGTTAATAGTTAATAATTTCTCGTATTTACCTAAAAATCGCATGGATTGTTTGGCAACCGATCTTCAAAAAACGCGCACATTTGAATTAAGGGTAAATTGGTCCAATTTTACCGTCGTGTTCTCATTATATGTTTTAAAATATCAAGTTATACTATCTATATTTGAACTTTAATTGCTCTCGTGAAAGACGAGAGAGAAATCGAGAAGCACTATTAACGGATAGTTAGTGACACTCTCTAAGTAACAAGCAAGAATGGCTTTTTGAATCTTTAAGTGAAGGATTAATGTATTATTGCCCCATCAGTCTCTATTGTATTACTTAGCTACATATTTTGAGTTCGTTTATTCCAGAGCAAACATGATGGACCCTACTGGTGTAATTGGTAGCGCTAAGTAAGTTATAGATCCGAAGAATTCTGCATATTCGGGTTTTCACCGCGTTGTTGTCGGCTTCAAACAACAACGCGGTGAAAACCCGAATATACAGAATTCTTCAAGCCACCGCCCCGAAAATCTACTCAGCTAAGTTATAGATCCATTTGTGTATTTACGACAAATCTTGGCGAACTTTCATCTTATCAAAACATTTTCTGAACATTTGTATCAAGGTTTTAGAATTACCTTTTTCTCCTATTGTAAGGGCAGTGCAAACTTTGTAATTACTTGGCTAACCTCATTACTGTCACGATAGAAACTATTTCGTAGGAAGTTTCATGCATTAAGTGACACAAATGAGATATTTGATGTTGAATTAAATGATCGATTTCTGAAAAGTAGATCATTTATTATTCTTTATCTTTCTTCTTGAGATTATTAGGAGTTTTAGCTGCGAAGGAAATTTCACCTTCATTTTCTTTTGCGTTGTTCCATTTTGTGTGAAACTTGGAAAATGTTAGCTTACTAGCTACAGGTATTTGCGTGTTTAAAAAGCACATAATAGTAAAATATCATCAACATGAGATAATGAAGAGGGACTTAAATGGAGAACAACTTGTACGTAAGTTTTCGACTTCAATTTGGCTGATAGTCAACATGGAATGCTTTAGAAGATTGGCAATGGCTTTATTTTGTATAAATGGTTATTTTTATTGAGTGAATATGAATTATTCTTTGGATGGGCGATATCATATCTGCTATGAATATTTCTTTTGGCTCATGCTTCATCACTTTTAATTGGCCTACAATGGATTTCGTATTTTGGTTCCTTGATGGACTCTCGATTTGCGAAAAAAGGCGTAATTTAAATATTCATTGAAGAACGTGCTACAAGTTGGCAGTTTGCCAGGTGGGAAAATGCATGCAGTTTACATGAATGCATAAAGTTTCACATTACATTCATATTTTACTTGCATTACGTCTATTCATAAAAGTTCACACTTATGCAATGATAGCATACATTTTTTCATGCAATATATTTTTTATTAGGTAATCTACCGGTTAAGGTAGGTTTTTGGATGGACACAACTAACCATAAACACAGTAATCAACCCGAAGGTCGGTTTAGTAGGTGATGGTAGAGCTCACCCGTGTACCAAGCCCAACGGCGTGTGAATATTCACACATCAGGGTAGGGGGGCCAGTTCCTTTCCCTGTGCCGGTTATGGTTTCCCAGGAAGATCTGGTACCCATCAAATAAATATTTTGTAACTCCAAACAAAACCCAATCCAGCAACCTAAACTACATCAGGTCCCTCTTCATCTCTGTGTACTTCATTCCTACTTTCATCCCATCCAACAATGTATATTTACATTTCTTGGGAAGGGCTCGAATAGTTTCGCAGGCACACTGTTCCAGTCAATGATCGTTTTGATGAGAAATGCAAATTTTTAAAATATTTTTTCCTTTGCATTTCATCCATCTTGTATTTGTTGCATGTAGCATAGACTAGACGAAAGAGAATGGTTGGTAGGATCGTGTTCAATTGAGTTTACTTGCCTACAGGTGAGAGGCGTGCGACAGGTCAAGCAAGAAGACTGGAAACCCATTACAGTACCAGGGATGAGTCAACCAGCCGAAAATCAAAGTAGGATTAAGTTCGATGAAATTAAGAAAACGGGATAGCTCGTGATGCATGATAACCATAGAGGTGGTGGTCGGGATGATAGCGAATTGCCGCGTTGAGTTTTGGACGGTGACGAAAGCCTTTGGACATTGAGTAAATATGTTCCCTCGGATGAATTCCTCGATGGATCTTGGTGCACCGCCCCCTCTTCACCCTCCTCCCCCTCGGTTGGTGCGTTAGGTGTGGCAGGGGAGATTTTAGGGGGACGGGTGCGTGATTGACGTGGCTTGCAAATGGAGGCTCGAGGGAAGAGCGCGCTGATCAGATCGCCCTCTTGGGGGATCGGGACGTGGGGGTTTGCGGGGGGGGGGGGGTTGAGAAGAGGGGACGAGTGGGGTCCTGTCGGAATGCGGATATGCATACGCATTAATAAGTCAGAGAGTTCGCGGTCGTTCGGAGGGGGGGGGGGGAAGGGGATAAGATAAGCACACGGAAGGAAGGACGCGTGGCCGGGCGCCGCGGACATCACTCCGGTGGCCGGGAGGGGAATGGATACCGCATCGGAACACGCATCGACAGGTGGTCCAGTGAAGGACCATCACCATGCTGAAGGATTCGAGGTTATCTCTCGATATTTGTTTGTTTTCATGTTCATTCATAGATTTGGGAGGAGCGAGAAACGAAGTATTCATGCCTAAAAGAATTCTATTTCACTTCGAGGCAATACAGAATTTAGTACATAGGCAAATGTCATACCAATAGTTTCCAGATACCTCGGAGCTAAACTTGCAATTAGAATCGACGATTTCTTTCCTACACATGTCTTTCCCAGGCACTCCCATGTCCAACAGTGCAGTGGCATTAGTTGCCTGTCACTAGATGAAAGAGAGGCGATTTTGACATTTAATTTAGGAAATTTAATGATGCGGTGGCTAATACACTGACTTTCCACCAGAAGGTTCAGATCCGAATCCTGGACGTGGCAGGATTTGTCAGCGGTATCCCGATTCTTACTTTGGGTACTTTTTGGAGAGCACATGAAGAGGAGTATACCTTCCGTCGGATGGGGCGTTTAATTGTGAACTCATCCCCCAATCCCTTAATATCATACTCCTAGCAAATTATTCTTCTAACCCTAATGGTATAAATGATCTTATCTGTCATTCGCCTTCCCTAATAGTTTAGCTAACTGTTAGAAATTCCGTCTTTTCGACGGTAACTAGAATTAGGAGTTACTTTTTGCGTTGCATACTCATGACGGCGAAGCCAGTCAATGGCTATTTTGCGTGGTTTTGAAAATATCGAAGAGAACTGATCTATAATGAATGGGGGAGGCAATAATTTTCCCTCTGGAGTGTCCTTGGTGCAGATCCGCGAAAAAGTAATGGGCTGAAGTATTTTCACTGGACATTCTCAGAAGAATCGGGCCAATCTAAATAATCAACCGTTCGATCATTTGATTATGTACTATTTTGAGAAACTTAGCACATAAATGTAGAGATTCAATTGGATTTTTGTTACAGAAAACTGTAATGATGTACAACGGTATGGTGATGTGAGTACTTACTATTCCTCATCATTATTGGAAGCACCTGAGTTTAAATTTCAGTGAATCCAACTGCATTTTCATGAAATTACAAGTATTGTGTATACAAGTACAAGTATGTATTACAAGTCCTCTAGTATGAGTGACTCCGTCCAACCGCTATTCTGTTGAATTTCATTTTGGATGATAAACCATAAACACAGTAATCAACCCGAAGGTCGGTTTAGTAGGTGATGATAGAGCTCACCCATGTACCAAGCCCGACGGCGTGTGAATATTCACACATCAGGTTTGTTGCACACAATTCACAACCTGTGCCGGTTATGGTTTCCCAGGAAGATCTGGTACCCGAAAAATCAACAAGCTTGGGTGGAGCTGCCCGGGCCTTGAACCTTGCCCGGTAATCGAACCTGAGACCCTCCGGTCAGCAGTCCAACGCTCTACCCGCTAGACCACCGCGACCCGCTTTGGATGATAGAGAACCAGTAAATAATTCCACTTTACGAGAGGGCTAACCTAAATACCGTAAATAAAGCATTTCCTTAGTATGCGTGCAAAAGCACTTTCGTCCCCACATTAGCATCAGGATTATCAGTTACTTTAGACCCGCGAAAATACCAGGAGTCACGGCCACCAACTTACCGTTCCAAGGCCTTCCCAAAGGTCCAGATAGTAGGTGTATAATACGGATTAACTAAACAAGGGTGGAATTTCATCCGCTTATGGAGTAGTGCTTCATTATGGTTGTAGATACACTTAACGATTCACCTGACTTCAACACCTAGTTCTTATCTGTCCTACACGTAATTAATCTCCATTAGCAAGCCAGTTTCATTTGTGCTCCGAAAGGAATTATGAGGGGTAATGTAGATTCTTAGATTTGTTTTCCTCCTCTCGCAGTTGGAAAAGCATGAACATTTTACGAAAATTACCGCTTGATGTTATTTATATATCCGTCTGTGAAGAACTGGGTAACAATGTGACCTCGGTAACTTTCTAGATACAGTGACACTCAGTGCAACTTTATGGGATACTGCGAGGACTGTCCAGAAAGTAACCTCCGTTTTCGTGTCGCGTGAGAAGCAGAGCCGAATGATCGCTGCATTGACGCACGCAGTAGGTCAGTACGCCTCGAACTACAGTGGTTGGGGGGGGGGCGAGCCGCTTGTCGTTTGTTTACAATAGCGAGTAAAAATAAACAATAAAATTGGAATTGCCGACAAATTCAAAGTCAGTTCAGTGATAAGGTTTTTACTGATTAAAAAACTCATCAGCCATCGGGAAATTGGTTCTCTGTGCGGACTTGATGTGATGAGTGACATGAGTCGTACGTCAGTGTTGTCGTTTGTTTATGAGTGAACAAAAATGTTCATGTTGATGACAGAAGTGGCCGCCTGTTTGTGGAAAACATTGAATTGCACCTAAAAATTGATGAAAAAGTTCGTAATAACCAACATTTTACGTTATCCAAAATCTTTAGAAAGTTTTCCATAGGGTTGTACGACTCTATTGCACGGAAACACGATTGACAAATTAGGCTATCAAGTGTTTTGTGCTCGAATCGACGAGGAAATTTAAGATGTCATCATCGGTTGGCTGCGATCTCAGGCGGAAATTATTACAATGAAGGAATTTGAAAACTACTTCAGAGATATGACAAATGTTTAAATCTTTTTGGCGAATATGTATAAAAGTAGTAGAGATATGAAATTTTGACATGAAAATAATACATTTTCTTGATATATTCCATTGCATTTTTATAGCAGAACGGAAGTTAATTTATGGACAGCCCACGTTTAATTATAGGTGTGCAAATGTTACATCTCCAAAAACAGAGATAAATTTATCTTGCGACAGCAAAAACATTAGGGTCTGTTTTCTCTCCATATTCCTACAAATACGCCATCTGACGTTCACTTGTAACTCTAGTCATTATCAAAAATGGGAAAGTTATTCATTGAAATCTTTCTAGCCATTAGCACCTCCGGAGACATTTACAGGTACGCGAAAAAAACTATACATTTTTTCCAGTACGCTGTCAAACGAATAAGAGATCTAGATTTTTAGTACGAGTACCTTTAATATGGGTGGTCCGAGTATATGTTTGCACTTTATACCTACGTTTTCTGAAATAAGAACGAAAAAACAACAATTGTTAAGGGTGAATATAGGAGAAAGAAGTCAATAATACTAGGATTGTCAATCGATTATGAAAATTGGAAATAAAAGGTCATATATTTTCCCAAAAGGTTATGCGATTTTCCAGAAAGAGAAAGGCTAAGCTAAATATTAAAATAGGCGGGGAAAATAGAGCAGGTAGAACAATTCACGTATCTCGGAAGTGTTCTGGAACAATACGGTCAAAGTAGTAGGGAAGTAAGGAGAAGAATTGCGCTAGGCAAGGAGGCGTTCTCAAGGAGGAGGGAGTTGATGACGGGGACGTTGAGTAGGGAGGTTAAGAAAAGACTCGTAAAAACTCTGATATGGAGCGTAGCTATGCACGGCGCGGAAACGTGGTCGCTGGAGCAGGAGAATAGACGTAGATTGGAGGCTTTTAAAATGTGGGTGTGGAGAAGAATTGAGAAGGTGAAATGGACCGAAAGGAAAACAAATGAGGAAGTACTAGGGATGGTGGGCAAAGAGAGAGGTTTGTTGGGAGAAATCCAGGAGGCAGGAAAAATGGGTGACAGGCGTATTGAGCGGAAGTGGGATGTTGAAGACGGTGATAGAGGGGATAATTTTGGCAAACGAGGAAGGGCTAGGAACAGGATAGGGATATTGGACGGGATGAAGGGAGGAAGGAAGTACACAGAGATGAAGAGGGACCTGATGTAGAGTAGGTTGCTCGATTGTGTTTCGTTTTGGGGTCGCAAGTTAATAATGGGTTAGTTGTGTTCTTCCAAAAACCTACCTTCACCGGTAGATTGTCTTAAAAATAATATTTTCCCACGCAAGACCGTATGTTATGTAGAAAGAATTAAATTAGAACACTTAAAGCTTAAATTAGTGATGAAAAATTGAATGCTGATTAAATGCATGCATGAGGACATGCATGGCCCACATGTAAAAACATAGTCTGGGCAGTGTAAGGTAGTTATATTGAGATAGAAGTAGTACAAGGGAGAAAAATAAGATAGTTATATATAGATAGAAGGTAAGGTATTTTAAGTTAGGAAAAGAGAATAAGGGAAATAATATTTTATTTTACATAAACACTTTGGCAACTGCGCAAGCAAAACCCTCCCTCATGCACAAGAGATTTAAGAGCTTCTTCCTGGAAAATATTACTGCCGAAGAAAAACATGTGAAGATACTCCGGAAAAATGCTCATATTCAGGTACATACATATGGTATACATATGCTATGCCATAAATGTATGCTGCGTTAGGCAGGATGATTGAGATTATTCAGATAATAAAAGTTTTCTTGTAGTTGAGTAATTTTCATTAGCAAAATGTGACAATTTTCTGGCAATTTCTAATTCCGGTGCACAAATTAATCATCGATCGAAGGTAGCAGGTCAAATAATAATGATATGACTCGTTGGGTTTTGATTATCATGCGAAGTGATATCAAGCTTCGGAGCATCTAAACTCCAATGAAATTAACCTTTCCTCTTCTCTTCATGGAAACGATGAGTTGAAGTACTCTGCATGTGTAGAGATTCTCTCGTATTTACGGTTAATTTTGAAATACACATTGATCTCAGTCATGAAATTGTGGCAGCAAATTGGATTCATTAATACTGTCCATCCGGTGGGAATCGAAGTTATTTAGGCGAGAAATGTTCATATACTGGGTTTTAAAGATGACGGTTTTGTGCAATTTGGAAACAAAATATTTGTGCCTCTGTGATAAAATGTATAGCGATTGGATGAATTTTTCACTACTCTCGTGCTGATCGAGCAAGTTGAAACCATTAAAAAAAATAACATTTCCCGAAATTAGGAAATCTTTTTCTTGGAGTTTTTATATGTACAGGTCAAAGCCTGTATATAGGTCAAAGCACATAAGAAGACATTAGAAGAAGAATTGATTAAGTTTAGAAGCTTTTAAAATAAGGAGGAAATTGATAAAAGAGGCGTAAAGTTATGACGCAAAGAAAATACTGATGAAAACTTTGATTTAGAGAGCGTGGTATTGTGCAATAAATTCAATAATATCAATAAATCGGAAACCGGCTCGTTGAAACAAGTTGACAGGCGTGGCTTTGGAAATGTGGAGAAGGATGGAAAAGGTAAAATTCACGGAAAGGAAAATAAATTAAGAAGTGATGGGCATGGTGGGGAGGGCAGATGGTTGTAGGAAAAAATTCAAAGGATCCATGAACTGTGGATAAGGAACATTTTGATTGGCGATGGAATGTTGAAGACTGTGGGAGAAGGTTGATCGAGCAATGAAGGGGAAGGAATAGGATAGGTATATTGAATGGAGTGAAGGGAGGAAGCATGCGGTATTGAAGAATGGTTTACTCGTATCGTAGTGTGGGGTGTCTGTTTATGTCTTGTTCCTCCGAGCAAAGAAAAGTAGTCGTGTTCAATCTGTGTCCAACCAAAACCTAACTTCAACGGTAGAACACCGAATAATAATATACCTATGTGAAAGTGACGTTTACTTACACGTAAATTCGAACTTGATGATATCCACTGTTTCTTTGTCAGTCCTTCGAGCATTACTCGGATTGGATATTCTAAATTGAACTCCATAGTTACCCTTTCGTCGACATTTGAAAATATTCCAAGGGTCACCTTGAAGTAAAGTTTGTTGCTGTTCGAAGTTGTATTATTCGGTCAGGTTTTTTTCAAAGAGGCTGTTAGAATGGGAGTAATGAAATTCCGCAAATAATAATAGCACCGTATCCTGTTGGCGTTCGTTTCCACTTGCGCAAGAGGGTCTCCGGAGGTAAAGAGAGTCAGGGAGAGAGAAATCATAACGGTTATGGCCGCTCGAGTCATGGGTTCGCATTCGTAGAATATCACTGACATGAGATCGACACGCCCAGGAAATGACAATGGAAGGGGCGGGGATCGTCTCCAAGTCCCCTCATTTAAATCGAATTTTATTTTCTGCACAGCATGAAATCATTTTTATGCCCTAACCTTTTTCGCGTGTCGAACACGGACAGGAAATGCTGTGAAATACTTCCTCATTCCGAGGGCACTCGTCCGCCGGCCGAGGGGAACGGGGGCGAAGGAGGAGGATCAACCCATTTTCGAACAATTTTTTCTCCAGGATCGCGGAGAGAATAATCGAGAAGATTTGAAATAAAAGAACGCTTCGTTTAGGCTTTAGATTGTTATGCAAAACAATTATTGGAATTAAGTGAGAGAAGTTGGAACAGTTACTGACGAGAGATGTTCGCACTTTCGTTTTTTATTGAAAGGGAGAATCGTAGACGAGGCATATTTCAGCCAGTCTTCACTTAAGCATACTTTCACTGCGCAGTCACGCACAAATGTTATTCCTGAATTGATAATTATACCTCTGGCATCATCGCCGGCAGGTTTTAAAACAATGCGTCCCCATTCATCAAATTCATCCAAGCTGTGTGATTTTTCGACTACCAGATCTTTTTGGGAAACCACAGACGGTCCAGGGCCTCCCTGGCCCCCCTTCCCTGTTTACAAACATGTTTGGATTTTATACGACGAATAGGGATTAGTACGAGTGAGTTCTAACCATCATTTATCAAGCCAATCCTCTGATTCATTACTGCGGTGTTGGCATCCAAGGTAAAAATATTCCATTATTTTGGTTTTTCCACTGGCACAGCATGATCCACATAGTTGAACTTTCGCTCCAAGTATTTCTTCTTTTTGAACTCTGCGATTAGTTTTTTTCGTGTGGATCTCATATCCGGAGCCTTCCCCCGCAGTAATTCCCGTTCACTTCACTCGCAATGACTGTCTTCGACGGTCTATGTATGGTGTCTCAAAATGGACCCGCAGAAATGATTTCTTCTCCTTTTCAGAATTTTCTTTTTGCATCTTCCTTCTCCTCCCACCCTTACTCACTCGTTCATTTATCTCTTCGTTTATTATTCTATCCGTATAATTGATATCCATGATCCCCTTATGGCATCAGATTTTCAATGCGTGCCCAATATTTTCTTTTCTGTTGATTAATTCTGTCATAATAGAGAGGTATGCTCCAAATGTATGTTTTGACGTGTTTTCTTATTTGCAGTCTTTTTAGTCGCACGGACTTTTATTGGCTTTTTCTGGTAGAATACGAGGCGTGTTCATAAAGTAGGACCCGTTTGGTCACAGGAAAAAATATACTCATATGAAACACATTTTATTGGCACTTTTAGTTAGCTACAAACCTACTTCACTTATCTACATAATCGCCGTTCACTTCTAAGCATTTTTCGTACCGCTACACCAGCTTCTTTAACCCCTCTGCATAGAAACTCGCCGCCTAAGGGTTGAACCAATCGACAACGCCATTCTTGAGTTCCTCTTCGGTTTCGAAACGTTGTCCACCGGACCACTGTTTCAAGTGCAAGAAGAGGAAGTTGTCGCTGGGTGTAAGGTCTTGACTGTACGGTGGGTGGTTTAAAGAGTTCCCAACGACCCAAAAACTCTCGTCCACTGGACATTCTTTGCTCTTTGTGGTGGGCGGTGAGCATTTTCGGTACCCACCTCGCACGCAATGTGTGGTATCCGTTACAATATTGTAGACAGTAGTGCGTCCAAATTGAGGAAATTGTTCAGCCAGGCCATTAATTGTCAATCGACGATCACATCACAGTTTTTGTTCCACTTGCGAAACAATTTCATCGGCCAGAATACTGGGCCTACCACTTCGCTCTTCGTCATGGACATTTGTTCGTCCATTTTTAAAATCACAGCACCATTGTCTAACCTTTCCTTCACTCATAACTGTAGGTTTATAAACTAGGCATAATTCCCGATGAATTTCAGCAGCCGACAATCCTTTTGCATACAAGAATCGTATGACAGAACGCACTTCACAGCTGGCGGGATCAACGATTGTCGCGGACATTGTTGTTTGCATGCACGGACAAGGAAACGACTTCTGAAACAAAAAAAAATGCTGCTATAGCTTTTCAATGAATCAGTAGATGGCGCTGCAGGAGCAAAACTGTGTTCTGAAGCGCCAATATTTAAATATAAGCAAACGGTACTTACTTTAAGAATACGCCTCGTATTATATTTCCATGGGAATTTTAAACATTCATTTCTATTTTGCTTCTTCCACCGTTTGGCGGTTCAACTTCCCAAATGATATATAACCCTCTCTTGCAAGAAGGCTCAAAGCAAACTGTATTTTACCCGGCGGATCTTAATTACAGGACACTAAGAGTTAAGGGTGAAAAGGTCTGAGTGAGGAAGGATAAGTTCCTGGAAATCGTGTTTCAAGTTATGGGCGAAATACGTGAGTGATTTAGCACCGCGGTGCGATTTTGATTTTCCTGGTAAGACAAAAGAAAAAAGTTCAGCCTTCTCTGTGGATAGGATTAATGTTAATTTCCTTCTGACGTATTCTTTGTTACTAGGAAAATATAATCATCAGATGGTACAGCCTTTTCAGTTACTACCTCATGCATTAATTTAAACTTCAGTAACTCTGATTCAATTCAATTTTACACGTCCTCGTTTCTTCAAAGCGGCAAGTTACGCAAGGATATTTAAGATCTATTAACCATGAGAAATACACCGAATACCTTTAAGACAATAGTTATTAATGAATTCAAAGGGTGAAGTTATCTTTTCTCTCTCAGAGTTAAGGTCGTTGCCTTATAGAGCAAACCAAGAGGTGTTTATCTTTCTCGTCTCCTACATTTTGCGTCAATCTTTTGTTAATTCTTCATCATATGCGGTTGATTGGCCGTATTTGTCACAAGTACTATTGGATTCATTAATTTATCAGCCCTCGTTAAATGCTTGGCTTCTGTAAATATAGATTTTTTGACTGATACCATATTTGAGTCTATGGAACTCATCGGATTCAAAATCTTCTCGTCGTTTACATTTTGGAGTTTGAAATATTTGTTTTCATGTGCAGAGAAAACATGTGATTCGTAATGACGCTATGTCAGACAGTAAATATCCTTTGACTTTTACAATTCGAGTGCTAGGCTGCTAACGTAGGTAGTGATATTTATATGACGACCAGAAAATTCTCTCCTAAACGTATCTTGCAACTCGAACTTGATCAAGATTAATAAAGTAATGATTTTTTAGGAAGAAAATCGGTAAACGAAATGCGTTACATAGATTCAAGGATGACACCAGCTTTTTCAGGGATGTTGAAGACTGTAATAGAGGGGAGAATGTTAGGCAAACGAGGAAAGGGCAGGATCAGGATAGGGAAGTTGAACGGGATGAAGGGAGGAAGGAAGTACACAGAGATGAAGAGGGACCTGATGTAGGGTAGGTTGCTGGATTGTGTTTTGTTAGGAGTCGCAAAATGTTTATTTGGTGGTTGTGTCCATCCAAAAACATACCTTTACTGGTAGATTACCTTATAATAATAATAAATAATTCCCAAGAATGTTTTTTTATTTATTACAGGTTTTAAAAAATCATCTGTGTAATATTAGATGCAAGGAGACAAGATCGGTGAATATATTGTTTTAAGTAATCGTTTTTGGCTTAACCGACGCGCCCTAGTGGAAGTTTACAACATACAATTTAAGCGCAAATTCAGATGAAGTTACAGAAAAATAATGTGTTAATTTTATCCCCACGAGATTATAGGTTTGAACTAATTGTGATCGTATAACCCTCTTTGCGAGTAGGGAAGTCATCTGGGGAATTCCTCCGCAACCTTCGGCAGACAATGAACTGTCTCTTATCTCGTGAGTCGCAAATTTCCTTCCCCTTTCACACTCCTCCTCCTCCCGACCATCCCTTGCAGAGGGAAATGTGTGAGGACGTCTCCGACTCCTGGCCCATAATGGTCACAAACGCACCCACCCACCCTCCCTCCCTCCCCCTCCGACCGCCGTGCGAATGAATCACGACCGAAGGAAAGGAAGGCGATACTCGCCGGGCGAGACTTAAGCGGCGGACAATGTCTCCATTTCGGGGATTGACGTTCTCACCTCTCCATCGAGCCAAATAAGTTCCGCTTCCTGGTTTTTGTCGAGGACGAAAGGATCGCGTGCCTCAGCCGTCTAGGAGTGTGATCAACGGATCTTGCCTCCCCTCAAACGTTCTTATAGGACCCCTATACCAACTCTAACCCACCCACAGTCCCTTTTATGAAGTAGAGCCATTGTAAGACGAGAACCTGGGTCGAGGGCAATAGCGTAAGTATCAGGAGGGATTCGGATGAGCCGTTACGGATTTTTATTGGGCATTGAAAAACGTTTGTAATAATTATGCCATACACTTAAGGGTGTAGTGGTTTTACTGGAAGAGATCGACAGCTGAGGGTCATTGCGCCCTTAAAGATGGACGGCCAGGTTGGCAGGATGCAGTTTTGTTGCGAAAGCAGTAGGGATTGTAAGAAATATGGTGGCAGCTTTTGTCTAATCTCAACATAAGGGACATATGGGCCAGCCGTTAACAAGCGAACACTTTCAGGTGAATCGAATAATGATGCAATGGTATAAATTATTCCCTCCATTGCTTTCTTAAAATTACATGTTTTAGTTTTAGGAATAAATGCTTGTCAATTTAACCAGCAGTATAAAATTTAATCTGGTAAACATGATGTATTTGGGTCCAGTCTCTAACCGGCAATTAAGCTACATCTCTCTCCTCAGGTTCTGTTCAAGAAAACAAAAACATTTCCTTCAGCATATCGAAATTCTAAATTTTTTTATTAGTTATTAATATTACAATTTTTACATTGCTCTTTTTTACGATTGACATAAAAACAAGACAAAATATAAATTGCATCATAGATGGGAGAAGCTCAATAGCGTTACCAGATTATTTAACTATAGCTAATGTTTAGACCTTAGCAGCTTACGGTCTTCAAAATATTAACATACTTTTTTGAGAAAAGTGAGCATCTATTTTTATTAGCAAAACGGTATTTCATTATTACGCTCTTTAACTTCATACTGTAACTGATTTAATTACTTTGGACAGCAAACGGCTCCATGGATACCCTGACGGAAGGATCAACTTAAACCATTGTTCATAAGTGTCAAAGTACTTGTGTGGTTAAATCACGGATTTTTCTTAAATCATGTTAATGAAATAATGGTAAAAATAATCATGTCGGTGGAGTTGGAACACCAATTACGAGAGTGCAACAATTAGTTGAGATTTATAGGCTAGAAATATTAACGAATTGATTAACCCTGCCGATGCCACTCATGTAACAGACCCTTTTAGGTTGAATACCTTTGCGTGTCCATTACCATCTTCTCCAGAAAATTTCTGGAAATAATTAAATAGAACTGTAGGAATAAAATTGAAAAAAATAAAGGTGGGTGTTAGAGACAATGTATGGGAAGCATGTAGACCAACATTCTACTCTTGAGGGGTAGTGCTTCACAGAGACTAATTCGCGATTCAAAGTGTGTCAATGACATGCTGATCCAACAGCACATTTAGGTCTGGATGAGCGCTATAATTTTTCAATAAAAATGTCCGTTGAGAATGCCATTAATGGGGTTATTTGCCATTTTATTCAGTGAATGAGCATCAATAATTAATACTTTTCTTTCAATCACATACCATTGGGCCTTCACATACGCAATCACATACTTAGGGACAAGGGATGAACCTGATCACTACTAGTTTCTTTCATGGGGAAAAGGAGAAATAAAATTGTAACGTAATATAATAAAAGATTTGATATAATGTATTTTAATGTGTCATAGATGAAGGGCCCCCGACGAGGGAAACTGCAAACTCACATGCTCATGTCTGCTACAAATGTTCCAAAAGTTTTGTTAAGGCATCCTTAACGTTTGTTGATATTACAAATGTCACATTCTCTCGGGTTTGGCCGTATTTTTCGTTATTACTTACATCGAACGTGGTGAACCCGAGGGCATTTAATCTTCGCAAACATTCTGAAGTTCGAGTACCTTTGTTGCAAGTTGACGGTTGCTCTCTCCTTGTTTGGTTTCTCCCTTTGTATTTTATTTACGTAGCAAACCGTAAGAAAGAAATATGGAAATCCTTAACATCATGTCTATGGGTTGAACCTAGCCCATTTATGAACTCCAGTCATTTAACTGCGATGTGTTTCCATGGTGAATTTCGTTCAAGCAATGAATGCAATTGTCAAATCATTGGTTTACGCAGCACCGAAATGGCAAAACTGGTAAGATAACATGCTCGGTGAGATTTTCACCGCGCAGAGGTTAATAATAATTGTCCAACTCAAACGATTACAATAAAAAATTGGCCGTTTCGGTGGGGGAGAGGATCCGCTTGGCATTAGAAAATCAGGGAATTGCCAGGGGTGGCGGATGTTCTCGCTCTCCCCCCCCCCGCCTCCTTTGGAAGAATGCCCTAGAGGAAATAGCCCACATTCCCCGATCAACTCATCCCTCTTAATTTCTTTGGCAGTGAAAGTGGGGCGTATGGAATCCCAAAGAGGTTTCAAACATTGTTATGTGGGTATGGGTATTTATAGGGTACAACGGACAGGAAAACGCTTCCTGCAAATAAAATATTCATAATTGAGCTTGATTACGAAAGGTATCGTGTACAACATTTTTGAAGATGAGTTACTGGTATCAGCATGCGCTCAGCGCTTGATAGAAAAGGACTCAATTTTAAACAGCAACATTTTTTCCCGTAAAATATACTCTGCCCCTTGCATCGAGATCTCTAAATTTACATTTTTTCTACAAAATATCCATTCTTGGCTTTATGAAAGTGAATTTTTGGAAAATTTTTGGAATTGGCGCTGATTATTATCCGATCCGCATATTGTATTTAAATTTTTAAAAACTTAGTTTTCGCTTTAGAATTCAGTACAAAGCATTGCGTCATTTGTTTCATATTTCGTTCTACCGTAAATAATATGGCTGTCATTCGGGTACCAAAAATATTGTACCGTCATTGATTACCACCATACCGTTCTTCCATTGTTGAGGGAAGTATTTTGCCTAGTTAATTATTCATGTCCCTGACACACAGGCTAATTCTTATTTCGAGGTGCGCGTCAATCGAAATATGGGCTAAGGGAAGGAATAATTGGTTTCTTTTGGCCAAAAACTCTGCACTTCGAAATATTGGAGTATATTCTTCATTCTCTTACTTTACAAGTTTCAAAATTGTAATTGATCCGGAAGGAAACCGGATAATGCATACTATTTTTCAAAATTTCATTTTCTCGCAGTTGGAAAGTGGGCTGGTACGAAACGGACACAAAAAACGTGAAACGAAACCGTACTCTTCAAAAGATTCTGTCCCGTAACTTTGCCGCGTACTTGAACCTCAGCTTATGTCTAACCGTACGGTATCGTCCTTCCGCTCTTGTTCTGGACCCCGGTTCTCATTGAAAATTAAGGCAGCCGAATTATATTTTCAAATACAAGTTCCAAATGAAAGTTCCATGAGGAGTATCCAATTTACATAAATACACACAACCACACAATATGTGCCTGAGTATTTAGGAATTATCTGACTGAAGGTTGTTAAAAGTTGGACTGATCTCCTTAAAATATGCCAGTCATGAAAATTCATTACGTAGACCTGGGATTCGTCCTTAATTTAGTCGGTTGTTAATTGTAACTGACCTTTTCATTTTACACTGTGGATATGTGGCACCATTTTATTTTTCTTCAAAGGTATTGACGGCTAGGCATTTACTCTATTGACGGAAGGTATTGATTCTACTATTCAAAATTTCATTCCGTTCTATCCTGTGGTGCAATCTATCGGGGGAATATCAATAAGGCTAGAAATGTTTTTTTTTCAATTCAGGGTATTAAGGGTATGTCAATATTCCTACCGATCACACGAAAGGTCCTATTCATAGATGAAATTTATATAAATCGGAAATATACATATATGTATATTTATTATTGTTATTTAATCTCTTCCCCATCCATGATCCTTCTTATTCCTTAGTAAGTTTTTGAGTCTTTCGAAATCTTTCATTCAGTAATTGCAGTCATTCCATCCTAACTTTAGAGGAAAGAAATGAGTACGACCCAAATTTCCTGTTCATTCCTTATACCGGACTTTCCAGCTTTAAAAAGTTATTATTCCGTCCAAAAACTTTACTTTGCGGTCCTCGGATTCAGTAAAGACGTGGGCTCATAGGATTCGATTGTAGACTAGAGAAGAGCACAATCCAAGTTGGCCTTTTTTCTAAACAATTATGGGATATTTATGGAGAGCTGTATGCATTACGTATTGCGTTGCGGACTGTTATGAATGATTATTATAAGGTAGGTTTTGGGGTGGACAAACTATCAACTAAATAAATAAATGTTGTGCGACTCCTAACAAAGCACAATCCAGCAACCTACTCTACACCAGGTCCCTCTTCATCTCTGTGTGCTTCCTTCGTCCCGTCCAACATCCCTATCCTGTTCCTGCCCTTTCCTCGTTTGCCTAACATTCTCCCCTCTATTACAATCTTCAACATCCCGCTGCCTCTCAATACGCCCTCCATCCATTTTTCCTGCCTCCATAGGATTTCTCTAAACAAACCCCTCTCCTTGCCCACCATCCCTAGTACTTCCTCATTTGTTTTCCTTTCAGTCCATTTCACCTTCTCCATTCTTCTCCACACCCACATTTCAAAAGCCTCCAATCTACGTCTATCCTCCTGCTTCAGCGACCACGTTTCCGCGCCGTACATAGCTACGCTCCATATCAGAGTTTTTACGAGTCTTGTCTTAACATCCCTACTCAACGTTCCCGTCATCAACTCCCTCCTTGAGAAAGCCTCCTTGCCTAGCGCAATTCTTCTCCTTACGTCCCTACCACTTTGACCGTATTGGTCCAAAACACTTCCGAGATATGTAAACTGCTCTACCTTCTCTATTCTTTCCCCGCCTATTTTAATATTTAGCTTAGCCTTTTTCTTTCTGGAAAATCGCATAACCTTTGTTTTATTAATATTGATTCTCATCCCATATTTATCTATATATACCTGTTAAGAATGATATGGTACTAAATAAGGTTATGTTCATGGCTTGCAGTACCATTTCTGAAACAGTTCTGTTACAACCCTCTTCCTTCTTTAGCTGTTGGGAAAACAATATTTCGCAAATGGGTACATTCTCGTGAGAAGAAGCTTTCAGTTCCTCGCATTTTTCATGCGTAATTTAATGTTTGAACTGCGCTCTCCCTCTCAGCGATAGGTCGAACGTTAGGGTTGATGACTATCACATTCCAAGGTTTCCAATTAGTCACACCGCCAGGTATCCACCCTCCGACCTACTTCCCAGTGTTAAGTGTACACTCATTCTTTCCTTGCGTCACCGCAACTTTACTGACTCATCCCTGATCAAAATAATCTCCTAAAAGGCCACAGTATGAATCACTCTTGGCAAATAAAATCAATGATACCATTCTTCATTAAAATGTATAATAAATAGTATACTTTAAATGTCCACGAACTCAATTATTTAGGAACTTATCCTCAGGCAACCTCATGATGAAAAGTTTACATGGAAATATAGCAACAACATATATTAATTCCTAGGGTTCTTCTCTGAAATATTTTCATCTTATTGATTTTACATATGGTTCCATGTAGGAAGACCCTGACATTTGCCTTCAATGGTCTTTTGGATTTCCTTAAATTCCTTGTTCTCTAAGGAATGAGAGTACAAGAATTTGAAGCAAGAACTGTCGAATTGAACTGAGATGCAGTTTAACTCATTAGTGGCACACACCTGTTTTAATGGGTGTATTTCTCCTTTCTTTTTTTGGAGTGTGTTAGAGAGAAGCTTTTCTAAGGTTCACTGCAGTCTTCCTGAAAAGCATACCAATCAGATCCCTTTGAACCCAAAAGAATACTATAGTTCTATTCCATACAGTTTTAAATCCACAACCATGTTTTAACAAATATTTTTTTAAAAGTTCACCTATTTGATTTAGTGCATCTACATCGGCTGTGTAAAGTTATAAATCATCAACTGGGTTTCAGTTTAATTTCATATTACGATTAAAAAAATGTAGTATTTCTCTCTAACAGAAATTTTCGTGGAAAGTTGAAGGGGCTTGCTGAAGCCTCTTTGTAGTGTATGGGATTTTAAAAAATAATATGTATCTAAATGATAGATTTGAACTCACAATGGGAAATGTAAGAGCATGAATGATAAAAATCCATTGATCGTTTTGGGTTAATATATTTTTAAGAAACTTTTTTGAATTCCAAAAACAATGAATATCATAGAGTAATTTTATTTCATAATTTCTGTTTCTATAAGCACTGTACTTTTAATTTCAAATATATATAGAAAGTAATTTACTTCTCTACTAGAGGTTTTTTTGTTAATGGGGTAAACTTGAAACAATTTCAACCGGCGATAAATATTTTTCAATCATCATAAAGTCATCCCAAAGTAAAGGTTAACGCAAAATTTAATATGGATCATAGTATTGTATGACTCAGAAAATTATTTATTGAGGGAAAAGTATAAGCATAGGTTAGATACTTTTGAGATTTGATTATGAAAAAGAATGGAAAATATTAAATAGGGAAATTAAAACAGACAATGAAGTTCTAGATATGGTAGAGGAAGAGTGATGGCTGTTGAGAGAAATTCATAGTAAGCAGGACAAATGGAACCAGAGGAGATTAAGAGCCAGTGGGATGCTGAAGATAGTAATTTAGGGTAGGATGCTGGGAAAGAGTGGTAGAGGGAGGATAGGATTATGCATTCTGGATGGAATTTAGGAAGGTAGATAGGTATGCAGAGGTTAAGAATGAATTATTGTAATATACTTGTATAGTTGGGTGTTTAAAGATCTTATGTGCCATTTTAGCTTGAGCTTAGGAGTACACCTATACCTGGGCACCTGGACACATTAAAAAATAACCATAAATAAATAGAATTCTGCTAAAAACATACATACTTTCATAAAAAGAGACGTTTCAGGCGTAATATGGTGGAATAAAAATTGCCAATTTTAATTAATATATACTTTAAGGTCATTGCAATAATTATAGTAAAATGTATTTTAACACTTTCATTAATCTTTGATTCTCTGAAATGATATGACTGTGATATAAAATTGAATTTTGGCATATTCTTCCCTTTTTGATGGAAACTTTCACTTGAGGGAGTATAAAGAACATCAGGTCAATGCAAAACGACTAGTGGTAGCACTTAACATACACTCCATGGCTGCTAAGAAAAATTTAAGGGGTTGAAAACCTATTAGTTCCTACTAAATAATTTTAGTGAAGAAAAATTACTTTCAATCTCTCTTCATCAGAGCTACATTTGGTCTGCGATACGACATCAATTAAATGTAATTAAGATAATAATTTAATTATTATTAATAACAATTATTATTTAAATAACCATTTTTTCCTTTATTTTCAGGTCTTTTGGACACCATTACGACAACAGCTGAAAGCAAAGAATGTCCTGGAGTTTGTGTTCATGCTTTAGCCACACTCATATGCACTCAGGTAATTAAAAACTGTAAAATAATTTAAAATAAAATGCAGAATATGTAGTTGGTTACCTCTATCTATTATAATGAGAACCATTTTTGATGACTTATAGAATGAAATGGGAAATTCATACTTAAAATTTATGTTCATTTTTTCCCGATATACTACTCTAAATAAGTCTTGATTGATACTTCAGCCATGTCCTACTTTTCAAACATTTCCTCTTTATCCATCATAAAGTAATTGAGGTGAATTAATGACCATCTTCTTCGTGAAGCAATTAAAACTGCCTAACGTGACTACATAGTTCACTCTGACAACTACCCCTTATTTAATATATGCATGTATCTGTAAATTTTGGTTATTTAGGGACTAGAAGATAATTTAATCAATACTTTAGCTAATGCTATTGGAAACAAAGAAAATAGTTTCAATATAGAGGACATTTAAGAGTGAATTTTTTGTTCCCAGGTGCTTGATCATGTTGCTTGTCCGTCACCCTCGATGAGGTGCTGCATTGAGGGTCCACCTCCCAGTAATGGGAAGAACACCACAACACCTAGCACAACAGCACCTCCAAAGCCAGTGCCATCAACCTCACCGCCTTCCTCCTCAAGGCCAAGTTCCCCATCAAGAAGACCAGTAAGTGAAAAACACTTGGATTTAGGAATTAGCAAATGTTTTCTCAAATGAAATTTTCCTAACTCCATTTCTCCCCATGAAAATTATCCTGAATAATGTTTTTCTTTCACAAGTGCAGTTTTCCCATAAAATATATGCATGTTTATTCTTCCGTGAATCATATGTTTTATCTGAAAGTTGTAATATTTGAATGCCTAATACACATATTGAAATTGCCCAGTCCTTCTTTGGACAGCAAAATATCTGAATATTTGATCTTTTTCAAGAGAGTATTTTTTAAGTGATGGTGCATTTCTAAATTAAATGCAAAAATTATTAGTTAAACATATGACTATAATTGAGTATTATTTCTTTCTAGCCTTCAGAATCTTCTGGTAAACCTGACTCAGGATCAGCATCAAAGGAAGAACGTAAGTGTATATGAGCTCCTCATTCTGACTGCTTGTATACCTGCTAAATTTTCTATTTTAAATACCAATTCATTTTGATTATTAGGGAATATAGGTAGCGTGCACAACTGATTAACATATTTTCAGCATGTTATTTATTTTCAACTAAACAGAGTCAAATTATGTTTATGCCTCTATTAAAAAGATACAATGAGCAAAAACTATTTAAGTCATTACCTAAAATAGAGAATTTTAGTTGAGCCTTTCAATCAAACTCGAAATTTTGTCGTGGGACCCCATTTTCAGTCATTGACTAAATATTTCTTGATATTGCATTATATTTTTACTCTTTCTCATCATTGAATTTTATAAAACAAATACTTAATATGAAAAAATAAAATAGGTGTGGTGGTAAAATAGATAAAATTTTATAGTTAAGAGATAATGATGTCCAAATAAAATCCTTCTATTGTAAACAATCTCGTTTAATTCCGTATCTCCTGTAAATTCCTTTAGCCATTCGAGGGGTGTGCCCCGGGGTTTGTGTGGCTGAAAGAATAGCTGACTACTGCGAGGCAACTCTTGGGCCACCAGCACCACCTCCAGGCTCGAACACTCCACACTCGGGCCCACCACCACTGTGCAAAGCTGGCCTGAGATGCTGCATTTCCAAAGAGGGACCGACTTCAACTGCAGATAAAAATGTTGCATCTTCTGACAGTGACTCTGTAAGATCTCCTGGTTTCATTTTCATATTATTTACACCTATATTCATATAATATTTTGTTCATGTGCCAATTTCAATTGTTTAAATTAATCACGTCATGTAAAATCTGAGAATAGCATGCTCTGTGATTGCTGGGAGTTATTTACATTATTTAAAATAAACTAATAAGATAATGTTCATACTTCATCCAGATGTGCATTAAGTATTCATAAGCTATCATTTCATTTTTACCGTGGCTCCAAAATAATCCTCTGTTACTTCCTTGGTTTAGTTGAACTGAATAGTCTGCTGCTGGAAATAGTTAAATATATTTATTAGTGTCTATAAGAAGAAAAGCTTGTTAGCAATTGAAGTTATTCATTTTCTTTTTTCTTGATGACTTCATCCTGTAGCACAGGAGTCTTTGGAATCCCAGTAACCCACTTCCTAGCTTATTATTAGGTTTACCTGGGGCTGAAACATATTATTTTGTGCTCAAAATTGGGTGTAAACCTTTGGGTTGCTGCTGTTGCTAACCATGTTAATATTTATTTATTAATTGACTTTATTGGGGCAAGATTGAAACTTTATAGTCTCTTTCTCCACCTAGCCCTTATACATTACAATACAATGAAGACAATCGTAAACATCCAAGCCCTATTAGCAGTAAAACCCACCTAGGCAGGACTCAAACCTGCGACCTCTGGATTGGCAGGTGAGGGCGTTACCCCACCACCACCGGGGCCAGCCCAATAGTTAAACAGAAGATGCTTTGAAAAGCACAGTCACACAAACTTATTAAGATGAGTCTCATGTTAAAACCTCGAAAATGACAATAATATATTCAAACAGCCTGAATGTCAATTGATGCCCTCAAGATAATTGCGTGTCATTGTACAGCTCGGCAAAATTGCCTGTATGTGTAGTCACTTCCAAATACCCTCAATTTCATTCATTTCAAACTATATGTGAGCTGTATATTTTGATTTGTACCAACACACTTTTTCTTTGCACGCAGATAATCCCACCATCAAGGAAGCCTCCAGGTTCATTGTTATCATCCTCATCATCTGCCAATGGCCCATCAACAATACGGCCTCCGCCACCTGCCACCTCTGCACCCTCCCCCTCAATGAGGACACCTTGCAGGGGAGAATGCGTCTCCGGGCTCTTTGCTCTCTTCTGTGATGACGTGGATTCGGATGCTGACTGCCCTGGCGACGCCAGCTGCTGCGTTACGAACCCTCTCCCTCCCCCACCTCCACCATCAAAACCCATCCCAGCCCCTCCCTCAGAGGAGAAGACCGTTCCAACAACAACAGAAACACCAAGTACAACCACCACTGCCTCCACCACAACCACTACCGAAAAGGCTCTCCCAGTAAGTTTACTATAACGTACAGGACAGACTCATGGATTTTTCTAGTGCATTATAGCAAAGTCATCATGCCATATTCCTCTGCATAATGGTTTGCGGTCATGGATCTAGTGACCCAGTTGCAATGATATTGCCATGAATTATGCTGAGTTGGGTTTTGTTGATTAAACGTTGAAGAAGTGTGATTAAGCATACATTCTCCTTGTAAAGATTTCCAATTATTATTAGGTAATCTACCGTTTAAGGTAGGTTTTTGGATGGATGCAACTATCAAATAAACATTTTGTGACTCCCCACCTAGTAAACTAATCTATATCAGGTCCCTCTTCATCCCTGTGTACTTCTTTCCTCCCTTCATCCCGTCCAACATCCCTATCCTGTTCCTGCCCTTACCTCCCTTGCCCAACATTCTCCCCTCTATTACCTTCTTCAACATTCCACTACCGCTCAATATGCCTTTCATCCATTTTTCCTGCCTCCATAGGATTTCTTTCAGCAAATCCCTCTCCTCACCCACCATCTCTAGTACTTCCTTATTTGTTTTCCTTTTGGTCCATTTCACCTTCTCCATTCTTCTCCACACCCACATTTCAAAAGCCTTCAATCTACGTCTATCCTCCTGCTTCAGTGACCATGTTTCCGCACATATTTCCAATATACATGCCATATTTAAATCCATGAGTGAGACCAAATTTCATACCTTCAGGAAGATAACCATCAGTGGCATGATGGACTAATTAGAGATTGGCCATCTGTATATTCATGGGAATGCTTTGAGGCAGTTTTGTGAAGTGGAGTGACAGTCTTACAGTTCAACCTAAGGCAGGTTAGGGAAATTATCGGCAGAATTAGGGGATGGCTGGTGGTAGAGTGCATGCGTTACATCGGTCAATATTTTACTGTTACAGTTATTTGGTTTTATTATAAATAGCAAACTAATATAGCATAAATATAGCAAAAAATATGTTTAGTAAATGAACATAAATGTTTATATACATATGTATTTGAATGTATACTTCACTCCCATGAGACATCTGCTGAATGATAGGCATGTGTCTGTTGCACCAGTATACCAGGAAACTTACTATATATCATTTCCCACAACTATTGTGGAAGACAAAAATAAAAATTGAATAATACTGTGAATCAATAAAAAAAATTGGTTTGAATCTTCAATTGTTTTGTAAAAGCAAGTTGGATTATGTAAGTTAGGACTTGAAAACATGAATTATTAACATTAGCCTCAACCTACTGACACTAATACACTCATGTTACCTTCTTTTTAACCATGCAGAAATCTTTTGAAATGTCAATATTCTTTGGGGGTGAAAAATGGTTCTTATGAAAATTATTTTGAGATTTCTGCCAATCATCTAACCATATGTTCTCACAAATATACCCTTACAAGTTTGGGTTGCTCATGAATTGACCGTCTCCTCAAATTTTAGTATATTTTACATCCATACTATTCTGGAAGGGTTGGGGGGTTAACCAGAGGTAGCGTGTCTGCCTATGGAGCCAAAGGTCACTGGTTTGATTCCCGTAATTGGTGAAAATTTTTCAGCTTGGCATCAGTTGCCACAGCTACGAGTGAGAGTGAAGTTCACGATATTGACTGCAGTACTGCGATGCGGAAGGCAATGGGAAACCACCTTAATATTGTCCCTAGAATATGCATGCCTTGCGCTGCATTCTAATAAGAGTGGAATGTGGAAGCTGCAGTAAGCCAATCCTAGGATTGAAATACTGATGATGATGACTATTCTGGAATCTGAAACCTTTTGATGATAATGGGGTGTCTTCTAGAAATTGTTGTGCTGTAATCATTGTACTCTACAGTTGTAAATTCTCCAAGGAAACTTGAGAATAAGTATGTACCAAGCAGAGGTTGTTTGCGCTAATCAGGATGGGTGGATACTATACGAGTACTATACTCGTATTTGATGGTATAGGGAACACAAATCCACCCCATTTCAGTGGGGTTTGTATGGGAAAACCTTTTTTTGCTGTCAGGCACTTGCAAGGCCTGGGTGTGAATTTTTGGAGATATTTTTTGAAAAAAAAAAATGGCTCAACCCTAAATTTTGTCAAAATGATAACTTACTAAAGGTAGAATTTTAGGGTTTTGGGATGGGGAGAAACCTGCAGAAAATGCTGGAAATCATGTAGTCTCAACAAAAGGTGCTGGGGGTATGATATTTAACGTTCACTCTGATAGGTGAATTACTTTACCTGAAATGGTGTCCAAAATGACATAAGAAATTTGTTGGAAAATCCAAAGCTGTCTGTGAATCAGAAGGTGACTCAACACATATTGAATGAGTGACTTACCTATTAAAATTTATTACTTATTACATGTTGAAATTCACTTAACTTTGTTTGAACTTCATGGTTTTTCAATAGCCATGCACTTTTGAATTATTAATTCCTTTCATTTCACCTCCAGCGTTGTCCAGGGTTCTGTCTGCTGAACATCATGGCGGCATTCTGTGAAAGGCCATCCATACTTATTCGCAAGACTTCAAACTGTGGCCAAGGGTCTGTTTGTTGTGACAACACCAGGACAGCTTCAAAGAAACCAGTACAATCCTCTTCAGGTGGAGGTGCACTTGGTGCTGCCGTTGATGTCCTGGGGCCCCTTGGTGCTCTCTTCACCACACGCCCACCTCCCCCAAAGACAACATCCACCACGCCTGCTCCAAAGGATGACAGACCAGAATGCCCAGGATCCTGCATTGTCCCATATCTCTCATTTACTTGTTTCCGTAAGTTCATCCTTAAATGGTCCGGAATCATTATTTTAAGCATGTCTCAGGGTTTGTTTTTAGTAAAGACCACTACAATTTTCCACTAAATTTAGTATTTAGTGGAATATTGTAGTAGTCTTCATCTCTGTTATTATGGAACAGTTCCACCTCATCACAACTGAATCTGCAATTTACATCACATATGGTATATTAAGACCTGAGTCATCAATGTGCATTTCCATATGTGGATACCTACTAATTTTTTTATGGAACATATGTTTTCAAATTTTAAATGGATGTTCATAAAGAAAAGTTAATCGGCATTTTGTAATATGATGAATTTCACTTTGAAATAATAAAAATTAATCATTTTGAAGAATAAAAGCATCCATTTAATCATTTCATTTGAATTTCATTTTTGCACAAATAGACCAATTATTTTTAGTGATAGTGAAATAATTTTCATATTTGATGCTCAGGGTATAAAAACATTCATGTGGATCCCTTAATTTAATTTTCATTCAGTCATAATCGTTGCAATTCATCCTCAGGTAATGCAGAAATGACTGATGTGTTCAAGTGCCGAAAATCTGGGACTCAGTGCTGTGCTCCAAAGAGTCAGATCAGGGAGAGACTTGGGGAGACAACAGGTTCCCAGCAACCACCAACACTGCCTCCTCCTCATCCATCATACTCAGGTCCATCATCATCTTTCAATGACTCATATCATGGGTCATACCCACCCCACAGTGGTGGTTATGGATCCGGGCAGTCATACACAAGACCTCCACCACAAGGAGGTAAATTAAACCTGAGAATTTGTGCAACAGTAATTCTCCAGCCTTTTCTTTGAATATTGAGTTGTCCCATTTAATAAAAACTCCAGAGGAAGTTATTGTGTTATTCATAGACTGTGTATCATGAGTGATCAGGAAAGAAAAAAATGTTAAAATCCTGTAGACCCTGAAGACAAGTGGAATGATACTCCATTTGGGTTTTAATATATTTTTGTTCAACACAGAATTTTACTCTCTTAGTGCATCTTGCAGTATGTTAGCAAGAACTCTAATTGTAAATAGGAGCAATTAGATTCTGTAAAGGCATCTGTTCATGGGAGGATATTTTTACGGTGTAATTTCAAACACTACGATCCAGTTTACTAATTTAAAAATATTGGTAACTTCAAAAGCAGTGATTCTCAAAAATTCTCACTGAAAAATCCTGTTTCATTAATATCTACACAGAGAATTTGCAAAATAGCTTCAGCTTATTTCATTGAGTTTTTTATCTTGATACATTAACTCAAACACATCTCCTTTAGTTTGAAGTTTAAATCTTTTAATATAATAAACACTCTCATTCAATAAAATACTTTTAGGTTCAAAGACTCTCCATTAATATGCAAGATTATATTTAATCTGTATTTTATTCACTCAGTTTTAACCTCTTATTCACATATTGACCACTTAATGTGATTAAAAGTGAATAATTAAATGAGGATTATTAATTTATAACAACATTAAAAATTATTATAAGAAAGTGTTTAAAATATGTTTCTGAATGCCACCAGAAGTTTAAATTTCTTTTAGTCAATTGTGATACACAAGTAAAATTGTTTGTTTAAATGCTTTTAGTGGATATGAGATTTTTGGATACAAATTTTAAAATCTTTCATCAAAATGATTGTCTTCTTGTCCCATGTTGACCTAGTGAACTGAAGTAAAAATTTAGTATCTCAAAATTTCACCATGTGTTTCTTCTAGAAATTGAATACTTCAGTAGCTATTCTTAGAAGTAATCAATATGAGCTGAAACAATTATTTAAATTCACAAACAACAATTCAGGAATGAAAGATTAAAGAGCATGAAGAGATGAGTTTGCAACTTCATATTCTCTCCTTTGTTCCCAGGTGTACACCATTCCGTGATGACCTCTGGTCAGTCTTCTGCTCACCTGGCACACTTACCTCCTGGTGTGCCAACATCATCTCATCGCATCCCTCCAACCCCTACCACATCTCAGCAGACTCCCCTTCGCAGTCCAGTCGCACATAGCAAGTACATCTGTGGCGTGAAGGGTGGGGTCAACAGCCTAAGGAGGAGCCGGGAGATGGTGCCTGAAGGCAACACCACTGCAAATGCTAATGCCACAGAGCTTGAGAATTCAGTGGCCCCACCCCCTGCTAATACCCTTCCCCAGGGTTCAGTCGAGTCAGCCAAACCTCAGCTTCCTGACATGATGACGCAGGCCGAAGGTGTGACTGGAGCCTCCCCCACACTCATTGGTGCTGAAGCACTGGCTTACCTCAACCAGAGTCATTCAGTTCGCAGTGGTGCATGGAGACAAGGTAGGGTTGTGGGTGGAGAGGATGCCGACCCTGGGGAGTGGTGCTGGCAGGCTGCCCTCATCAACTCTCTCAACCAGTACCTGTGTGGTGGAGCCCTGATTGGAACCCAGTGGGTGCTCACTGCAGCTCACTGTGTCACAAAGTGAGTTTCATAACCTTTAAATGAAGTCACAGAAAATTTCTAACTTGTTTGTTTAATTCAATTGAACAAATTGTACCACATGCATGCTACACTCAAAAAAGTTAGTGTCAGATATTTCTTAAAAATTAGCCGACCTCAAAAAACTGCACATTCATATCAAGAGAAATTTTTCAGTAATGTATATTTTTTTAGCATTTGGAACTTTTGTATGGTCAAACTGAAAGTTACTCTTAACTCTGTCCTAAATTCTAGAATACCAACAAAAGAATATACATATTTTGACTGAACTAATTGATATGATGGAAATCAAACATCTTGTCAACCTCAGGAGGAGAATCCCAAAATATCATCTCATTAATTGAGTAGTTTCAGGCATGATGTGTTAGATTTCAAACTTGATAAGAAAAGATAATAACAATTTTCCCCTAGATAAGTTTACAGATAAACATGAATTCATTTTGTCACCTGAAGATGATGTAACACATCGGAACTGGGTCATACTTATAATTTAACTTATCTAGTGGAAAATTGTTTCTATCTTTTCTTATTATCATTCCATTGCTCACATATTTTTATGAAATAAGGGCTTATCACGCACAGTGTTTCTCATATTTTTTTCTGATTACATTGAAGAAAAACAGTATGCTTTAATGTGCATCTGAGACTTTCCTTTAACTCTTATATTTCTGTATAGTTTCAATGTAACTAATAATAAAAAAAATCAATGTTATTTATTCCGTTGAAGTATGATTGGTTTGGTTTGATCCATAAAATATGTAGCCTAATGGAAATCCTGCTAAGTAGATTACATTTTTTTATTCTAGATTACATATTTTTGTTTTACATTACTTGATTCTTTTTAGAGGGATTATGTCAGATTTTACTTTTATATGCCAGTCACTGTAAACAAAATTAAATTATTTGACCAAATAATGAACGGTTTAGCTAAGATTTAATGTTTGTGTTTTGTTATGACTTCAGTTGTGGGTTTTGTTAAAAGAAGGATTATTCAAACTATAGGGTGGGCATGCCTGAATATCTTTGTATAGCTCAGGATATGTATGGAATATATGCTTGTAATTGATGCTTTTATTATTACCAGATCAACCGACAAAAGAGAAAGTATTTATAATGATTTCTGCAATAAATTATTTGCAGCATTGTGAGATCTGGTGATGCTATTTACGTGAGAGTGGGTGACCATGACCTGACACGGAAATATGGCAGCCCAGGTGCACAAACACTCCGTGTGGCAACCACCTACATTCACCACAACCACAACAGTCAGACACTTGACAATGACGTGGCGTTATTGAAACTTCATGGGCAAGCAGAGCTTCGTGGGGGAGAAGTAGGGAGGGGTTCTGGGAATGGTGAGACATCCGGAGGGGGTGTGTGTTTGGTGTGCTTACCAGCAAGGGGTGTCAGCCAGGCAGCAGGGAAAAGATGCACAGTCACAGGCTACGGATACATGGGTGAAGGTAAGAAAGTCCACCTATCCAGATATCTGTGGAAGTGTAGCTCTAACTCATTAATCTTTTAAGAGAAGATTCTAGCAATACTTCAGTTTCGATCTAATGGCTGTTTCCATTTACATGCGTATTAATCTTTAGATAAAACTCAGCACAGAGCCAACATGGCTGTAAATGGAGATTGTCAATTAAATAACAGTCAGTTATTTCTTTAATTCTGATATCTGTCCTTAAATTTTGCAGTCTTCTCTTCATTAATTTTATAATACATTTTTATCTATTAAATAATTCCCAAGATTTTAAAATGTTATTTGAGCTTTTGAAGTGTGTCAAGTTGTACATGTGATTGTAAGATTGCAAGTTGTACACATACTTGTGATTTGAGTTGTCAATTCCAGCAGAATGGATGATTTTATTTTTACTATTTAAAACCATGACTATTCGAGTGGACTTCTTGTCTCTTAATGTTACAATTTTTGGCATGTGCATTCTTTTTTGTGCACCAGAATTATGATGTACTGTATGTACTTTTTTCTTATTTTGAAAGTTTTATCTGGCACCATTGCAGTGTGTTGCAAGCATCTTCGGCTAAGTTAGGCTTGGCTAGGCATCTGAGGTTATTTTATTCTGTGACAATATTATGTTCAAAATTCTATTTTGATATGATGACCAAGTTTTCTTTTATTCTGTATCAAATGTATTTGATGATGTCAAAAAATCAGCATGTTTAATAATTATCATACATTAATTATCCATAAATGACAACATTAAAATGTACCCTCACAGCTATAACATATTTGATGGAATTCCTCCAGCCTAAAAGAGTTTTTACCCTATTTTAATTTATTTTTCAGTTATTGATAATTTTGAATGCTAATTCATGCCACCCAAAAAGTCTTTTCTCTCCCTTCCTCCTCCCAACTTAGCAACCTTTTCCTTTCTATTGAAGCCTTCATAATCCCACTACCTCTTAATGTCTCCTCCATTAGCCAATGCAATCTATTTTGAATTTTGCAACTGTTTTTTCTGTTGGATTTAATTTTTGCATCCCTTTCCATTTCCACAATTTGAAAGTCTCTAATTCAAGTGCTATGTATACTTATCCTCTTTGCTCAAAATTTTCTGAACTATTCACTGCAACAGTACTCTAAATATGAAAACCTTTTCTGATTTTGTTAGTATATGTAAACGTAGCATGCCTTTATCAGTTCCCTCCTCTCTTTGCAAATGTTTGTTTAATTTCTTCTCCTAATTTCCCCACTTAAAATCACCGTAATATTCAGCGAAAAGGTTAGTTTGATATGGGAGCGGAAAGCTAACCTTGCATGAAACCAGATGCAGCTGGTGAAATCCACACATTATGAGAGTAGTGGTGGCAATTCCTTATTTCCTGTGCTACCTATGGTTTTCCAGGAAGACCTGGTGCCTGAAAAAATAGCACAGGATGGGTTGAAGTTTGGTGATGCTAGGAGATTGTGACCTGGAATTGAACCCAGGTCCAATTAGTAGTCCTAAGTAGGCTAGCATTCTGCCCAATGGACTATTATTAATCAATTCCGCTGATATCATACTCAAAGCACTGCCCAAAAATGCAAACTGTTTCTTATTAATATAACCTTTAAATATCTAAGTCTTCAGAGTAATGCTTCTGTTGATTCATAAAACTGTGTACTTATATTTACTCATTTTTGTAATATGAGTTTAGTAATGCTGTTCTCCATTTTAAATTATAACAATAGATGAATATCTTTTCAGCTGGACCTATACCATTGAGGGTAAGGGAAGCTGGAATTCCTATTGTGAATGATGCTGAATGCATACGCAAGATAAATGCAGTGACAGAAAAGATTTTCATCCTGCCAGCTAGTTCCTTCTGCGCTGGGGGAGAAGAGGGTAATGATGCTTGCCAGGTAAGACGAACAAAATTTTGCATTTGGGATGAAAATTATCAAAAAAGGGCAATTTTTTGTCAGCATGGTTTAAAAGTTACAAATTATTGTACATTAATATGAAATGAGAATGGTTTCACAAAATGCATTATGAGAAATAGAATATGATTTGTTAATCAAGTGTGTCATTGACAATCTACTAGAAGAGTTGATTTTGATAATCTACTTCACTTTGCTAAGGACATTAAAAATTACATGACCTGTGATTGCTGTCTATTTTCATTTATATTCAGAGCGTCACTCTTCAATAGACAAAATAATTGCTTGGGTGTCATTCCTTACTGAATATGCAGGTACCTAACATTTCATATGCATTTTGGAAGAAATTAAATGCAAATTATGGGAAGCATATGATATAGGCTGACAAATATTGATTTGTTACTCATTATAGGAATTTATAAGACATTTATAAGACATTTATTTCATTGAATAAATTGGTTTTATACACATTTTCTCAAATTAGCCTGTCAAACCACAAGAGTCCAAAGAATAGATACACAATGTTATCCCTTTTATTATTAAAATTTAAATATTACAAAGAAGTATTTAGTAGAGAGGCAAGAACATTACTGATATAGATTGGTTTAATAATTTAGGCATGTAAACCAAAGCTTACACTTTACTAAACTGTTTACTTATGTAAACAAAAGCAAACCTTGATCATTTGCCCCTCATAAAATTTTCCAGCAATTTGAATTACCAAAGTCAAGCTTAACATGAATCTGTTGCATTTGATGAAACCTTTTTATACACATGTTTTAGTTACATTTTATGGCGATTGATAGCATTTTTAATCTCCAAAATTTTCAACATTAACACCAGCATGTACATGGATATATTCAGTGTATTGCTTTAATATTAAATGTCTAATTATTAACATATGAATCTTGCCAAATTCAAGAAAGGCATGTTAACTCACAAAGGACATCTCTTTTAATGGTTAATCAGTTTTCCCTTCAGGTTATTAGAGTAATTTTATGAAAATTTACTCTGTCTATAATTATTGTTGATGTTTTTATAATTCTGTCATAACTAATATTTAGATTTACAAGAAATTTATTTTGTAGTGTACCATTTAAGGTAGGAATTGGGTGGACAAAGAGTTGATACCCCAGGAGTTCTTAGCCTTGTTAAATAGGTCACGAACTGATAGCCCTGATACGAAGTGATATCAAAAGCCACAAAAGACACTATATGAACCGTTAACGAGAAAATGATAAGGAAACCATGGGTCACGGATGAGATGATTGCGAAGATGGATGAGAGAAGAAGATGGAAGAATGTAAACACAGAGTTAGGCAAAATGAAGTACAAAGAGTTAAACAATAAATTGAGAAGGGCCACAAATAAAGCAAAAAAAGAATGGTAGAAAACGCAATGCGAGGATATGGAAAGTTTACAGAAGAAGGGTGAAATTGGTGCTCCATACAGCAAGGTTAAGTTAATATCGGGAAGTAAGAAGGCAAGATCTGTGCTAACAGTTAAAGATAAGTGGGGTAAGATAATAGTTGAACCAGGAAAAATCCAAGAGAGATGGAAGGAATATATAGAAACACTGTATGGTAAAGAACTTAGGCCGACAAGATTAGACATAGAAAAGGAACATGACGTAGAAGAAGATAGCTTAGGTCCAGGCATACTCGACGATGAAATAGAAAAGGCATTAAAGGAGATGAAAGCAAATAAGGCCGTGGGGGTGGACAATATTCCTGTGGAACTATTGAAATGCTTAGGAAAATGAGGGAAGAAGACTCATGGACTGATTTTTAGTATCTATGAGGAAGGAATCTGGCCGGGAGATTTTGTGAGATCAGTGTTAGTTCCTATTTGAAAAAAGGTGAAGGCTACTTCATGTGAGGATTACAGAAGAATAAGTTCGATATCCCACGCAGCTAAAGTTATTCTCAGGATCATCAACAAAAGGATAGAGAGTAAGGCAAATAATTACATAGGGGATGATCAGTTTGGGTTTAGGAAGGGGAGAGGTATGGGTGTTGCCATTGCAGTAATGAGATCACTAATCAAGAGGAATATAGAATACAATCAGGAGGTATTTGCCTGTTTCATAGATTTTGAAAAAGCGTTTGATAGAGTGAATTGGGAAAAACTAATGCATATATTTCAGAAAATAGGAATGGATTGGAGGGACAGGAGACTGATCCGCAACCTGTATGTGTCACAGACTGCTCAGGTTTGAGTGGGGAATGGAGAGTCTGGATGGGCAGTGTTAGGAAGAGGTGTAAGGGAGGGTTGCCCATTGTCACCGGTACTGTTTAACGTATATGTGGAGGAAATGATTAAAGAGGCATGGGAAGAATTGGAGGTGGGAATGAAAGTCAGAGGGGAATTCGTAAAATCGGTTAGGTTCGCTGATGACCAAGCATTAGTTGCTCAATCAGCCAAGGGGTTGCAAGCATTGTTGAGTGAATTGGAGGTTCAGTGCGATAGATATGGGATGAGAATTAATAAAACAATTAATGAACAATTAATAAAACGAAGGTTATGCGATTTTCCAGAAAGAAAAAAGTCTATGCTAAATATTGAAATAGGAGGGGAAAAATAGAGCAGGTAGAACAGTTTACATATCTCGGAAGTGTTTTGAACCAATACGGTCAAAGTGGTAGGGACGTAAGGAGAAGAATTGCGCTAGGCAAGGAGGCTTTCTCAAGGAGGAGGGAGCTCATGATGGAGACATTGAATAGGGAGGTTAAGAAAAGACTCATAGAAACTTTGATATGGAGTGTAGCTCTGTATGGCGCGGAAACGTGATCACTGAAGCAGGAGGATAGACGTAGATTGGAGGCTTTTGAAATGTGGGTGTGGAGAAGAATGGAGAAGGTGAAATGGACCGAAAGGAAAACAAATGAGGAAGTACTGGAGATGGTGGGTGAGGAGAGGGGTTTGTTGGGAGATATCCTATGGAGGCAGGAAAAATGGATTAAAAGTGTATTGAGCGGCAACGGGATGTTGAAGAAGGTAATAGAAGGGAGAATGTTAGGCAAACAAGGAAAGGGTAGGAACAGGATAGGGATGTTGGACGGGATGAATGGAGGAAAGAAGTACACAGAAATGAAGAGGGACCTGATGTAGAGTAGGTTGCTGGACTGCGTTTTATTAGGAGTCACAAAGTATTTATTTGATAGTTGTGTCCATCCAAAAACTTTCCTTAACCGGTAGATTACCTAATAATAATAATGCCATTTCTGTACTTTTCAGTGTTATATGGTTCCATCTTTTTATAGCTAGTTGCCTTTAAAATTGCAAAGTGATATACAGTTGCTTTGTGACATATAAGCATTCTTTGAATTGAATTTTATATGTTATAATGTGCTGATTTTGACATTTTTCTAATGAGTAAACAATGGACAGGCATATTGATTATTACAAACTTTTAAATGTCATCAATTCTAGATGTGTGCAAACTATTAAAAATGCTTTGAGTTCATGAAATAAATTACTGAGCTCTTTGGAGGAATAGAGGATAGTGAATGAAGAAGAAAATTTTTTTTTTCAAATTAGAGTTAGGCACTCCTGAAGCATTGGAATAAATAAAAAAGTATGCTTACAGTTCTAACCATATGAGCTTAGTGATCTGCGATTGATTGATCCAACAGATTAAATGGTATTGAATTTATCTGGCATTTGCTTAAATGGCTTTGGTGGTGGATCTATGCTGAATGCTTATTTTTATCCTTCTCTTGGGCCAATGGAACATGGAACTTACAACTCTTTTTGCAAATTATTTATGCCCCTAAGAAGAGATAATGTTATGGTGCATGACTGAGCATTGAAATTTCTTTTTTTGGGAATTTTGTACCTCGTTTGATAAACTTTTTCCCACTTCTATCCATATAGGGCGATGGAGGTGGGCCTCTAGTATGTGAAGACGATGGATTTTACGAGTTGGCTGGATTGGTATCATGGGGATTTGGCTGTGGTAGGCAAGATGTGCCAGGTGTATATGTGAAAGTGTCATCATTTATTGGCTGGATCAACCAAATCATCAGTGTGAACAACCTTTAGCCGAACCGAATTGATTCAGTCCTCATTGAGGATTAGTGTACATTAAGACTTGCGGTCACACATTTCACTGAAGTGGGGTAGCTGGCGCTACTACATTCTTGGATCACAAACATATCTGTGCCTGGGCCAACACCTCCATCTTTTTAACACAATTCAGAGATGAGATGGGGTCCGGGCAGGACTTTCAGCTGGTCTGATGAAGCTTTAAAATGGTCCTCTTCCCCCAACTTCGATGGCAAGCACGTCAACGTTTTTCGAATGGATGGCCCACATTCCAGTCACGCCTGGGCATTTCTTTTTTTTTCTAACTCCCAAATGCTCAAAGAATACTTAATGGTTGATGCGGTTGTCAGCAAGTTGTGTGGATGGAGGTGCAAGTGAGAGTGCATTTAGGGTGAGCACGACCCGAAATGAAATCCCCCCCCCCATGTGTGGCTAATTACCGAGGTGCAGAAGATTCGTTCATTTTGTCACAGATTTTGTGGCCCAACTTCATGGTTTGTTTTGCATGGGGTGTGAAGTGAGTGTAATTTACGACTGCGATTTTGTAGTCATACATCCTCCAAGACAAGGCTGACAAGAGTCATCGCCTGGGTTACGGGTGTATGGCGGCAGTTCATTACATATGAAATCACGCTATTCTCCCCTATGCCATCCCTTTCTCTCCCCTTTTCATGTTGCTGCCCAAATGAAACTTTTTGTACTGAAATTGGAAGAAGGTGTCAGAAGAAATCGCACCTGAATAAGTATGGGTTGAATAAATGGACTATTTGAATATTCTCACAAAATGTACTCCCAATTTTATACAAGCATGCATTTTTCTGACTCATATTCTATGGTCTATCATAACTTTGAGAAGTCAATGAGTACCATATGGTCCTTTGGAGTGATGGATAAAGGAAGTGGAGCATGTTAGGTGCTGAGATTTCACAAATCATCAAAAACAAGAGAGTCAGAAAATGTGGTACCAAATATTATTCATGCATAATTACGTCTTTGCTTGCAACAAGCAATTTAGCTGGAGAAGTACTGAGTCTGCTTCTACTCATTAAAAAGGAAGGATCTATTCAGGCACGTGTAGATGCTGTAGGTAAAAGTTTTAGGATCTTCTTTTATTTTATTGATAGCAGAGGTATAGCAACGAATATATTTCCCTTGAGTTGAGAAGAGAGTAAATACTCTACAAAGTTTAATTTTGTATCATTCAAACATTTAATTATTACTTAGATGTGTCAAACTGTCATTTATTTTCAAAGCCAACTAGAAAATCTATAAAATCATCCAAATTGACTGGCAATTATTACATCCTAGACATTATGGATTAAAATATATTGAATATATTCTTTTCATCTATGCATTTTAATCCTCCAAACATGTTAATTTCCTTGTTTTTTTCAGGGAATTCACATTTGACTATGCCCTATAATTACTTATTGCATGACAAACAAAGAAATTACATCTACATTCAATGGTTTATATATTGTCAAAATATAATGTTTAAATAATTTTTTGATTTAACTTGTAATTTACTATTGTCAGATTTGATATAGAAAGGTAAATGGGTACTCCCCCATCACATTTTAACCAATATAAAGACTTCTTCAAGGGAGAGTACATCTTAAGCAATAGATTTTTGAAGATACACCTTAGTTAAGTAGATTATATGTTATTGATTGTACATAAAATGGGATGGCATCATTGAGCAATGTTCTTTGAAGACTTTGTTCCATATTCCTTGTTTAAAATTTAGGCATTTAAATCATGTCAGGAGGAATTACAATGGCTTTAAAATCCCTATAACTTTCTTAATTTTAAACCAAAATGAAAGGTGATAAAGCCTGGGAAATTGTTTTAATTATACTAAAGACAATCACTGAGTGAATGACTACGAATGCATAGTCTTAATAAAAGACAAAGATTTTAATGAGAAATTGTGAAATTACAGGAGTTAATAAGTCTTTACATTAATTCATGGTAGATAGGAGTGAATCAAGTCTTTGGGAAAACAATTTTTATAGGTGTATGGTTCGGTTCACTGAATTTCTCTTAGAAACTTTATTAAAGAACACAAGAAATTTTATTATGTTTGCTGTGACCAACAGTTGCACAATTTATCTTTTTATTTGCAACAAATCGAGAGTTGTCTACATTTTGATGCATTTCTCTCCACTTTAAATCCACATGAAAGCAGTCCAATGTTACTCCATTTATCTTTGGAGTATGAAAATTTCAGTCGACGAATTGATCAAGGGTATGTTTAAAGAGCATTAGTTATGTCAAATAGAGTTTTATATTATTTTCCCATAATGTAATTAAAGTTGCTTTGAAAAAGAATTGTAGCTCTACACTATATTCAACTTCAGAAAATCCCTTGTGGTTACATCTTGAATTTAATCACCAAAGCCACTACAATAATAAGCTGGCGCTGATGATAAATATCATTGCTATGAATCAATCTATTTTTTCCACAAATAAAAAATACTGGTGATACCTAGGATATTCAGCCTTTCTCTAAGCATTCCTCTACCTCATCTTGAAATCTTTCAGTGTTTTTCATGGACAGACCTTACATGGATTCATTCGTTTGTTCTGTGAATATTTTTGTCATTAATTCACTGCAATTCACCATGAAAACATTTACACTCTGTAGGTGTTGGTTGTGTATATGAAGTACCAAGAAGTTATAGGAAAGATATAGAATATGTACAAAGTCATATTTATGGAAATGTAGTTTGTAAATGTTAAGGGTGAATTAATTTATTTTTTGATACATGAATGATAGCATAAATTTGTATTGTACTCTAATGTATTAATAAAAATGTATCCATTGAATTTTAAAATTCTTGTTTATCTCTTGACCATTTTTTTACTACTATATATGCACGAGTTAGATATGTAGAAAAGGAAGGCTGCTTTGAATGTATCCAACTCTTCCCCTCATTTAACAGTGTATATACCTAACATGCAACTTATATTTCATCATGTTCATATGCAGAAAGGACTGGCCATGTACACGTAATACACACTTTATTAAATTCTAGACAAGATTCTTTCAGGAAGGGGTTTATAGAGTTAAACATCAACAATGCTTTAATTTCTGTCCTCTAAGCCATCCCCATGGACTGCATATTTAATATGGTGGAAGGGCTTGTTTTTTGTTTTTCTGATTCTTTAATTTCATCATTCATTCATCCGTCATTCATTCATTCATCAGTCATTCATACCCTCTTCCATCCATACACCCATTCTCTTCATTCCTTAAATTTAATGCGTGGGGACAGAAAATGATATCTCTATCTCCCTCTTTCCAAACTACTTACGAGGAAGGCATGGATCACATCACCTCCCTCACCATAGTTCCTAAGTCAAAGGAAGGAGCAATGAAGATACGAAAATGGTTAGGAATTAAAGTAATCAGCCATAGCAGATAAATGAAACAACTCGCTCGAAATTTACTCATGCTGTCTAGAAAGCTTTCCTCCTCCTTCCTCTGACCTGTTTCTCCATCATACTACCTTCCACCATGGCCTTCAGTATTCCACTTTATTTTGGTAGTGTAACGTTTAAGATAGGTTTTGCAAGGACATAGGTTGGACACATCTATATCTTCTTTCTTCAGATGCCTTGATGCTCTTTGGTATGAGGTGTCCTGTGTGGAGAGCAGTTTCATAAAAAAACGAATGTATATTAAACTAAAGGAGAACTATTTCTATCCAGCAACTTACACCCAGGAGAAACAAAGCTAACCCTACATCATGCGAATTTACAACGAAAACAACACTAAAAATAATACCCACGCTTAGCCTTAATCGATTAAAAATGAAGTATTTAGCTTGTACAAGCTTATCTATCTAACGATACCGCGGGATCCACATTTCATGTAGTTTTGCTGCACATTAATATATGCAAGTATGTTCATGTATATAAATGAAGTTGTGTGTACATGTGGAAATAAAAAGTTTTGTTTCCCTTAAAAAATCGTGTGTGTGAGAGAGAGCGCTGATGCGGCGCCAAGAAACCGTTAGTGTTACAAAACTCGGGGATCTTCTTGAGGGATGAAACCGCAGCATCCACTTGTGTACTTCCTTCCCCCGATTCAAGGGTATGACGAATAAAAAGACCTTATTGTGCCTCGGATACATTTTTATAAACCTGTGATTCCTCCGGTATAATATTCTATTTTAATAACATACGGTTCAAATAATAAAAATCGAACAAAGAATTCCTTTCTTTTGTTTTATGGCTTAAGATCGCAAACGGAATTAATACCGGCTGAATTCCTCTTGTTATTACATAAACAAGAATGTGACTTATCCATGTCCATGATTTAGTTTATTTTACTACGCTAGATGTTGAGAGAAGAAGATATCACATCCTTTCTCATGGATGAGCTATAGATATGTAGATGACAAGCCGCTGGAGGATCGGGAGTGGTGAGGTGGCTAACGTATTGGCTTCCCACGCTGAGGGCCTGGCCTGGATTCGAATCCTGGAAGCGGCAGATATTTTTCAGTGGCATCCCAATCCCTAGCCTTGCTTTGCGCCGTGCTTTGGCACCTTTCGTTACGAATATGCTAATACCAACGCTGCCATTCCCTCAAACCCTTCCCATCCATCCATCCTACTGCTACGATATTACGTCAACTGAATTTCAGCGTGACCTGGGACACGCGCTTAGGCATTTGTTAGGCTCTCGCAGACTAAACGCTTAAGTATTCATGGCTATCTGTCCCCTATCAACAGGTCAAAGAAAGGCGTTTTGTTTGTCTTGACGGTATGCTCACCTCTTAGGGCAGATTGCATCTGTTTTAATAATTTCAATATTTCGAGATATTATCCAATTCATTCCGTCGGGTATATATCCGTTTTACACTCTTTATGACATTTTCCTCCTTTACTTCTTTCGCTTATTGGTAGGTACTACAATCCACTTGTAGATATTTTCGCGAGAGAATTTCCTGGTTCATTTTTCTTGATAGAAGCAGTTTTTAGTGAAATTAAAGTTGCTTCCTGGAAAAATAATTATTTACGTGGGGGAAATTGATTCATTCATGAGAGCGTGTTCAATTATGGCATTGATTTGGCAATCAGATACACATTTGCCTTTCGAATGTGGGCGGGATTTTGAGGATCGGATAGGCGCCAGGGAAATGCGGGCAAAACGTTGAGGAAACTGACTCGGCATTCCTTGTCTCCGGGCTGCAAGGCTTCGAAGGAGGGACGGCAGTTCGAACGGGCTGGCGTGTAAAGCGTTGTTTTGATTTCCTTTCAAAATTTTAACCAGCGACTTCCTAGTTGGTGACAGGTTGGGTGACAGACACGCGAATAGAAATCTGACCCGTCGTTAAGGAAACCAGTCGAATCGCCGGACTCGTCATTCGGACCCGAAGGAGTGAATTTCGTCAACTAGGGGATGACCCTATTTCATATGTAGTTCCATCAGCAATTGCTTGTCCCATTGTATGCTGATGCCATTTCAAGTACAACTCCAGCATTCTTTCGTCATCCCTACCTCTCCCTCGTTCTACCCTGCTATGGGTATTCCATTATTCTCCCTCCTCCCCCTCCCCCCAATCCACATCCAACCCTAACTCTTCCCCTCCCTCCTTCCGGGTACCTCAAACCTCCCCCTCCATCCCCTTCCCTTATTTTCGCCCACCAATCCCGTGTCCGCCGAGCCATTCTCGCCCTTGTCCAGGAACTTATTCATAAGTAAGGTTCCGATTACGGCAGGTGTGTCTCAAAGAGATAGAGGAAATGCCTTGTCGGCCGAAGAGACGCAGCGAGAGCTACGGAAGATCACACGTGTTTCACGCATTTGTCAAGTAAGTTGTCATGTGTTCTTTCTTTATTCTAGGCCCTTACCCTGAAAAGCTTGAATTCCCGTATTGTATTGACAAATGCATTTCCCGCAATTGTCGAACTCTTTCTTGAACTCGATTTCTCTCTTAACCTTTCTTTTCTTAGATATATAATATCTCAATTATCCTGGTTCACATTTAAATTGATAAATTTGTCTAAGACTACTGCTGTAAATGAATTTACGCATCGCGGCACATTGCACCGAAATTGGGGAAAGTCGAAATTTGACGCTAGGTTACCGAAGGTGTGTCCTCCTCTTCTCTTTTTGAGTAGCTGTACCGTTCAGAAGTTGTAAAAATATACTTGGGAGAACCAGGTTTCCTGTGTATTCCTTCTAAGGCATGCTCGAAATTCGTGGGCATACGTTGGAATAAGCGAACCTGGAAACTTTTCATTCTGGGATTCTTTGTCAAATTTCACAAGTCTACCATCAATGTTCGAATAAAAAAAGTGCCCAATAGAAGTTGAATCTCGTGCTTAAGGATACGTGATGCAACTTATTTTTGGATTGAATTTCTTTTTCAGTTCACCCGACGGTGTGATGGCGCAACTGTAGAGACGAGTAGTTTCGTGGAAGACCTGTCTAATGTGATTTCAAGCCCTGATCACCGACAATCATTGATTCTTCTCAGACCGAGCATTGTGTCCAGTTACTAGTTGTAAGGAGGATTCTACATGATTTTAGTGAATTTGTTTCATATCATATGGTGAACGTGTTAAATTTAAGACTATGATAGCTAAATCTTAGAAATAATCGACCAAAATTATTTTTTCTAAAAAGCTTATTCGTAGTGCTTTCATTCATTGCAGACCCTTCAACTTCAACCTGCTGATCGGCTTACTTGGGCTTCCTAACCACCACCACTGCAAAAAAATGTATCGCATCGCCATTTCATCAAATCGAGAGGCACGCTGCGTAATGGGAAGACTCAGAATCCTCTCTTCTGATCAGCTGATCGGCGAGACCACTTCCCTGATGGTTAACTACCTTCTCCGGTAAGGAAACCCAATTTCTGTGCTTTAATTTTAGTCTACTGTGAACTTAGTCAATTTTGAAGTCACTTAGCAAGATTAACTGTAGTTTTTAGCCACGGATGCAGCCTCTATTCGGAGTGGGGGTGGGTATTGCGTGCTCGCTGGAGAATGAGATAAATTCCTTTGAATTATCGAAAAGATTTAACTTCTTTGTTACAGACTAAATATTTACTGCGTAGATTGATGATTTTATATTTCCGCTTGTCTACCAGTGTTATTCAAAAATCTTTAATTGTTAATCCACGTTAGGAATGTCTAAAAGCCGCATTAGGTATTTCGGTGATTCTTGCTAAAAATGTTTCGTAAAATCTGTTGACGATCGCCATATTAATAAAATGTTTTTAAATTGGTACAATAGTTAATCTTAATGTTGATTTTCAACCTTGTACTTAATTGTTTTGCGTTATAATATACGCAAAGTTTTTACCGAGGGCTCTTATTCTGTATAACAAGCATTATCACCCGTGCCGTGATACGTGAATGCAATGGTTACTGCAAGTTGAGAAGGTAACTTATAAGATTTTAATTCATTGTAAATTCGTTAAAGATGTTAAACTGAAACCTCTTTTTAATTTTGTAGTCTTTGTATTTTAGAATGGAGTTACATTTAGCTTACACTCAAATTTTTTCGTATATAATGATATTTTAAATGTTCTTTTAGTGGCCTGCCCTCCAGTTGAAGCGGAGCGAAGTCTCAAATTGACCAACGGAATTTCTGCGAAAACTGTTTGCTGATAAGATCCTAACAACCTGCGTGGGAGAAAATAGGGATCCTCAGCAACGTGGAGCTAAATCTCGTAGATTTATCAGGCTTGGAATCTCGAGGATTCTTCAGATACTTTCGTGGAGTAACCTGTGGACGTGCAATTCTTTAGATCAAGAGATGGAACCTTCCTGATCTGCGAAGCGTACAAGCTGCCATGCTCGGGTCAGTAACTGATGTGGAGGCAAGTCTCCATATGCCCTCGATGTTGCAGACTCCTCGTCTCTCCTGAAAGGTAGTTTCCATTCCAGTATTTTTACTTCCATTTGATTAATTGTTCCCTAAGATGATCGAATTCATAATAGATTTTGCTGTATCGGGTCTCCTGCACCCTCCTTCTCAAAATCGCACCTTTGAATTCTTAGAAAACTTAGGATATGTCTCATTAGAGTAGGAAGTGATCATGAAAAAGTCTCGCCTTGGCGCAAGTAAGCGGACGAAATAATTTTTTTTCACATGAAATGGAGTTTGGTCAAATTTTTAGGCGATATATTCTTGTGCGTGGACATGATAGTGCGGAGGTTATCTTGACTACTGACTGGATGCGAATACCGGGCAAGTCTCCCTGGGCGTCCTCAGCTGTGCTATGTTAAACCGGTGAATCCGCCCGTTTTATTTGGAGAGACTTTAAAACGAATAATTCTAAGTTCAATTCCACCTTAAATTCGGCTGTGAGAAGCTCTTGGCATACCTTTTACTAATCAACCGACCCCTGGTTATAGATTACTGCACAAGTTTAATTTGTACATACCCAACATCTCGACCTTGAGCAGGTTTAACTTTGTCATGTTCCGAAATTTTCGGTGTCTAGCTTAAGCATTAATGATGGGGAGTTTTTGGAGAGCGGGATGAATTCGTCCCAGTATTCTGTTTTGTTCACAGGGGCTAATATATTGTGTGACCCACCCGGAGTACAGCCATGGTTAACGCCCCTTCAGCCATTTTGTTTCACAATGACCCAATATACGATGGTAAATATAGGAAGTGAAAGGTTTCGGTATTCAAATCTTAGGAATTCTCGTGTTTTCTTTTATTTAATGATTGGCGTTACTCTTCCCCAACCGTTGTCTGTTCGTATGTTATCTTCCTGGGAATAACAATTCCATGACGGCTTCAAGAGATATTCCTCCGTATATCTCGAGGTGTAATATCTAGGTAATTTCTGAAAGGAAATTTGAAAGTTTGATTCATCACCAATCTCATAATAGAATGATCTCGCTTCATCATTAACCAAACTGAAGATATAAGATTTGTGTACACTCGGGTATGATTCCACGGTATTTCAAAAGACTATTTCCAATAATTACGGAAGTTCGCTGACTGACGGCCAGAAAAAGCGTGATTGAATTCATCCTGCTTGACAGGCATGCTATAGAATCGCTCCAATCAACATATTTTAGAATAAGTAAAAATCATTGCTCTGTGCTGTCTTCTTCAGTATTTATTGATGCATCCAATAAAGGTTAACTTAGTCAACCAGCTAGATCAAATAAATAGGATTAATTGCAACAACTCACAGAATTAGAGTAGTCATTGAACTTTGATACTTGGTTTAAGTTTCTCTCCAATCATATGAACTTCGATTAATTAAAATTGGCATTTTTCCACAAAATGAAATTTTTTATTAATACGACCGGTTTCGATGTAACTACATAATCTTCTGGTGAAGATGTAGTTACATCGAAACAGGTCGTATGAATAAAAAAATTTACTGTGTGGAAGATTTCCAATTTTAATTAACCATGATATTCCACCATTTCACGCCTGAAACGTCTCTTTTTATATAAACCTTGATTCGTCATTAGTGTGGAATGAGATAACAGCGCGTATTCGCGTGCTGAAACGGGGTGAGGCGGTCGACGCGGTTCTAAAGGCCGGGAGAAATCTGAAGAAATCTGAAGGAATTTGAAGTACCGAATATTTCTTTTGCCCGTATGTCACGCACAGGGTTCCGCAACAGCCTTAAATTCCACCAATATTTACGCTAGGTCTGTAAAAATTTCGAAAACTGATTTTCTCCTCTCAATAACCCGGGCTTTTCTCTAGTTGATACGTCCCAATTGATCAAAATATGCACTTCAATTGGTGTAATTTAATTTTAATAATCACTTGACCATAGCCTATTATTTGTCACACGGAAGTTTCGAGTGATGTTATTACGCTATGCATTCAAAGTACTTCAACATTCAAGGAAGAATATACTTAATAATATCGTAAGAATATCTTTTGACTCTCCACAAATTTCACTATTGATATTCACCACCAAATTACGATTTTTTGGTTGATTCTTGTTGATTTGTGACCTAAAGAAAAATATATCGACCACGTTGGGAACATGAGAAAAAAGAACGCTCTGTGAAAGTAATTAAAGTTACTGTGCTCCAAGCCTGAACATCGTTAGCTTGTCCCTCCTGTCATTTGATGTGAAAGTGTTGCGTAATTAAATATTGGGAATAGTCTAATATTTCCCACGTGTATTATTTCGGAGGTCGTAAGCATTACTACTTTTCAACATTCGTATTTTTGGAGCAGGACTCGGAATTTCTTTGGTCAACTTGATCGGGATTTGAATTTACTTGAAAATACAATTTTGAAAAGAGCCAGTAAGACTTAAAAATCCATTCTAAGTCATTCGTATTTGATATTGTGTGCTTGTTTCTATGGGGGTATCCTAGGAGCATTAATCTTTGAATTGCATTATGTTAAGCGTTCCGTATATTTTGCTGGTTTAAACATTTCATAATTTTTGTAACACTTTCTTTTTAAATTTATCAAACATCATATTCCTCGGGTATATATTACTTATTGCTATGCAACGTATTTACGAGATTTCGTATTAAATACGTAAGTCTATTTCTCGATTGCCATCTTTTTGACATATTTCTCCATGCCCAGTAATCCTGTATTAAATATAGTCACGAGTTAATTCGTGAAGTCATTCTAACCCTTTTGATGTCGGGTAGCTATTGCGCATGTTTCCTCGACATTGGTTGACAAACTACCTGACTATTATCGCAGTATATAGATAAGTTTATAAATTTATAAACTCGAACGCCCAAGTAGGTATGCCAATTTTTTATCAATTAATTTCTCTCGTGTCAATGGTCAATATTTCCGAATCCCTAGACAAAGCATGAACAGGTGCAATCGTCTGCATTAACAATACGGGGTAGTTTGTTACATTTTTCAATTTCCACAAGAAAAATTAAATTAATCATCGCTGATAAATGAGTCGACAGTTGAATTAGACTAATCCCTTAATGGTAGGTACCCTTAGGTAGGAACTTGTTTTGCTATTTGCATACAGTAGGAAAAGAGCTGGGAGTGGGTTACTTAAAAGTGAATTGTCCGTCTCCGTGGTAGTTGATTGCATATTGAAAAGGGTGATCATTTTTTCCAGCTTAAGCCCTTCTTGTATTGGTTGCCTATTTATATTTTGATCGTTTTGTTACCTATTTACCACCTCGGCATATTTTATCAATAGAATTCATGGGCGTTCACATACAATGACGAGAGAAATGCTCGACATTTGAAGTGAACTAATTCTTGAATGTTGTTACCGGGGCCGCAAACAAGTAGTTCAGAATCTTCAAAACTTGTCTTTGATTATTGTTTTCGATATATGTACAATGTTAGCTCAAATTAATGAAATATATAGTATTTAAAGTTCTGGTAGAAGTGTTCAATGTTAAATCATTTATCTAGGGTAGTTTTGTTATAAATTATTCCAGTTCAGCTAATTATAGTTCATTGACATCGGTTGCCAATGTGAAATGAAATCGTTCAGTGCTACGTTAACAATAATCTATAGTATCTAAACTTTAAAGATGTTAATTTAATGGCATGTATTCTTGACAATCTTCTCTTCAGAAGTTTATGAGATTATTAAATGGTGAATGCGATTAGTACTAATGGAGTTCTTATCAATTGCTATAGTATGATCATGCTTTTGGAAATGAACCATAAAAGCTACGGAATTCTTTTTCCGTTTATGTAAAAGGAACTAAGGCGTCGCATGAATAGTTTCAAGTTCCTTACACTAGATTTGAACTCTGCAATTATTCTTGCATTCATCTACATTCATGGCAGAAGAACTCGGTATTCGGAATGCAAAAATTCTTTTAAGGTGTGATGTTACCGGGATTGTTAAAAGGTGGTTAAAGGATTTGCTCAACGAACGAAATGTCATTTATTACTCAGAATTCTGGTAGAAGTGCATTCGATGTTAATGAATTTTTCTTGGGCAGGATTAGATGATATCATTGCAGTTCAGCTATTGCAGCATGTTAGTGCTTAGTGCAGTATCTTGATACCAGTCACCATCGTCAATACCTTATAAATATTAAATTAATTTCATTTAAACTTCACGATTCATGTAGGCCTTCATACTTGACATCTTCCCCTCAAATTTCATGAGATCACTTGATGCTAAATGTGAATGCGTTTGGTGCTGGATATGAGAGGGGTTCTCCATCCATAATTCTTGTTTCATCATTCATTTCTAAATTCAACTAGATTAGCTACAAACTGCTCAGTCGGTTTATGCCATGGGATAAAAGGCGTCGTTCGTATAATTTAGGTATACTGAAGTGTGCAGAATGAAGCTTTGCAATTAGTCTCGTTGTGTTCAGATTTCCTAAATGTTAAAATCAATAATAAATGCATGTCTTCATTTTCAACAAAGTTGAATGCCCATGTGAGATGGTGTGATTCATTTTGAAGGTCGAGGAAATAATTCCTTTAACAAAATTTTTATTTTTGGAGCACGGCTTGGAATTTAGTGGAGGGGGATTGTTCGGTTTTGAATTTGACTGGAAAATGATAATTTTGAGAACTATTCAAGAGATATAATCTTCAAAATTTGATAAAAGATGTTAAAAATCTTCTTAACATCGATAGTAGTTTTACTGGATGTTAGTTGAAGTTTCAGTTAGTTGAAGTTGTAGTTAGTTGAAGTTGAAACTAACATCCACTAAATTCAGACTTATATAAAATCAAGTGTTTGGGGTTGTTTGCTACTATTGGGGTAACTTAATAGCATTTGTCTAGTTGATTACTACATAAAATATGCTGTACAAATAGCTGGTTCGTTTACAAATTTTATCATATTCACGTTATTTGTGAATATGCCAGACGTTATATTCATTGTGTATGTTTTGATGTATTCCCTTGAAAGGTATAATGTTAATATAATAAAAGTTTTATTAATATTTCTGATGCCATCTTGTTCCAACATATGTTTCCTTGTTTCAATATACCTTTCTGTGCAAGTCATAATGCCCAGATTTAATCCGTGTTGTCACTCTGATCAGTTGCTGACTATCATTAATTTTTTTCGACATTTGCAGTCGCACTGCAGAACCTATTGCAGTACGTAGAGATCAGTAAATTTATAGACTCTAACGCCAAGAAATAAATGCAATTTTTTCAGTGCTTTAATTTCCTCAGTTAAAGACATGCGTTGCGGTGATTAGGTGCGTTTACATGGGGTGCGTCGACATTTTCAGTTAACAAAAGAAAAACTTACCTCATCATCGCTGTGAATGAGTTGAAAGTTAAAACATCACTTGGGAAAAAAATTAAAGAGTACATTATGTGACTTAAAGGCGAATTGTCGGTCTGTTGCGACGGTAGTTGAATGAAATTTAACTTGGTAAACATTTTGTTCAGCTTAAGCCCTTCTTATATCGATTGCATGATTTCATATTTTAAAAGGTCTATTACATTAGTTACCTCCTCGGTGAATTTTTTATCAAATAAAATCATAGGCACTCGGCCTAAAATCGACACAAAGCTTACGGTTTTCGAATTCTTGCAGATGTGATAATACAGGGACTATAAAAAAGGAGTTAAAGAATCATTAAACTTGGAGCTTTTTTGCAGATATTTTTGTCGATAAGATATTCCAGATTTTGCTGTAATAGTTCGATTAAAGTATTTAGATAGTTTCTTAAATTACGGTAAGTCCACTCAATGTTGATGCATCTATCTTGAACAGTATTGTTAGTGTTCCTTCATTATGATACCGGTCACGTACGTGAAATTAGCTTATCTAGTGCTACGTTAATAGTAATGTCATATTAATATTGTCACAATAATATTTAAACTTAAAGGGGTAAAATTAATGGCATTTATTCTTAAAGAAGTTCATCAGAGATCACTTAATCTTGAATGTGACTGGCTCTAAATACGTGGGGGTTCTTATCAGTTGCTACAATTAGATCGTTTATTGCAATACGAATTATAAAATGCTGTTGGTCAAAAAACCAAAGGCTTGACTAATTTCGAGGGATACCTTTGGACTCATGTCGTGTCCTTGAATGCTACATAAATCACTTATTAATAAAATCGTATCCCAATCTTAAACTAAGTTTTCTTGGCTGACATCCACAACATTTTTGGAATTGAACTATCATCTTAAATGCTTCCAGGGCTAATGTAGATCAATTGCTACAAAATTAAGTAATAACGTCCCAGGTGAATGATATGATTTGACTGTCAAATGAAGTGAAAATAATGTTCTAACGAATTGTTTTACAGGAATGCATGGAATCAGCCGCCCTCACGTGTCCCGCATGAATAAGTGTGCTCCAGTTGGCTGATGCGCTCATGCTGATTATTCAACCTGAACAAATGAGACATGCTGTGAAGGACTTCGAAAATAATTTTTGTAGGCACCATGCAACACCTATATAATGTTTTGTGGATACCAAAATTTCATTTCATACTCTGTACTTAATCTGTGCCAATAAATTAACATTCCTTTACAATTTATATTTTTTCTCAACCCTGGCCATGGAATTTTTTGCTCTGGACTTAGTACGATTTTTCATGCGGTTTTCTGATGACGAGTGCACCTTGCTATTTGTAAAAAGTTTGCGCAAAATTTTTACAATTTAATGATTTCGGCTTAAATTTCGCTCAAAACACACTGAAAATGTGCTTTTTTCCATCAAATTTCGCGAAAATTGAGCTAAAAAATGCTCTCAATATATCCTTAAGTCCTATTTGCTAAAAACCAGGCTCTGTCCAGCATCGAGACTATGGTAATTAAAATTTTGGTAGGTTTTACTTAAAAATTTTTTTTATTTAAAATTAACAGTTACACATGCTTTTCACATAATATGAAAAAAAGATTTTCCTCATACATAGGGAAAAACGAATAATGTCAGTTGCTGAAATTGCATTAAATTAAGTTTTTTTCGACTGATGATGTTTCTTCACCTACTCCGGTATTGATGCCCTGTAACGAAAGTAAGAATAATTAGCCAAATATCACGACTCATTAATTTATAGTTGTTTACTTAACGAAAAAAAATGCCATCGCCCTCAAATTATATTAGTGTCGCATTGATAAAATTCGCACGCAATCTGATTGGTTGAAAATTTTCTAATACTTCTAGTGAGACTTGCTCGAAACATTCATGACTACGTAAAACGATTTGAAATTAATCCTCTGGGACGGCGGTTGCAACAATAGGGAAATGACTGCCACTAATAATTCCATGAAATTTTGCATGGTGCAGATGAAGAGAACCATTTAAAGCTTAAGGAATATGTAAACATGGTGTTAACTACGACCTAGAATGTGGATTTTGGTGGGAGATGATGGAAATTGCACGTTTTGCGAACAAAGGGATGTATGTTATGGAAGATGATCCCGGAGTAATTAGATGTGGGAGTGGGATGTATATCGTAAAATGAATGGCAGGAGCCCAATTTAACATGTGGAAAAGCACACCCGAAGAGTATAATATCGAAAACTGCAGAAAAATAAAGAGGAGGCCGGTCTCAATGTGAGTACATCACCCCTGATACCCTTTGAAACTAATAATGGGAAAAATGTATGCATGATGAAATGTGATCCTTTATCAACTGGAAATATTCTGTATTAGGGATGTCGGTCGCATGATTACCCAAAAGTTTAAGAGTAATTTAATTAAATATTTAAAGTAAATCTTTTAAAGCTGTAGTTTTTCCTAGAAGCATATAAACTCGAAACTCGTCAAAAGTGACCGTCGTCGTAATTCCTTAAAATTTGACTGCGTAAAATGTCTAAATTGTGCGCTAGATTGCAAATATCTTCCACTGCAAAGGAACTTATGTGAACGGTCCTTGCAACAAACATGTGCACAAATTAAGAACTTCGGCTATAAATTTTACGTCAAGATTTTTACATTTGTCTTGTTCAAAATTAAATTAACAACCTAATCTTCCATTCATATAAATTAGTATATCTTAATAGTTCCCACGTTAAATAGGACACTAATAAAAATATGAGGATTCTATGAAATCAGAATAGTAATTACATTTACAACTAAAGGCCCCCTGCGTTAAAGGAAAATGACTAGAAAGAAAAGTTATTGGTTCTCACGATACCTCAAATATCTAATAATGTTTCAAGTTACATTTCTTGTGAAATCAACATTGTAAAAACAAGTGGATTTTAATATTTAAAGCAAAATGAAATGCTTTTTATCAATACACTGGTTGGAAAAATATAATATAAAGTGAACTATTTAAACCTAAACAAGAGATTAATAATCCAAAACATGCATTAGGAACAATTATACTAGTTGAGGTTTGACTTCATTAATGAGTGATAATTATGCATATGTTGTGATAATTATGCGTATGTTGTTAATAAAAGAAACATGTTTGAAATTATAGAACTTTTGCTATCGAAGAGTCGTGCGATTTTTAGATGGATGAACGATGAAAATTAGCATTTTCGAGGATGACATCTCCAGAAGATGAAGACAATCAGTCCAAGAAATACAATGAAAACAAAGAGCATACCTGTGGAGGAAGAGTAAGAGGAAAAATGGAATGGCCAAGAACAAACTGTGAGCAAATGAAAAGGAAGCTGAATAATAAGTAACTGTAAAGAGCTATGTTCTCTTGGTCTACACATTGTCCAAAGTTAAACAAATTGGATCTAACTGTAAACTCGACATAAAAAATGAAGCTTTATTTATGAGCAAATGATTAAGTAAGTTCAATGCAACTATGCTCATTAGAGTATGGTGCCACAATGACAGTTTAGTGACCAGTAAAAAATGTTCTTTGCAACCAGAAAAGTTGGTGTAGGGTGTAATTAATGTAGACTATTGAAGATTTAAGGGCGATAGCATTTTAACACTATGCAAAATCAATAAACGGGCAAAGGATGTAATATATGTATACATATAAATCAAACACATTCGATTTTAAAAAACATGAAAAAATTAAAAATAATACGAATTAATAGCATTAATAGACTTTCAACATAAATTTACGCTAATAGCATCAAATATTACCTTAGATGATAAAATTTTTTTTGAACTATTAAAATTTATGTAAAATTAGAAAAATCTATAGTTGAGCCAGAGGTAGATTTGGAAAATAAAATGTTCACATTGCTACAGAAAAAATTCGAATTGGTACTATTTTGAGAGAAGAAAGATTGTGCCTTGATGTCTGATAGACCTGCCATCAGCTGACAATGTACAATCCAGAAAATTGTTCCCAAGAGAGACTAAAATATATCCAAATTTGATGGAATGAAGGAGATATTTCAGTAATGCTACATGCTAATTTATTAATTGAGTAATTTATAGTTGGTCACGATTTCACTCAGAAACATTGGGTTGTGCATTCATCACCAGCAAGCACCACTAGAATATCTTCAAGTGGCACTAATTGTATAAATCTCATAAGTGTGAGTCTACTTGCATGTCTGATTTATTTTCCAATTGTGTGTTTGGTCACTGTCAATGTATTTCAAATGAGAGCTAGTTGAACGGAACTCGGCAATTGGGAAAAAATCCTCCTGGTTTTTTTCTAGAAAGGCCAATTACATGTTGGTTTGGGAAAAGAAGTAATGATTCCAAATGGTTAATCAAGACAAATGGCGTAGTGAACGACGTCCCTTGAATGAAATCCAAAATTTAAGAATGCAGAAGAGAGAAGTGGAGAGCAAAATTCAGAGCAGGGTAAAACTGAGTAAAGGAATGTAGCATCAGTATCCAGGAAGATTCCATAAAATTGTTATCCACCTTTGAGGAGGATATACATTTCTTTTCCATTCATAGCTCAATGGAATCTGAAAGCCATCAATTTAACCTCGAAGTAGACTCAGGTGATTATTTTGAAAAAATATATGCCCCTAATTCTGACCAGTATTCTTGCACTAAACTACATAAAATAAGTAATAAAAAGAAAGTAGATCAGATTATCGACAATCATTTTGGAGATAGAATCCCAAGAAGCAGAAATTGCAAATATTTAGGCATTTACCTAGCTAAGGAACTTGGGTGGGGAATACAAGTGGATAGTAGACATGTAAGGCACTAAGAATGCTTCATTGGATTAGAAGAATGTTAAAAGGAAGTAGTGTAGCCAAAAAAGAAAAGATTATAAGGTCCTGGTCCTTGCTATCCTGGAATACTCTTCCTAAGTATGGGACGCACATGAGGTGAACCATATTAAAAAGCTAGAAAAAGTGTAATTAAAGGCAGCCAGTTATGTACTCAGTGGGTATAAAGGCACAGATAGCATAAAGTACATGTTTGGTATTCTGAAATGAGAGAGTTTGTAATGGAAGAAAGAATAAGTTAGTAGCAATGTAAAGAACAGTTATAAATGAAGTGTGAGAAGTTCTAAAAAAAGGAAATAGAGAAGTTTTAAGTGATAAAATGACAATAGTTCTAGAATAAAAATAAGAATGCAAAGAATAAACAGGAAAGGTTTGAATTTTTAAATAGAATTATTGTTGAATGGAACCAGTTATGTGAAAGATTATTTGAGCACTTCCCATCAAATGTTAGGAGTTTTCAGAATAGGAGTAGGGTACCCACTGGACCAAGGATTGGTTGATAAAATTTACAATCACTGTGAGAGATAATGGTTTGTAAGTGATGTGTATGGTGTAAAGTTGGACTGTAAAAGTGTGTTATTCTGGACAGTATGTTCCTTGTATGGTGTGATGTAACCTCATTATGTAGCAGTTTATTTATGATTTTTTAAATTAATTCTCATATTAATTCAAGTTTGGTAGTGATCTGGGGATGTGTGTACCACCTGACACTGTCTAATTGCGCATGTGTTTTAATTATAATAAAAAACAGCACAAAAGTAAACTGGGCTAGCAACATTCTTTCCAAATACAAAACAAGATTAGTGATTGGCTGGACTATTAATGCAAAAAAAGTTTTACTATCTTTCCAATTTGTCATTCAAGTTTCATTACTATTCTTCATTAAAATGCAATCCATATCCCCTTAAAAACCCAAAAAAATAAGGAATCTACTCTCCCCAATAACATTTACAAATAAATGTCAAGAGATGAAATAATTGAAATAGTGTCCTGAAAGCAATAAATACAATGTAAGACTTTCAGGGGTGAGAATGGTGATGCAATTTAATTAAGTTACCTTATGCGGGGGGGAGAGGGTCTACAATGATTCCTAATTAAGGTTTATCATTGTATTAGGCTTTATACTGTTTTGCAGAAAAAATTTATCCTTTATTACCAAAACAATTTATTGAACGATAGCTTCAGGTTATGTGTAGCACCAAAAATCCCGTAATGGCAATTTTAAAGTATTTACTGGACACCCATAACTACCTGTCATTTTCCTCACATTAGGAAAAGTGAGTATCATTTCACCGTGTTTGGAATTTCTATACCATCAAAATAAAAAACTAACATGTCAGTGTACTTTTTTCAATGCAAACCATTGAGTGACCTTCAGGTAATGGTGGTGAATTACACACAGGACCAATCAATACAAGATACTATATTTAGAGAAAGGACCCTGCTCTCATACACAGTATACATTATATTGCATAATTATATCCCTGAAATTTGTGTTATGTGGGGAGTTGTTCAATCACTAAACATTTTTCAAATAGAGCACTAACTCACTATACTGAACTCAATAAGAGAGCCCTGGCCTGAAATGCCCTGAAAAACTAAAAATACACAGAAATACTCAATACATTGAACTCTATAAGAAATAATGGATCTTAATTTACATTTACAGTTTATCAGTAATATCATTCCTGTATGCCTTATCTATAGTACAGATCTTTTTGAATGCATCATTTTTTAAAATGTATATTTAAACAAAAGTGCTTTCTACATCTAGACTTCAAACAAAGTATTTAAAAAGTGAAAACAACTGAGATATATACATTGCATGACTACACATACGTTTCTCAAGCTCTGCTGTTAATGAAAACATTTCTAATGAAAGATTCAAGTCAAGATGAAAATTTTCATGAACAACTTTCATTTTTCAAGGAAAATTGATGCGCAGCATCGAAACCATGGTCGTGTTGTATTAAAAGTGTGTAGAACTGCAATGTTTTTTTTATTTCTTTTACCCTCATTTTTCAACTCACCTTGGTTACTTTTATGTCAAATAATAAATCTGAAGTAACTAAAAACAATTGTTTGTTTGTACAATCTAGCTTTATGGACTTGTACTTATGTTACAATTCATTAATATTTTCAATTTTTGACATGTCTTTCATTTTTTCCAATAATTAATCCTAAATTATTGACAATTTTTTTATTATTTTTTGAAGAAACAATTCCCTGGAGGATTTATCCCACTGTTTCCATTTTTAGTGCAATCTGTGGCTCTAGAACTATCATTCATTCAAGTCTACTAATGGAAAACTCAAAATCAAAGGTAAAATTGGTGAACAGAGAGAGGGGTAACAAGTTTTCTTTTTTTAGGAGGACCATTGACGCAGTAAGCAATTACTGTCAAGATGCAGTTATAACCATAGACACTAATGAACATTCAGAATCACCTCAGCCAACTTCTATTTCAACCAGTGCCAACAAGTATTAAATTGAAACTACACATACATTCAATTAAAAAAACAGGGACACACTAGGGAAGTGAAAATTCATTTCACCACATTGATTAAGACTGATGGGTGAACATTAAGCATATTTTCAGGTGACCCTTCCTCCACTCTGTGATGTTCTATCTTCCATAATGCCCAAGGGTATGCACCCAAATAGTAGAAAGAAGAAAAAAAAAGAATTATTTTCACCCAGAAAGGGTGAAAATATTTAAATGATCTATTTAAATGATCTTTGAGGTGAAACCTAAGAATGTCATTCGGTGGCCTTAAAGATGTAAATATGACAAGCAATGGAAAAAATAACTTAAAATAAAATAAAATTTTATTATTCTCTGGGATAAAACCCATAGAGCAAACAAAGAACATGAATTAATCACCAGATTAGAAATGTAATTTGGAAAATAACAATGATACTGATGCATTTTTCAAGGGAAAACATTCATTAACATTCTAGTTATGGTATAAAGTTTTGTAATTATATTTGGAAAAGTATCAATTAAATAGGGAGATCCATTCCTCATTGGTACAAAAAAGAAAGTTTCCAAGAATGTATTTAAAATGTGTACAGGTACCTGGCGGGTCGTGGTGGTCTAGCGGGTAGAGCGTTGGACTAAAGAGCGTTGGTGCCCAAAGTGCCTTGCCCGGGAATCGAACCCGGGACCCTCCGGTCCCGGGTTCGATTCCCGGGCAAGGCACTTTGGGCACCTGCAGCTCCACCCAAGCTAGTTGATTTTTCGGGTACCAGGTCTTCCTGGGAAACCATAACCGGCACAGGGAAAGGAACTGGCCCCCCCTACCCTGATGTGTGAATATTCACACGCCGTCGGGCTTGGTACATGGGTGAGCTCTACCATCACCTACTAAACTGACCTTCGGGTTGATTACTGTGTTTATGGTTTTTTACAGGTACATGACCAACTTAATTTTTCATAATAGGAAATGAGATCGCGCTCATCTTTGCGAAGTTTAAAAATTTAGCAAACATTTAGGAGCAACTGCTGCATAAGGTTATCCTTTTTTTGTTCCCATTAAGTTGATATAATGCCATATTGATTTCATTCGAATTTGTTTTTTTCTATGTTAATTTAATATTCAGAATTATACCTAGATTATGCTTGGTATTGCAGTATGGTAGCTCAGTATGCCCAACTTTGATTTTGGGAATGAAGCTAGGGTTAAACAACTTGATTAATTTGAGCTCCTCAATAGGATATTTTTAGTTTTGCTATGTTCAGAAGAAAAACCAACCCAATCCACAATGGTGGAAACCTCTTCATTAAACTTAAATATCAAATTACTTAGCTCATGTATTCAGGCATGGCAGCACATTTGAGGACTGCCTACATAAAGCAAGTGTTAGCAATTAGATGGAGAAGACCATAGATGAGATTTCCCAAATAATAGAGAAAGATAGGGAGCTGCTTGGTTCAATCTGAAGAGGGCAAGAAGTGCCTAGGGGGGGTGTAATGAGAATGTTGGGATAGCAAAGGAGAGGAAGGAAAATAAAAGGGTTCCAGGATGTTGCATCAGCTGGCAGAAAATATTAAGAGCATCAGAATGAAATTATGCCGGAAAAACCAAGAGTTTTGACTCAAGAAATATAAATCGATAGTCAGCGTGTGTCAAAATCTACCTTTAATAACCACCCATCATGGATTTAATCAGGAGACGCCAATCTAAGACAAACCTATATTGGTCCAGGGAACTATTGAATTATAGATAACTCAATTTTTTGTTAGACATCAATAGCACTGGCTCATCATCTCACCTTTAGAAAAACCATTCTGTGTTATTAAAAATCATTCCAGTTTACATGGATACACCTTAAACTTGTAACATGCCCAAATATATGCCCAAGTGCACACATCTAAGCTTAAAATGAGACCTGTTACGTGAGCATTAAACTCCCCCTCCTAAAAACTTGCAAAATGGTTCAATACCCAATATAAAGCACTGGGCTCAACAGAAATTTGTGGCCTCAAAATCTTAATTGATAACATTCAACATACATGCCTCCTCCTAAATTGCACTGTGACCCCTTTTGACGGAAATGATTTCCCAGTGTCCCTATTTCTATCCCCTTGAAAACGTAGCCGACTGACTAAGGAGCAAACAGATGATTCCTGTTATTATCAAGGAATACACCACCCTCACTACACTTTGTATGGATACAACATATTTAAATTACAGCTGGCTATAGGATCGGCACCTTGCAAACTTGAAGCCACAAGTTTTCACCCTATTTGTTTCAATGATTAACTAAAAATAATGCTTACAGGTAATTAGAAACATAATTGCACCTAACAACACACCGCCATTGCTGTATTAAAGTGCACAGCAATTGTGAGTTTATTCTCTACAAAATCATGGCTACTAATGTACAAACTCTAGTATTAAGCTGATTAATGATACGTAATTTTGTAGTCACCAAAACAAAATTAAATCTCTTTCTAATTCTTGCTCGTTTTGTAATTATAGATTCAAAATTCTATGAGGCATTAACTAGAGCCAGTGGAGTAGGAAACATATTGGGGAAATTATGAAAAAAATTATTCATTGGTGTTAGGATTCTCAAAAGGGATAGAATTGATTAAATGTATTCTAAATTAAAATGTATAAATATATTAACAAAGATTTTGATACACTTTGTAAGCTTGATCTTTGAGATGAGATATATGAATGCTATGCCATGGTGTACTACTTGCTTTAGTGATGTGGATATGGCAAATAATGGAGAAAATAAGTTGAATGAGAAAGATCAGGGGAAGGTTTTGCAGATGATGGGGAAATAGAGGCAGTTGCTTAGTTAAATGCAAAGATGGGAAGAGTGTCGAAGGAAATTTTGTGAGAATGTTGGGGGAGGAAAGAGAAGATTACATTTTCTGGATGGAGCAAGCACTGGTAAAAAATATGAGGAACAATTTGAGGGATTGTGATGTCTTACAATCAGATTTGCAGATTACCAGGCTTTAATCAGCAATTACAATCAATTTTAACCACAAAAATTACTGCAATCGGTATGGGTGGAGAATCAGACTAAATATAATAAAGGTTTTTAAGAAATAAGAAGTCCAAGTTAAACACAAATTGGAAGGCAAATACAAGACACTTACCATGCTAGTGTTTTAGCTGAAGAAGAACAATGCAGCAAAGACATTGAAATAAGAACTACATTAGGGGAAGAAGTTGTTACATCAAGGAGGCAACTGATGGAAAGGTGCTTGTGTAAGGATGAGAACTATAGATATTGAAAACTTAATATCTCAGTAACTATATTTTTTACAGCTCTATATCACAGCATAGTTATTAAATGGAGAAAGGAAGCAGGATGTCAATCAAGAAAAAGGACAGGAGTCCACAGTGAGGTGTGTGCATGGAAAAAATGGTGATAGTAACTTGATACCAGAATGAACGACCAATGCAGAGGCTTTCTAAGAGGAGATTCTAAAAAGGCAGAGGAAGTGGATGGAACATAAGAGTACTGGGCGATAGTGGAAAGTTTGAGAGCAGCTATGATAAAGGGACAATGTTACAAACAAGGGAAGGATTAACCACTTCATATTAACAAAATCTAAATAATAAAATATAAAATGGCATTTGAATCATCCAGGACCATAAACATAAATATTAAGTAATTTTTCAATTGTCAGGCTGAGGTCACTTTACCATATTACCATCACTTTCGTTAAAATTAAGTAACACCGATGGACCACCATGTTTGGATAAGAATTTCTCTCGGTCATTTCATTAATACATAGAGATTACATGATGGGCTGAATTAAAACAGGCATTTAAACTTCTATTTATAAAGGAAAACCGAGCCATTGGTGGCCACTTTTTCATTTGGAAATAAGAATTATCATGCCAACCACATTTATATTTACTCTAAAAATCTTTTGGGTTTTCTAAGGTATATGGATTCACTTTTAAAAGAAAATTTAACTGTTAAAATAAAAGGTTACCATTAAAATAAAATTTTATAAATATTAATTTACATTATCTTAATGCAATATATAACTGGCTGTGTCACCATTAAAAGAAATTTAATCTCTATGAATAAGAAAGAGGATGTACCTGTATAATGTAGGTTATTAAAAACTGACCTTAATAACACAATTTTAGCTCATGATTTTGTATACCTTAATATTTTCAATCAATAAATGCACTGACAAGTTTTATAAATTCTGATTTCTAAATTGAAATTTATTTTTCATTTTTTCAGCCAATCACCGGAACAGATCGCACAAACACATGCTACACAGCTGTCTGGAAATCGAACCCTGTCCCTCCGTTCAGTAGACTAACACACTACCTCGGAAACTTTCTCAAGAAAAGGAAATATTAACATTTACTATTCTTACGGGTGACAATAACATTTATCTCCAAAAACCTCTATCCGTCATTTTGAGAAAAATCTCATCCATATTGACTAAATATTTTTTTAGGACTTCATCATCAAATAAATTATGGCCGACCTGTCAATAGGAGCTATGGAATACCTCACTGTGGTCGAAGAGCAATGGTGCGCAAAATGACCTCAGCCGTCACCTCCAGTACTGAAAACTTTTCCCTGCCTTTAAGCTTACCTTGAGGAAGAGTAACACCACTCCTTCACAATAACAGTTGCATCCGATGACTTTCGCAATATCGCCGAGGGTCCCAGGTGCACCACACAACCGGAGGTCTCCGTGTTCATAGAAAAGGACACCAAGAATTAGTCAAAATTCAAACTTGGGAAATACTGTGCAAACAGTAGAAGCGATCCTCTGTTCTCCGGCACAAGACATACGTGAACGGAGATAGCAAAATTGATGCAATCGAAGCTGTAATTTTTTAGTCTTCATTCGAAAATATTTTAAGCAACGAACAGACTTTAAAAACACAAAATCTTAGTTTCAATACATAAAATTAGGCGAGCAGAGCGCTGCTACCCGATCTCCGTATCACTTCTGTGAAGACGTTCATATACCACAGAACACATGGCAAAATCTTATTGGGCGTAGTTATTTTAAAGACGGGATTACAAGCAAGAGAGAGAGAGAGAGATGCGAGTTGAAACCAAAGCGCGTTCGCTGCAAGCCAATCGTTCATTGCAAGGAATTGGGGTTCTGGGAGAAAACACACCCGCGACCCAAACAATCAGTTTTTCGCCCAAGAAAATTATATTTGAACGGTGAAGAGAGGGGTGGTGACCTGGGGGGAGTGGGAGGATTGCAAGGGGGCCTTAAGTTCACACGACTGCTTCCACTACCCCTTTTTAAGCTGTAAATTGCGATCTAAATGCCCTCCAATACCAATACGTCAGCGTCTCGTCAGCAGCTTCGCCCTTACAATTTTGGAATAAGCGTTAAACGCAATAGGTGACCAACCGTCCAACAAAATATATTGCGTGTCAAACGACTCCGCTGGCAGCACAGAGTGACCGGCGTGATGAACGATAAGATAGCGTGGTCACACGGGATCGCGTTCTTCAACGGTAGGCTGATTACTGTAAGAAGGTTCGATAAGGAGGGCGTGCATTTCGGAGGACACTGCTTGTATGGGAAATAGAGCATAAGACTGGCTAATAACCGAGATTATTTATGTTGAATCTTCAAAACCTTAAGTGCAACTGATACAGAATGGAAGTTAAAATCCTTCACGAGAGAGATGTATGCGGCAAATAACATTACCTATCTATTAGTTCGCTAAAAAAAATCCATTTCCTAACACTCCTCATGTAAAAGTTTGGATTCGTGATCTAAACTCACGGCGACGAAATTATATTATTTAAACCTTGAATACATAAATTTCTAAAGAGATTAATCTACTTACACGGCCACAAGACCTAGTGGGAACAAATGCCCATGAGGAAACTATTAACTTTTCGAGTAGGAGCGAGCGACGGTGGGAAATAAGAGTGATCGAAGTAATGAAAAAGTTAGGTTAAATTTTGGAAACGTATTCAAGGAAGCGTTTGTCTTTCGTCCACTTTGGAATGCTTCTCTTTTCCACCAGATCACGTGTCATGGTTTTTTCAAATACTTAGGACACGCGCCACTTGATTCTCCACACAATAGCACCGAATGTAATTATGGATAATTACATACTAATGATAAAATTAGTAGAAGTGGATGCACATTTTACTCACCGATGTCCACTGCGGTCATATCTGAATCCATTCCTTTGAACCAGTAATCATTCAAACAAACTTGCAAAGTTGTCTCCGGCTCTTTCGAGTGAGATCCATGAAAAAGTACAGAGGAAAAAATTGGATTGGGTAAGAATAGATATCTCGTACTTTTCGCTAAACTGCTTCCCCCAGAAGTAGTCACAAATGAAGAATTTCAAATTATCGAGCAAATTATGACATCAAATACCTACCCTTCTCTTGCTTCGTGCAGTGAATCCAGCCATTCCCACTCTCGCCGACACAGGCGATGAACAACCCGCGAGCGATTCGGGTTTTTGAGTGAGGGTTTCAGTCATCGGGCGCGAGGTGGCGATGCCTAGGTACGCCCCCCAAGAGGTCTCTAGGGTTTGGGTAAAATGGGAGAGGAGGATTCATTTTCGCAAAGTGGGTGGGATTCGATCATCCTTGCTTTCCACGAGTGCACGCCTCTCGTAAATTCCGATGCATTCAACCTATGCTGTCAACCGAGCCGGCCCTCGACTCGGTTGCCAGAGTGGTCTCGGTCCTCGGCAATGGCGTCAGCGGAGGCCACACAATGCAGTGTGCTCCGATTAAGTGGGGGAGGCTGGCGGACAATGCGAGGAAGAGGCGGAGAAAGAGAATGAAATGGTGGGAATGGAAAACGAGGAAAATGGGAAATTGAGACCGATAATTCAAATGGTTACATGGATTTAATCATTTTTCAGATTAAAAATAAATAAACGATGAATTGATGGATTTTTTTTGCAGGTAATTGACTTAAAAATGCCCTCCCCTCTATCACAGTCTCCAAAATTCCATCTTCTATAAAAATTCTCTCCATTTATCTTTCCTTCCTCATTTGGATTTCTCCCAACAATACTCTCTCTTCACACTCCATGTTCTTCTAGTTCTTCATTTATTTTCCATTTCCACCTTTTTCTCCACATCCACATGTCAGAAGTCTTCAATCTATGTCTATCATCTTGCTTCAATGACCATATTTCCACACAAAACACGCACGTCCACCGACAAAACACGCCATATCAATATCAAAGTTTCGACGCGTGTTTTCTTGACACATCGTACATACTCAACATCCTTTACACCTATTCCCTCCTTCATGCGAAAGCTTCTTTGTGTAATGCAATTCCTCTTCTCAATAATACTTCGATACACCGTAGTTCGCGGCCCATAAGACGCAGTTTTTTACTCCAGCCTGTATCTTATGGGCCGGGGCACATGGGCATAACTTCGACATATAAGTACAAGCTGATTCTCCGGAAAAAGGCTCACCATTAAGTATTTTTTCTCACGTCAGGTATGCTTGTAGATATGGATGCCTTTATTATAAATTTCCCCTAATACCACTGATTAGAGTTAGTAGTAAGCAAAAGAGTTTTAACATTTTGTGAAAAGCACCTCCATAAAAGTTTCAAAACTAATCGTGTATTAATCCAATGTAGCGCATTTAGTTTTATCTCGCATGTGGTGCTGTGGCGAAGCTTAATATACGTTGGGCTAATGGGAATGCCGCCCCCCTGCTAATACATAAATATGCTGTATCTCTCCCGATAAACTCCGCAGGCACCTTAGTTAGTAGTATGAGAGTGTCGTAAAGGTAATGCATAGACATAATAGGCAGGTAATGCCTAGAAGTAAAAGTAATGCATAGAAAATGGTTGCTTCTACGAGCAACCATTTTCTATGTATTTCCGAGCTCGTAATGTTAATTTCGATAATATCAATATACAGGGTTCGTCCGGAAAATAAGTGTACCGAGCCCAGGAAAAACAATTTATTACACTTTTACATATTTTAAGCTAATATTCCTCAAAATAGGACCCTTGTCAGTCGATACACTTGTTCCAGCGGCGTTCCCATTCCTGGAACGCTCCCGCGAAGGCATCATCGGGAACCTTTCGAAGACACGTCGTCACGGCCTCTTTGACGGCGTCCAAAGTCCCGTATCGCGTTCTTTTCAAACTCCTCTTTATCTTCGGGAACAGAAACGTTCTCTAAAAATATGTGGATCATTTTTGCAGTGATCTGCAAGTTGTGTCGCGATTTCCAAACGATTGAGTCTTTGATCATCACTGAACACTTTCAGCACCAACTTTGCACAAATTTTTCGCATCTGTAATTGGTCCCTAATAATCTCGTGCACTATTGTTTTTGGCACATGACACTGCTCTGCTATCATCCGAACACTAAGACGACGATCAGAGTTCAGTACATCGCGAACTTTTCGCACATTTTCGTCGGTGAGTGTCGTTGATGGGCGTCCAGGCCGTGGTTCGTCGTCGACCTCTTCTCTGCCCTCCACGAACATCTTGTGCCACCGAAAGATCATGTTTCTGGACATGGCTGACTCCCCATAAGCCTGGTTAATCATACTGACAGTTTCGGTAGACGATTTCCCAAGCTTTACCGCAAATTTGATGGAATAACGCTGCTCCAAAAACTTCGGCATCGCGTTCCGTGACGTGGGTCGAGTGTGGAGGTTCGCGTTAACAGAGCTCCTCACTACACCACAGCTCAGAGCCGACTGCCTTTTTCAGCGTCGCTTGCTAACATACCCCTCTCCAATCGCAGCCCGTCAGAGCGGTGCTGGGTGCGCCTGGAGCGGTGGGAAAAAATCAGTACAATTATTTTCCGGACAAACCATGTAATACCAGAAAATAAGCATCGCATAAAAAGTTAAAATATTAATAACAACATGGAATCTTTAAGGAAGAGTATTATCACATAGTACTACATTTTAACTTGAATTCATGAATTTAGCTTCATAACACGGAAACAAGGTAGCTTAAAGAAGTTTTGGTCTAGTGATTTCGAATTCCCCGGATTCTATGATGAATAAGCAATGACATATGTGTAGCTGCTTATTTTTCAATATTAAAATTCAATTTTCTTCGTGGTGACTATAACATCAAAATTATTTGATCCTTTGCTGTGCGTATTTATGCTTAATGTATTTTTCATAATTTCTAAACTAAAAAATATGGGTGGGTCACTGTACCGGAAAATACGGTACTTGGTCTAAAACACTTACGTGCACAAGATTGGAAAAATAGTTTTCATTTAAATCGATTAGAGACTTTTTTTAAACGATAAGGCTCACATTTAATATTTACACAGCTAGCAGACTCAGAATTAGTAAGGATTTTTACTCAAACAATAATCCTGATCATTGATTTTTTTTGAGAATACACATACATCAATAGAATCACCATCAAATGTTAATTAAAAAGGCATAACCAGCATTTAGAATTCTTTTTTGTGTACAAAGACTTTATAATTCTGTTCCCCATATCCTCAATTTTTGCTACATGTTTACGAGCCTCTCGTATTAGTACTCGTATTCTCCAAACTAAGTAGCTATTGATGTTGTTCGCATTTTGCTACATTAATGGAGATCAATTAATAGATCAGATACAAAGACTGTAAAGAAGTGCCTTTCTATTAAAGAAAATAGTGTGATAATAGGATGGAGCCATTAATTGCTAAATCTAAATTAAACTCAGTGATCCATCATGCAACAGAGTCATGTGTTAGGAATTTGTCAGGACACCAGCATCCATTATTAGGGAGAATAGGCACGTCCTCTTGTTGATAATATCATGTGCAAATATGGTTTTTTCATTCATATATTTGGGGACCTTTGGCTTATTGTGGTTGCGGATAGGGTGAGGGAATAGCATATGTGAACCTATAAAAGCTAAAGTATATTTCACTCGTTTCAAATCGTTGGTGTGGTCTCTGTACCATGCATAAAGAGTCGAATTATGATAATTTCCTGGTGTCAGGAATACAATCAAGATCCCGGTCTGTTAGTAAATTATTTAATATTTCGTATCACAACAAAGGTAAGTTCAACAGATGGAATGAAGACGAAGTATATTATGCTATGTTATGAATAATCGAGAAAAGATCTTTCAATAATGACTCCTAATTTTTTGCCATGTTGTCCACGTATTCCCAGTATAGGCTTCAAAAAGTAGAATGCAAGAGGAAGGGTAACGCCGAAGTATTTAATGGAGTCTACACTTTCTATTTCAATATTCACGATGCAGTAAGCGTTCGGCAGGGAACTGCTCCTATTCCAAAAATTCACCAGTACATGTTTTTTTAAAATTTTATACTAATTGCCAAGTAACAATTTAAAAATTCAAGATGGTAAGTTTGGAGCGTACGTAGAGTCTTTCACTAAAAGGAAAAGTATCAGAAAGATGCTGAAATTCAGCAGAGGTCGTTGTCATCCCCACATCCCGAATTTCTTTTAGACGACTTTGTTCCTTGAGGTATTTGTTCCCAAGAATAAAAAGGAATTTTTAAGGCAGCCATTTTGGAACTCTGGTTAACTTCAAGAAGGCCGTAGCGAGTTGTCTGAACGAGGTACCCATCGACGCTCTCCAAGAAGCGTACCACAACTGTCAGAGGCGCTGGTATCAGTGTGTCGATGCACACTGATACCAGCGTCTCTAAAGAATTTTGAGGATTTTTAGTAATTTTTAATTTAAATTGAAATTAATTTTTTCCAGATTTATTCTACTAATTTTTGGGACAGGCACTGTAGACCATTTTCCCGAATCGTGAAGAGTAATTCAATAACGACACTGGATTTATAACGAGCATTTAAATATGACGAATATTTTATAAAATGGTCAACTTTCAAGTACGTATGAATATAAGATCTGAAAGAATATCGGAATTGAACAATTCAAAACAAAATTATTGCAAAAACTGACAAGGAATTCAATTGACCAAAGTTTTAATGCAAACTGCAAACGTAACAAATTAGATCTGTCTCAGTCAAGGATTCTTCTTTGTGTAATGATTAATGACACTGTTGTATAAGAAAGGCGTTTAGATACTTCGTTCTTACACTGATTTTGATATTAGGTTTGGTTGTGCGTTCCTCAGTAGTTATTATGTTGAGCGAATGTAAACTTTAAATAATTAAATCAATCTCCTACCTTCTTCTCTCGTCAAACCTCCTACCTCACCCTTGTTACCCACTAGTCTTTAATGGGGCAAATGACCTCGCTCAACTATTGATCGCCTTCTTTAATTAAAACTTGGTCTACTGCTTGAAGTAACGATAGATTTTTAATCTCCCCTCTCCTTCTCGATTACACAGTACGTCATCAACATCTATAGGGTAACATGCAAACCACCACTAGTGTGCACGACGGGACTGTTCAACACCAACCATTCAACCAAAAGTTATTTTTTTATTCTTAATTACAGTAAATGTGAACAACCATTAAAAAATTTACGAAAATAACTGCGGAATCACACCGATGCACTAAAGCATCTAAATAGCAAATGGTATGCAATACTGAGACGAGCTGCTAGTAACAAGATGAACAATAAACTAAGGTTAGATGAAATAATCGTAACATGATATCCAAATTGAACAAAAATATCTTTAATTCTCCTAGCGAAATCGATTACAGTTATTCAGTCTGAACCCTTATCGTTCATGTGAAAAATGGTATCTTAAATTCTACATTTGATCTGTCTAATCTGATTTTCCCGACCTCTTTTACTGTAGAACGATGGTACTAATAATGTATATTCAGTACCAGTCAAAAGACCCGCGTCTAATTTATACAATACTCTTAATCTGTTATTTAACTTACGCTCCATAAATGATTTCCAACCTAGTTCCCCTGCCAATGCAGATATTATACCGAGTTCATCAAAACTTCATTTCACGAATATAGCTCCTCTACATCACTCGCGATCTAATTCAGCAATTTAATTTAATGCGAATTCCATATACAGGCAACATAGTTTTTGGCATACGTACATACCTGCATTAGCTAATATTAAGGACATGCAATCTTCCACAAATAATATTTAAATTTTGTGTATAACACATGGTATATAAGCATGAATCTGTTACCAATGAAAATGATTTATGCAGATCAAAACCTGGGCCCATAAATGCTTGAAATCCAATTAATATCTCCTCAATCTTCGAAAGTTTTTATTACACATGTGTTTCTTTCAGTAAAATACGACTTCTGTTCAATAATTAGTAATCATATAATTTTATTCACAAATATCCATTTAGTTACTGAAGACTATCCAACACCTCTGGATCGCTGGCAGGAAGCGATTATTAAGTAGTCGTATTGTTAAGAGTAGTCTACCGGTCAAGTTCGGCGTTTGGCGTATACAAGAACTCTACACTTCGAAGACCAATTTTTCATGGCTCGTGTAAAGTACTCTATAACCATGGATTACGGTAAAACCAGTCTTCAACTTCACATACTTCTTGCCTCGCTTCATTACGTCCAACATAATTGTTCTCTTCCTTCCCTATATACGCCTGCATACTACTCTCCCTTCTATTAGAATCTTCAACCTTCCATCGCTGATTAAAATATCTTCCATCCACTGTTCTTGTTTGCTTTTAATTTTCCTCAACAACCTCTTCACCTCCCTCACCATTTCTTTGTCGCTTGGTTTCCTTTCCGCCCGTCAAAAATCATTCCATCCTCCTCCACCCTCGTATCTCAAAAACCTCCAATCTACGCTTGTGCTTTTGCCTCAACGGTCAAGTTTCTAAGTCTTAGGATTCTGTAACCCCATATTAAAGTTTTTAAGTCTTTTCTGTACTTTTTTCATATGAACCCTGTCATTCAAACCCCTTTGTTACACCTTCTATGCCCGATGAAAGTTTCCTTTTAATATCCTTACTACTTCGTCCAACTTCTCCTAAAACACTGTCCAAATAGGTGCTCTCGTACCAGCTCTACTTAATGCCTACGTACTTTAATGTTTTCGTTTAAGTCTTTCTATATAATGAAAACTTTAAGTATAACCTGTGTTTTCTATCCATTGGTTCTGATGCCGTACATTTCACACAGATTCCAAAATGAGCTCTGCAATGATTGCAATTCCTGCTAGGTGCATCCAATTAGAGTGAATTTAGTTGTTCTTTCAACAAAATACACACCCTTTTGGTACATTTACAACTTTACCCAAACAATGGTTGCATATCAGGCCTGTCAAAAATGGCAAAGAATAATACAGACTTAAGTCGCGTATATTTTCATTGATCACTCATGCCGATGACCTACAGTCGTTTCTGGTGTTCAGGATTCCATTTTCTAATTTTTAAAGATTCTTGGGATACAATTAATGTTCTAGCAGACTAATGAAAGACTACCGTCAACATGTGAGCACTTTTGCATAGCTGTTCTCGAGGTCCTGATATATAGCCTACCTGTCGGTAAAATTTCATTTTATAACCTTAACACACCAGGAAATAAACCATGTATGTATACTTCAGCAACAGGTAGCATCAATAGATTATCGCGGCCATAAGAGGTAACAAAACATTCTGCTTCACTCATGAACACTCATAAGGTTGCGACCGCTTTGGACGACTAAAAATCAATCTCCTTAAAGCAGTAATGACAGGATAACCGCATTATAGCTTTTTTGAACAACTAAATTTGCTTTTCAAATTCTTATCAAGAATAGTAAGTTTTAAATCCGTGATCACCGGCAAGTCATATTGATAAATATCGTTGAATATTTACATTTCGATATGTCTTTAAAAAATTGATAAATCGCTTATGTCGGTATGACTTGAAAAATAATTAGTAACTACTCGCATGGATATGTTTTTCGAAACGTATCGTAATTATCTAACACATAGGTAATATATATTATGTGTCAACGTGTATATAGTATCTCAACAATAGTGTACGAGGTATGTTCAAAAATTAACGGGATTTTTTTCATTTCGCGGGCTTGGAGAGTCCGATTGTCAAACGTTTTTTATTATGTTGGTATACATGCCCCTGAAGTATGATAAAACTTTCAGCTGTTTTCATTGTGGACTGTGTCTGTGACAGTCACTAAGGTTAGACGTGTTTTATGAGCTCTGCGATTTTCGCTTGTTAAAAGAAATGGATCAAAGAATTTGTATCAAATTTTGAGTAAAAAATGAAATAAAGTGTGTGAAATGTAAACAAAGGCCTATGGTGAGTCTACTATGAGTAAATCAAGAGTTAACGAGTGGTAAAAGTGTTTCCAAGAAGGCCGTGAAGACCTTGAAGATGACGAACGCCCTGGACGCCCTAGCACATCAACAATCGATGAAAACGTGGAAAAAGTGAAAGAAATGGCTATGAATGATCACCGAATCACAAATAGAGAGGTCGCTGATGATGTTGGCATATCGATTGGATCATGTCATGACATTTTTTCCAATTTTTTGGGTATGAAACGCGTGGGAGCAAAATTCGTTCCAAAATGGCTTTTGCACCACGACAATGAACCAGCTCACATTTCATTGCTTGTTCGTGAATGTTTGGCCAAAAACAATGCTGTAACGATGCCCCAGCCCCAGCATATTTGCCAGATATGGCTCCATGTGACTTTTTCCTATTTCCAAAAATTAAGAGAACCTTGAAGGGCCGTCCTTTTACAGCCGTAGATGGCATTAAAAGCGCATCGCTGAAAGAACTAAAAGCTATCTCAAAGATCGAGTTTGAGAAGTGTTTCGGGGATTGGAAGAACCGCTGGCACAAGGGCATAATCTCCAATGGGGACTACTTTGAAGGTGACAACATCAATGTATTTTTTTAGGTAATCTACCGGTTAAGGTAGGTTTATGGATGGACACAACTATCAAATACATTTTTTGTAACTCCAAACAAAACCCAATCCAGCAACCTAAACTACATCAGGTCCCTCTTCATCTCTGTGTACTTCTTTCCTTCCATCATCCCATCCAACATCCCTATCCTGTTCCTACCATTTCCTCGTCTGCCCAACATTCTCCCCTCCATTACCTTCTTCAACATTCCACTACCGCTCAATACGCCTTTCATCCATTTTTCCTGCCTCCATAGGATTTCTCTCAACAAACCCCTCTCCTCCCCCACAATTTCTAGTACTTCCTCATTTGTTTTCCTTTCGGTCCATTTCACCTTCTCCATTCTTCTCCACACCCACATTTCAAAAGCCTCCAATCTACGTCTATCCTCCTGCTTTAGCGACCACGTTTCCGCGCCGTACATAGCTACGCTCCATATCAGAGTTTTTACGAGTCTTGTCTTAACATCCCTACTCAACGTCCCCGTCATCAACTCCCTCCTCCTTGAGAAAGCCTCATTGCCTAGCGCAATTCTTCTCCTTACGTCCCTACCACTTTGACCGTATTGGTCGAAAACACTTCCGAGATATGTAAACTGTTCTACCTGCTCTATTTTTTCCCCTCCTATTTTAATATTTAGCTTAGCCTTTTTCTTTCTGGAAAATCGCATAACCTTTGTTTTATTAATATTGATTCTCATCCCATATTTATCGCACTGAACCTCCAATTCACTCAACAATGCTTGCAACTCCTTGGCTGACTGAGCAACTAATGCTTGGTCATCAGCAAACCTAACCGATTTTACGAATTCCCCTCCGACTTTCAATGTATAAGAATAAATCAAATAAAATATCAATGTATAAGAATAAATAAATATTATTGTCCGAAAAATTAAATTTTCCGTTGATTTTTTAACACACCTCGTTTTCTTTTAAGAATAACGATGTGTGCGATACTGGCTTAAATCTCGACAGGCGTTTCCCATTCTACGTAGTCTGGACGAAGGCGCGTGCACCCCAGCTGCCGGCGCAGCTCTTAGATGAGGGAAGAATGAGGGGGTGGAGGGGTTGAGGTTAGGTAATGTTGGGTGGGAAGGTGGGATTAAAGGAAAAGTAAGAACCGGGAGCGCGGTCATCCAGCCTTGTGGGGGATGGGGAGGGAAGTAAGGTTGGGGAGGGGAGGAGGTTCCCATGGAAATCCGCGCGCGTCCAATATAGCGTCGGTGCGGGGGGGAGGGGGTGTGCCAGCGGTGGCTCAGGATTGGCTGGCTGGGCGTCCGAGGGGCGTGTCGGGGGGCGGGATCCCTTTGTTCTCGCCGATCGATGCCGGTGGGTGTTCGCCCAATGGCGTCTCTCCCCCGTCAATCTGGTCCATCGGAAGGGGGTGTGGGCTTGGAGGGAGGGGGTTGGGATGGTGGGAGGGGAGGAGATGGAAAGGAGGTCGCCGCAAGCATTCGGTCGAGGTTGTGTGGGTGGAGAAGGAGCGAATCCCATCCCTCTGCTTGGTGTGACTCGTGAGAGACGTCGGCATGCGACCGACCAATTGGATAAAAAATAATCAATTTAGCACTGCATCCATTGTTAATTTTTTTTTAATATGCCACTCTCTCGATTCGGTGGGTGTTGTCTATTTTTTGATTCACTACCGTGATCAATTTCTTTGTAAGTTTACGATATCAGTGTGAAATATATTTTGTTTAAAATGTTCGTGAAAACGGAACGACTTCGGATATTATATCGAAGAGCTATCGATATACCCATATCGATTTATTGAAACGAGATGTCCATTTTAGTATATCGGTCATAAATTTTTAAAGCTTACAGTATTGATTTTTTACAAAATACATATGTTTTAGGACCAAAGTTTTTTCTAAAATTTGAGTAAAAACGATCGTTTTCGTAAAAAAAATGAAGAAGATAGTGTCGAAGAGTTAGGTGATGAATGAAGAAATGATAATCTCTCAGAGGTATAGGAAAATTCCCCATTATATAATATACGAAAATTCCTAAACATTGCCTCATGAGTTGACCGTGCACTCAAATCTGCGAAAGAGATAGATTCTTTTCTTTTTTTATTTCGATCATTTTTTATCATCCACAATTTAGTTTTTTTTAAATTCCTCTCCCGAAATACTAGTTGATAATTACATGAAACTGGTCTTCCCCAATAAATTAAAGAGAATAAAACAGAGAAGCTAGACAGGAGGAATAATGGAAACCAAATCATACTTTTGAGATCTAAAGGAAATTAACACATTCATTCATTTTGATGACTGTCTCACTTAGTTTAAGAGATAACTGTCTTTTGAAGACATCAGCCAGGGAGATACTTAAGTTATTTGTTGTAAACATATGTAAAAGTCTGTTTACTATCGGTGCAATATCCTATATGCATGTAAAAAATGCATTGAAGTCCATTTATATTCAGTGCTATTTGAACATCGGTCGTCATAATAATCGATAATATTCAGGTTATAACAAAAAGTAAAATAAAAAAATTATTTGAATAAATCGATTGTTTTTTGCAAAGTAAAGAAATTGGAAAATAATTCAATAGGCGTGACCTTTTTCCTCGAATTTATCGCAGCGATCCTTACCATTTCCTCGGCCCACTGAATCACTGTCTATCACCCTAAAATGCGTCTTTCTCGCCAAATATTTATCATATATTTCCATTTTTTTAACGCCTACTTTTGCGTTTCGAGATTGAAATGTAAGGTGACCCATTGAAGACAGTAACATTTTCAAATGCTTTGCAGAAGTGGCATTTTAAAATTGAGAGCTGTTTTTTATGGTAGGTTGGGGGTTGGCCAATCAGACGATTTTGGAACGGCAAGAACTTTTAAGTGAGGGCGAAATTAGCGGTCCTGAGTAGGAACATCACATCTGAGGAGGTAGTCGGAAAGAGAGAAAGAGGAATGGCAATGGATTCAAATGTATTTGGTACCGTGGACTTTTGATGGGGGTGGAAATGTTCTCGAGTTTTGGGTACCATTTTTAAGCGGAATCGGAAAGAGCACCGAAGTGATAACTGCATTTTAGAATCAATTCAAAATTGACAACGTTATGTTGGAATCGGATTGTGCAAGGAAGAGGTTTCAGTGAAGTGAGTTTTACTCAGTTTGCATAAGGAAGAGGCTAGTGCAGTCTATATCTACATAAATAAAAATACCCTATTCTTCAAAAAGGTGTGTGGCAGGGTACGTGCACGTATTTACATTCTCCAGGCATATACGTACGAGAACTCCTCGTATTCAGTCGTGGCGGCCGAAGGTAAAGAAATAGTAGGGGCCGGATGAGACTGCGATGCGATGGGGCAATAAATACCGAGATAAATGTCAATTTTACTCTTCCATTACTTTGTGACAGGCTTTCTCTTTCCATATGCATACTACAATAAAATCTTCGTGGGGCGGATGACCAACCTTGCCAATTCCGAGTTTTCACGGAACAGGCGTCACTTCCGGGCCAACCTAACTCTCACCCTTCCATCTACCAACCATTTCTACCACTAATATGTACGACTTTTCTAGCCTCTACGCTAGATCCTCAAGGAAATCCTCTCTTTTTTCCAGGACAAAATTCGCTAATCTTTCCCCTTCCTCCATCGAAAGGAGGAAAGTTAAGAGTTGATCTGCGCGTAGATATTTTATCTAACAGACTTCCATCGTCAGTTTTCTCTTATTCCGCTCTCGGCGTAAAGGATTTATCAGGGAATTCTATATCTCTCTCACATACATTCAATATGAATAAGAAGGGTAATAGCTGCTCCTAAAATACGTGCGGAGATGAGACCGAAATTGGAATGCTAAGACTTGGAGTCTTAGGTGGTTGCAAAAAATTTTGTGGCTTTCGTTCTAGAAAAGAGAATGAGAGTTGATGCTAAAAATACGTTTTGCAATCACGCGTGAAAGCGTAGAGGTATCAGATACACGTCTGCCCTCCCCCCTGCCCGCAATTCTTAGGAAGCTGCCAAACACGCCCCCGACTTGAGCGCTGAGAGAATGGATGCAGATGCCAATGAATTTCGTTGATGGATTTCGCAATGATACCTTTTCTTGAGCACGTTCAGAATCGGTTGGCAAATTCTAACCGAAAGAACTCAGAATCTCTTGAAGACGGAGAATTTATGAGGTTCGCCTCATCTGTATATTCACACCTCAAGGTTGACATATTTAACTAAACTAACTTTTACTTTCACGAAATCTTTTCTTGTCTTGCAAACATTTTTTCACTTTCATGAAACGACGAAACAGTATTTCGACAGGATATTTTTGTTCCCAGCAACTTAGAAACATTGGAAACGTCCTCGACGTAAAATCCGACAAAAATAAGGTATAACCTTTTGTTTCTAGTCGAAATAAACAAAATACGCGAAAAAGGTAAGACATTTTTTAATATCAAGTGAGATGATTTCCTCTCCATGAAGTGCGAGTAACTTTAATATTACTATTACTAATTTTCACGTTCTCTCGGCCAATAACTTGCTATTTTCCACTTTTCTTCACTACTAATTATTAATTTAATAACGATAACTCTAAATATTTATGATCCTAAGGTACAAAAAACAATACACCCTATACACCATATTCAAACATTTCATTTATGAATGCTGAAATGTGGTTATTTCTATGCCCTCGGGGTCATTACAATGGGAAAAACAACCTTATGCTTAAACAAAACCTTGGGTTCCATCTTATCCTCGGCCATGAGTACATGCTGTTTCATCATCGGTACTCAAGTCTCAGGGAAACTTGATAAAATTTATGGCTCGAAATACTAGATATCGCCATACCATGCATAGACATTCCCTCTACGTATTCTTATAACGCTGATCGACTCTGGTAATTGTACATCTCGTTGTAGCCCTACGGAGAAATAAAGAGACGGCCGTGACTATTAATAATTAGGAAAAAACGCAAACTCAAAAAATGTAACGTAGCTATAAGGTGATATTTAGATTAAATGGACGTTCAATAAAGAGGTGAGTAAAAGCATTACTGAAAAACAAAAAAGTGGTAAGTTTAGTTATGCACATTCCGAAACTTTCCCCTCCTCAAATCTTGGCCGATTTTGCACAAGATAACGCAAGTTGGTGATTTCTAAGGCAGGGATGCGGAATAATGTAAAGAGGGGATTATAAAGATAAGGCCCTGGAAATGGTGGGGAAGAAAGAGATTTGTTAGGAGAAATTCGAAAAATGCAGGAAAAATGAACGCATGGGATATTGAAGGACGGAAAAGATACGGAGCGGAAAGAAGGGAGGTAGAAAATTGATGAAACTGAAAAATGGTTTACAGTGGCTTTCAGAGCGAAAGTATCTCGTGTCTTGATAGGGTGGACTTAATGACCATAAGTTTGTACGAAGAAAATTGTTGCAGCGCAGATTAATGCCGCCAAAAACCTACGTTGAAAGATAGACCATCGTTAATAATACGGGGACATCACGGACTGCTGTCGTTTGCCCCATTAGAGATAGGTGGGAAGACTAAGATTTGCACGACTACAGTTAAAGGAGGAAAGTTACGAAATACCATTATCTTATTAAATTGAAAAAATATGGATCTTGAGTTTGGACCCAGAATGCATTTCAAACAGTACTCTTTTAGGGATCGGTAAATCACTTTAATATCAACACCAAATCCTAGCCTTGGGTTTCAGGCTGACTAGACGAAAAGTACTCTAATCGATGTTCCACTAGCCGCCTAAAGAAGGAAATATCGATCTGAACTACAGTTTTCAGCGCGTTTTCACGATCATTTTATGTAATTAAGATTAGGTTAACACCCAAAAAACTACCGCATCTAAAATTGCGCACCACAGTTTTGCTTTTCATTACGACATTTATCAACCGACTACATCTCATTATCTTCTCCTCCTACTGCTTCCTCTTATGTATGTATGTCCTTCTGGCTATGCATACCCTTCTTCTGACTATATATGCCCTTCTTATGGCTATGCGGCCCTTTAAACCCACTGTATCAACTATTCATATAAGGTAAATAAATGTACAATGAGCGTAGCTACGGTCGTGAATCAATGAAAACAAGAAAGCCGAGACCGTAAAACTTGATTTGCACTTTGTGACTCTCCCTTCCAATGAACCATTCTTTCAAACCTTCCTAACGGAATTCTCATTCCTCTCTGAGGGAGCCCGCTTTGCAGGCGAAGCACCTGGTGCCTTACAATTCTTGTCCCTTGTTTTTTTGCTTATCACTTAGTGCCATTAAAGTTTACGGTCTCGGCTTCCTTATGTTAAAATGATTATAAGATGATTATGGAAAAATGATTAAAAGTACAAAAAGAGGGCTAGTTGTAGAGCAAGAAGAGTCCTTGACTACTATTAACAAAGAATGTAACTCCTATTGAATATGCGGCATATATATGGCAGTTAGTGCCCTGATTCTTTTGGCCAAGAAATCACAATATTTATGCACACGATTGGCTCTTTTCCTTCTTCAGGCTTTGCGTGCCATGGAACACAATGTTCCTATTCTTTATAACGTTGGACTAGTGTGATTACTTTCCCTACTATCCATTCCTCCTATGTCCTTGTCAATTTCTCCTTTGGTGGGTGAATTAGCCCCCTAAGGCCATCTCCTGGGCAAAGAATCGGGGAAATTGTATGCATATAGGTCCCGCAGATTTACGCGTGATTTATTTTTCCTCGATAGCTCAAGCGGTTGAGAACATCAACCGAGAAAGTCGCAGATCCGTGGTTCATTTCCCGATCAAAGAAACTTTTTGCGCTTGTGATCCGCTCGATTCCGCCTTCCCTGCCATTCCTGTGTTCATCATTTATTTTTGTTCCTTTCGCTTTTCCTTCCATCTATTTACTTTGGAATGAGTACACTCGCTATTTGGCATGTTTTCGTGTTTGAAAGTGTTCGTGTGTGTTTATATTTGTATATATAGTATGTACAGACTGTAATTCTGCCTCGCTCTTCTCTCTCTCTCTCCCTATACATACATACATACATACATACACACACATATATATATATATATATATATATATATATATATATATATATATATATATATATATATCAGGACTGGGAGTTCTCGGACGGAAACTATTGAGTCTGGGGGGGAGGTGTAGGGCATGCTGAGAAGGGAATTAAAGATGGCGGTTAAGGGTGGGAATTTTAAAAGATGGAAAAGCTAGTATATACGCGGATTCGCGATGTTCTCACCTCCTATTTGTGGCTGAATCGGGTAGGGATTCGAGGATGGTTAGGGAGAAACACTGGCCGAAGGAAAGATTGTGGGAATTTGCGTGTGAAGGGATAGGAAGAGAAGAGAGTGAGGCAGAATTACAGGAGGAGCGGCGATTGTTCATTCGAATGCATAAGGGAGTAATGTATTCGCCTATGTAAAATGAAGTGCATTGTATGCATGACAAAAGATAGATAATGTTTTTCGAGAGGGAATTAGTGGGGTGTGGGGTGAGGGGAGCAGATCTGATAAGCAGACATGTTTTACATCGGGGACGGTTGCAAGTAGGGGAAATTGAAAAAAAATTGTCAGGGGGGCGCCAAAGGGTTGTAGTGGTAGGTGGATCCCAGAAGGTTTTTGAGATTGGCGGGTAGTCTGAATGAGAGAGAGGAGCAGGACCAGAGAAGGATGAGGTCGCGTCATTGTTATGTAAAATAGGAAACAGTTCTTTAAGAAAGGTTTTAAGTCTGTGGGATTCGAGGAAATAGGTGGTTCAAAGGTTGAGTCCTGCGTCAGATGTTTGATTGTTTTTCTGTGCTGTTAGAGGTCGTGTGGAGGGGTGGATTTTATTCTGTAGGAGCTTTTCCGGGTAACCGCGTTTGTGGAATGTATGGTGTAGATTATGGAGGTATTTGTTGACGTTGGCTGTGGCGTTGCAAGTCCGTGTCCGCAGATAGAGAGAGAGTTGACAATCGAACGTTTGGTGTGAGAAGGGTGGCAGCTGGTGAAGGGTAGATAATGCTGGTGGTTAGTGACTTTGATGTGTTCTGAAATGGTTAATTTGTTATTGTGAAGTGAGATTCCTGTGTCGAGAAAAGTGATGGCGGAGTCTGAAATGGAAGAAGTGAATTCAACTGTGAAAGAGGAATTTAAGGCCGATAAGAAATTATCAAGAGACTCAGAAGCGTGTGACCAGTAAATAAAAATGTCGTCTACGTAGCGGACCCAGAAAAGAGGTTGGAAGGGTTGCTGTAAGAGGAAAAGTGGCCCATGAAGAGATTGGCACCATGGAGAGGGTGGCACCATCCTCGTACCCATTGCCGTTTCTTTGGTTTGTAGATGAAAACAATTTGGGAACGAAAATGCATTTTTGATCAGGACGAAAGTGGCTAGATTGCGGAAAATTTCGGTTGAAGGGCGCTGTGGTGGGGGACGCAGAGAAAGATAATGTTGGAGAGAGGATAAGCATTCTGCATGGGGAATAGAGGTATGGAGGGAAGTAAAGTCGATGTTAGCCATGAATAGGTGGCGGTGGAGAGAACGGAGACAGAATTTATGAAGGTGAATGAATTATATATGTATATATGTAGGAGGTCGGTAGCCCAGGGGGTAGAGCGTTGGGCTACTGACCGGAGGTTCCCGGGTTCGATTCCCGGGGACCAGCCGAGGCAATCTAGGCACCTGCAGGCCACGCACGTTTGTAGTGATTCGCCAGAAACTCCGGGAGCTTGGTTGGGAGGTTTTAATGCATCAACCATATAGTCTGGACCTGGAAGTAGGCGATTACCACCTTTTTCTCGCATTGCAAAACTTCTTCAGTGCTTAGAAATGGCGATCAGGAGAAGATTGTGAAAATAGATTACTAGAGTTTTTCGTCAATAAGGACCAAGACTTCTATGAGAGAGGCATTTTGAAGCTAACTTTAAAATGACAACAGATTATACAACAGAACGGTGCATATTGGACCCAAATCGGACAATCCGAAACATCTTAGATAAAATTTTGAATTTCACGCAAAAATAATGGATTTTTTTATCCCCAACCTAAAAATATATATATATATATATATATATATATATATATATATATATATATATATATATATATATATATATATATATATATATAAAGGTAATCTACCGGTTAAGGTAGGTTTTTGGATGGACACAACTATCAAATAAACATTTTGTGACTCCCCACCTAGCAAACTAATCTATATCAGGTCCCTCTTCATCTCGGTGTACTTCTTTCCTCCCCTCATCCCGTCCAACATCCCTATCCTGTTCCTACCCTTACCTCGCTTGCCCAACATTCTCCCCTCTATTACCCTCTTCAACATTCCACTACCGCTCAATACGCCTTTCATCCATTTTTCCTGCCTCCATAGGATTTCTCTCAACAAACCCCTCTCCTCACCCACCATTTCCAGTACTTCCTCATTTGTTTTCCTTTCGGTCCATTTCACCTTCTCCATTCTTCTCCACACCCACTTTCAAAAGCCTCCAATCTACGTCTATCCTCCTGCTTCAGCGACCACGTTTCCGCGCCGTACATAGCTACGCTCCATATCAGAGTTTTTACGAGTCTTGTCTTAACATCCCTACTCAACGTCCCCGTCATCAACTCCCTCCTCCTTGAGAAAGCCTCCTTGCCTAGCGCAATTCTTCTCCTTACGTCCCTACCACTTTGACCGTATTGGTCCAAAACACTTCCGAGATATGTAAACTGCTCTACCTGCTCTATTCTTTCCCCGCCTATTTTAAAATTTAGCTTAGCCTTTTTCTTTCAGGAAAATCGCATAACCTTTGTTTCATTAATATTGATTCTCATCCCATATTTATCGCACTGAACCTCCAATTCACTCAACAATGCTTGCAACCTCTTGGCTGACTGAGCAACTAATGCTTGGTCATCAGCAAACCTAACCGATTTTACGAGTTCCCCTCCGACTTTCATTCCTACCTCCAGTTCTTCCCATGCCTCTTTAATCATTTCCTCTACATATACGTTGAACAGTACCGGTGACAATGGGCAACCCTGCCTTACACCTCTTCCTAACACTGCCCATCCAGACTCTCCGTTCCCCACTCGCACCTGAGCAGTCTGAGACATGTACAGGTTGCGGATCAGTCTCCTGTCCCTCCAATCCATTCCTATTTTCTGCAATACACGCATTAATTTTTCCCAATTCACTCTATCAAACGCTTTTCCGAAATCTACAAAACAGGCAAAAACGTCCTGATTGTATTCTATATTCCTCTCGACTAGTGATCTCATTACTGCAATGGCATCACGCGTACCTCTTCCTTTCCTGAACCCAAACTGATCATCCCCTAAGTAATCATTTGCCTTACTCTCTATCCTTTTGTTGATGATCCTGAGAATAACTTTAGCTGCGTGGGATATCAAACTTATTGTTCTGTAATCCTCACATGACGAAGCCTTTGCCTTTTTTGGAATAGGAACTAACACCGATCTCACAAAATCTTCCGGCCAGATTCCTTCCTCATAGATACTACGAATCAGTCCATATATGGCCTTTTTCCCACCTTTCCCTAACCATTTCAACATTTCTACAGGAATATTGTCCACCCCCACAGCCTTATTTGCTTTCATCTCCTTTAATGCCCTTTCTATTTCATCGTCGAGTATGCCTGGACCTAAGCTATCTTCTTCTACGTCATGTTCCTTTTCTATGTCTAACCTTGTCGGCCTAAGTTCTTTACCATACAGTGTTTCTATATATTCCTTCCATCTCTCTTGGATTTTTCCTGGTTCAACTATTATCTTACCCCGCTTATGTTTCACTGTTAGCACAGATCTTGCCTTCTTACTCCCCGATAATAACTTAACCTTGCTGTATAGAGCACCGATTTCACCCTTCTTCTGTAAACTTTCCATATCCTCGCATTGCGTTTTCCACCATTCTTCTTTTGCATTATTTGTGGCCCTTCTCAATTTATTGTTTAACTCTTTGTACTTCATTTTGCCTAACTCTGTGTTTACATTTTTCCATCTTCTTCTCTCATCCATCTTCGCAATCATCTCATCCGTTACCCATGGTTTCCTTATCCTTTTCCCGTTAACGGTTCCTATAGTGTCTTTAGCGGCTTCCAATATCCCTTTCTTGATACATTCCCATTTTTCTTCGATAGCACTCAGTTCTTTACCGTCATCCATCATTTTCTCTACAGCCTCCTGATACTCCTTCCTCGTTAATTCATTTACTGCTTCTAAATTCCATTTTTTAACCCGCCGCCCTTGCCTTATCTTCTTGAAACGAACATTACATTTCATAACAACTAAATTGTGGTCAGAGTCCGCATCCGCTCCTGGGAAACTGTGCGAATTTATCACACTGTTCCTAAACCTGTGCCTAACCATAATATAATCTAACTGATACCTTTCTGAGTCACCTGGCATTTTCCAAGTATACCTACGCCTTTTGTGGTGTCTAAACCATGTGTTAGTGATGACTAACCCCTGTCTCCTGCAGAATTCAATTGCTTTCTCCCCGCGTTCATGTCTCGTGCCTAACCCATAGTCCCCCACCTCACCACCATCTCTTTCTTCGCCTACCGTCGCATTCCAATCCCCCATCACTATCAAATGTTTCCCTGCAGGAACACTCGCGATGATAATATATATATATATATATATTATATGTATTATATAAAAATATATTATATATGTATATATAATATTTTTATAAAAAAATATATTATATATGTTGGACTACTGAACGGAGGGTCCCGGGTTCGATTCCCGAGCAAGGCACTGTGGGCACTTGCAGCTCCACCCAAGCTAGTTGATTCTTCGGGTACCAGATCTTCCTGGGAAACCATAACCGGCACAGGGAAAGGAACTGGCCCCCCTACCCTGATGTGTGAATATTCACACGCCGTCGGGCTTGGTACATGGGTGAGCTCTACCATCACCTACTAAACCGACCTTCGGGTTGATTACTGTTTATGGTTTATATATACATATATATATATATATATATATATGTATATATATATGTATATATATATATACACACATTCAAACACGAAATCCCGCCATACGGCGAACAAATATTATTTCACTCATGGGAATAGATATAAGGAAAGGGGATAGGAAATCACAGAAAAGACGAACACAGGAAAGGTGGAAGAGGCGGATTTGAGCCGATCACAAATGTAAAAATATGTATCTATTTCTATTTTATGTACTTAATTAATTATCTATTATATATATATATATATATTCACTGATAGTCATAACAAACACAGAAACCAAAACACACAAAAGAGGGACTCACTGGTTCTCGAATTTTCGGTGGTCCAACCACCTTTCTCAAGAGGAATTAGGAACAGAACGGTATATATATATATATATATATATATATATATACTTATATATATATATGCATATATATTTATATGTATACACACACACGAATGTATGTATCGATACATTCTACATGTGCACATACAAAACAAATAAAATTAATGGGTGTAGGCACATAATGAAGTACATCATACAGTCATCATGAGGACACGCAATTCTATAGCTTTCGTAATTATGATGAATAGTTTTTTGTACGATCATATTGTAGATACTACCTGTATATAATATGTTGTAGCACACAGAACGGTGCGTTCCTATTTCGGATTGAACTCATCACGTCTATGAATCCATCTCAGGTATACGCGACCAAAATATGATAAAAGTAAGTTGCTTCAAATGAATGAAACCAGCTGTTCATACCTCGGCTGCACCGCATCAACGACTCATTAATCGACTTCTCAACGACCTCCGAAGGCACAAAGTCACTGCCTCCCATCGACTGTGCATTTCCGCGATTTCACAGATACCGAGCCGCGGACCGGAAAATAGGTTAGATACAGGTATATAAGGGTCACGGTAGTCCAGGGGTAGAGGGTTGGACTATTGACCGGAGGTTCCGAGTTCGATTCCTGGGCAAGCCTCTCTGGGCACCTACAACTCCATTCAAGCTACAGGTATGTGATTTTTCGTGTACCAGTTCTTCCTGGGAAACCATAACTGGCGCACGGAATAGAACTGCCCCCTACCCTGATTTCACACGCTGTCCGGCTTAGTAAGGGGTGAACTCTATATACCAAACCGACTTTCGGGGTGGTTCAGGCCCAGAGCGTTGGACTATTTACCGGAGGGCCCGGTTTCGATTCCAGGGTACCCTCAGTGGTGTGATTTTTCGGGTGCCAGAACTTCGTGGGAAATCATAGGTGGCACAGGGAAAAGTCCCTCTGATGTGCAAATGTCACAAGCAGTTGGGTTTAGTATCGGGTGAACTTTAAAGTCACCTATAAAACGGACCTTCGGATTAATAAAAGTTTTGATGGTATATGTGTGTATATATATATATATATATATATATATATATATATATATATATATATATATATATATGCATTCAAACACGAAATCCCGTCATATAGCGAAAAAATACTCATTCACATGGAAATAGATATTAGGAAAAGGAATAGGAACACATATAAAAGACAAATACAGCAGAGGTGGGGAAGCGGAGATGCTCTGAGAGCATCGGCCCAGCAAGTCGAATGATCCGGTGTTCAAGTCCCGGTCGGTCAAAGAAATATTTTTGCGCTTGTGATCTGCTCGATTCCGTCTTCCCCACCTCTGCTGTGTTCACCTTTTATGTGTTCCTATCCCTTATCCTTATATCTATTTCTATGTGAATGAATGTATACATATATTTAGTTATTTGTAAACACACATATATGGGTTAGGAAACCGTTGATGGGTGCAGTGCGGGGGTGAGAGGTGGGAGGGAGGAGAGGTCACCGTGACGAAGGCGCGAGGGTGCGGAGTGGTTGAATGGAGTGACGACGCGGGATGCGTGATAGGGCGAGAGACACGAGTGGAATTCGGCACGGGGCCTAGGGTGCGGGGGCTAGGGAGGGGAAATAGGGAGAGGGGCTTTTGGAGACGGGGTACACACACAAGCACGCAAAGAGAGAGAGAGGGGGGGCGGAAAGGGGGTGAGGGCATTCGGGGTAGTGGAACGGGGAGATACACATCATTTCCGGCCCGCGCTGGGAGGGGGTCGGAGGGATTGAAGGGAGTGGGAAATCCGCGCCGAGGGGTGTGTGCGGGGGCGATGCGGCGAGGAGGGGGGTCGGGGGAGTCGGAGGTGGCAGTGGTAGGATGGGGGAGATGGATCAGAGGAGGGGGATGGGCTGCCGTTTGCGGCCTCCCTGATGGATGAAGTTACTTGGGGCTCGTCTGCCCCCAGAATTCGGTCGAGTCGGTTTTCGAGTTGTTATTCCGCCGTCATTGTTCATCGGGAGAGAGGGTGGGAGGTCACCGGTGACACGCCACGCATCTCGTCCGAGATCCCTCTGACCCGTGGCCTCCGGAGTGGGTGCGATCGGGGAGTCAAAGGGTACGGCGTGCCTTCCTCCTTTGTTTCTTCCGGAGGGAGGACGTGGAAGGGGGAGAGGAGGTGGACCGGGCTTTCTCCGCGGAGGTCGGGCCCCGCAGCCGCCGCCCCAAGGATCTACTCCCCGCCCAGGTGTGCCGGACTGTGATAGTGCGTGCCTCGACGGGCCTGCCTCGCTGCGATCGTCTCTTCCGCGGATCGACCCCTGATTGCGGTGAGTAAAATTTTCTGTCCTATCCTTCAAAGACCATTTTTCCTAAAACACACAATATAGGCAAGAAAAGTGGTTGTAGAAGGTACTGAAGCGAGGTAAAGAAAAGGACAGATAGGGATGTACTATGTCGGAATGAAGGGAAGTTGGAAAATATGTGTAGAAGGAAAATGATTTAATGCAACTTACGAACTACGGTGCTTAGTGTCTTGCTTAGCATCACTTTATTAGCACTGGGTGAAGGTAGCCTTGTGAATAGAATCTATCTATCTAATAATCTAATCTATCTTAGGCTATCGACCGGATGGTTCGAGTTCAAACCCGGGCGATGGCTCAGCTTTACCCAAGCTGTGATTTCTCGGGTGCCAGGTCTTCCTGAGAAACCACAGGCGCTGGAGGGGCAAAGTAGCATGGGCCTGTCATTTGCGAAGTTCACTCGTCGTGAAGGAGATCGCACTGCGAGGTAGCACCACCCACACTTGTGAAAACTACCCTCAGTAATGATAGTCGTAAAAGCGGCTATTGGATGAGGTATTTATTTACGATTGCAGAGCTCTGGTATTCATGAAAGGTTCACCTTTGAAGGGAGGAGTGAGATTCACACTCTACTGTGTATGGCTCAGTTCAAATTCAAGCGTACCCTCCCTGCCCCAAAAAAATAATTTTTTAATTGACTACTGTGATTGATGTCATCATGTTTCCACTGTTCATTTAACTAAAGAGATACAGACGTGACAAGTGAAGCTCTTTATATGAAACATCGTTTTGTATGGTGCGAAAACTTGGTCGTGGAGGCAAGAGTGTCAGGTTAGATTGAAGGCTTTCCAGGGGGGAAGTTATTGTGTGAAGAATAAAAAAAAAGAAAATTGATGGAACGGTAAACAAGGGATGAAGGCAAGGCAGGTAACGAAAGAAAGTTTTTGGGAGGAATTCTGAACAGGTAGGAGAAGTGAATACAGGAAATGCTTAGAGATACTGAGAGGCTTAAGATGGCGATTGAGGGGAGAATGATGGAAGAGTGAAGTAAAGGTAGGAAAGTAACAGACACTTTGGACGAAATAACGAGTGGCAGAAAGTATTCAAAACTAAATAATGAGTTATTTAGATGCGTAGGATGAGTTTTAAGGATGTTTTCATCTTGTTGGTTAAGGTTTACGAGTACAGTAAGGTGTAGTGTCGGGGTTTATCCAAAACCTACCCTAAGTAGATAGACTACTGCAGAAGTAGTTCTCGGGCTGGACTGCGTGAGAGAAACGTTGAGCCAAAAATGTCTCTCACGCAGTCCAGCCCGAGAACTACTTCTGCATCTCTCAACAGCTGCGAAAGCCTACGATCTAGATAGACTACTGTTAGTGTTAACTGTGGTTTTTCGGTTACTTAAATTGCACTAGACAAACCGTATTTAGAGTTTACATTGAATAAATTGGTTTTTCAGAAGAAATATTAATCGAAGACATAGAGAAAGTTCAATGTAAGAGGTCCGGAAACGTAAAAAAACAGCATTAAGGTAACATGAATGATATTTTCAAATCCAAGATATGAATTAGGCGATTAAACACTATAGGTTGTAATTTTTGCAAAAATATTTTGAGCGAGTGGGTTTACATATAATGTTCAATAAGTGAATCTTAGCCCAACATTCATCTACTGAATGAACGACAAAGGCGAAACTTACAGAAAAAGACTTTAAAACTTTAGAAACTCGTTTTTTCCACGAAAAGTTCATGGCTGTGATGTTTAAATTTAATGTCTCAATTACTAATTAATTCCATGAAAACCCTTTATTATTCTTCTCCTCCGTCCGCTTTGGGTCTTCAATTCCTATCATGCAACCTTGGATAACATGCGGAACAGACTTACGGACCGCTCTTCATAAAAACTATGGTCCTTATCTCCTAGAATGCAGAAATACTACCATATGCTGCTGTCCACTTTGTAGTGAACGATTGATTTGACTTTATTAGACAATTCCTTAAATGGTATAACAACGTGTTTACTGTTCGCGGGCATTAAACCCACCGAATTATCAATTCAAAGCTGACAAACATATTTTCCAGCTCGTTTAAATTGCAATTTTACTTCCTCATATTAGTTAAAATATCTTTTTCGATATTTAGTGCAGCACCTGACGTGTTTTTAAGTCTGAATTTGGAGTTGGAGAAGAATATGTCAATACTATCACAAACCTCCTTCACTTTTGCTAACATAACTGCCGCCGTAACTCATTTATTTTTCTGTTTATTTTCCTTTTTTACATAAGCCAAGTTGCTGTTACCATCAACAATTTTTTTTGGACTTATGTGAATTCCAAAATCACTTCTATAACTTCGAATTTCATACTCATTGCGTGTTTTTAACACAAATAGAAGGGTATATGTGCATGGCTATTATAAAATGTCATCCCCTTTTCGCTTCTGCTTCGACGAAAGGATGTTTTAAAATACCAGGGAAAAAATTAATTGCTCCATCTAGACGACTTGAACATTCTGAAGGTTGATGTTCTATGATTATCAATCCATCTCCCTGAAAAAATTATCCACAAAAGCCAAAGATTCTATGAATCGTTTAATACACTCTTGATGCCAAGAACTTTTATGTTCATTTCTTTCAATCCATTGTTTATTTATTTCTTCCCTGTTCTTTGTCTTCTATCCTCGATGTCATGTATGTTTCTACCCCCTTTTTCAGTAATCATCTACGTTGCATAGTTTTTCCCCTGAATTAATCTAATTTTGCAGTGTTTTTCGTGGACCCGTATTCTCAAAACTCAAAATGTATTATCCCGAAAATATTTAAATCGAGATCAACATTTTAAATTTCCTGTTAAACCTAACTGAAACATCAAAATTTATTGAATTGAAGTTGGACGATCATGCTTTATCTATTATGTGTTGCTAGATGTGTGCGATAGTGGAGATTCTATTACGTTTGCTTCAATTAGACTTGTTTAAATCCTTTCCGCAGAAAATCGGCAAATATTTTGGTGACGAGAATTTAGCATTTGAACATAAACACAATCAAAATTCATCGGATGGTTTGAGGGTAATATCAGAAAGGATCAGTTCACTCACTAGTATATTATTATTGATGTTAGTGTTCCGTTCATGCTTAGCGTTGTATAAACGCACTGACTAAACATCGGTACATTTCTAATCCTCGCCTATCAGGACACAACCAAACACCTCATACTGCAATAAACTCCTCGTCAATTCCTCATGTATTGTACCTTCCTTCATTCTGTCCAACATGTCCATTCTTTTCCTCCCTCTGTCTCATTTTCCTGACGTTCCCCGTCCTATCAGTCTTCAAATCCATCACCAGTCAAAGTGCTTTGGATTCACCTTTCCTCCCTCCTTTGGATTTCTCCCAACAACCCCGTATGCTTCCTTACTATGCGTGACACTTCTTTGTTTCATCATCATCCACAAGCATACAGTACCCCGTAAATCTGGCGCACATTCTAAGTATAGCTTAATAAAGCATAATAGCATCTCTCTTACGTTTTCATTACAATTTCTAACGACTTGTCTAATGACACCTAGGTTCTTTAAGGCTGGCCCGCATATTATTCGGATGTTTGTACCCCATGCAAGGATGTGATATCAGTGTAACACCTAGGTGTTTTATATCTGTAATGAAACGCCTAACTCGATTCCATCTATTTAATAATTTTAGCTTTCCTTACCGTCCATTTTATTTTTCCATCATTCTCCACAACCACATTTCAAATGGATATAGATTCTGATTAAAGTATTTTGCATGTTGAAATAATCTACCATTACCTCTAATAGTTAATTATACTAAGCTTTACTTTACCTTCATTCGACATTTATTCTTTCTGAGTGATCCTTATTCAGTTAAACATGTACAAGTACTTGTAAATACATAATTATTAGCTTCCTCTCTGAAGAAATGTCTACCCCTTCCTCATCTGAGATCATTACAGCATCACTCGTGCGATGAAAAATACTTTCCCGACGTAATAATATTTTTAATGTAAAATAGAAAATGACAAGCATGTGGAGAATTAAGGATCATATCGATGACTCGTCATTGAAATCGGTAGCAATGAGGAGCTTAATAAAGTGATAATCGTTATACCGTTACCAAAAACAGGCTATATTATCCATTATTGTGGATAAACACATTACATTAGATCGTTGATTACACTGATTTTCGTGTTATACATCTACATTTACACAATTCCACGCAAGCCGCCGCAGGCGTGTCTGGGGGGAGATATAATAGGACTCCGTCAGTAAAACTAGACCGCGACTACATGCAATACCAACAAAGAACATTCTAATTCACATTCACACCAATGTATATATACACAGAAAGCACATTTGAAATTGCACACTTGCAAGTATATACACAATCAACGCAATTATACGCAAGTTCATGTACCTACGAGTGAATTAGATATCTATATGCAGCGTTTCAACGACACCTACATTTACATTATTCAATGTATTTAATTTGTTACACTATTGCTCTCTACTAGAGGTTGGTGATCAAAATACCGCATAAAAGTTTTGCATGGCTATAATATGTTATCTCCTGACCGGAAAAATAGTTCTGCCTCTAAACTTGTGGGTAATTCGGTAAAAACTTTCATCTTTGTCTGTCCTGAGTGCTTTGTTTCATGCTAATGGAGAATATGGATGACGTATCCCGTCATCGTTTTCTTATATTTGAATTATTCATAACATTTCATTAAATTAGCAGGTATTTCATGTGTCATAATTGCTGAAATCACGTAGAAAATGCAGCTTAATTATGCATTAGAATTAGCTTTCTTGCATTATTAACCACCAAATTATAAGCTTGGAATTTCTGGGAGATCCTATATTTTTAATATACATAATCCCAATCTTTTGTCTGGTTTCAACGCATAATTTTCATAAAAGAATAGGTATCAATCTGAGTCCATAAGAAAATAATGGAGATATATGTAGAATACAAAACGATGGTTCTGAGGTTTTCGAAAACGAGGACGTTAAAACGTTAAAATCAGAGTGCATACGCTAGATCAGTTGAAACAGCTAACATATCATGATTATGGCTATGATTATTCATCTGAAGTCTTAAATCATTAATAATAATAAATGTTTACTATCTTTCATTCTTTTCCAGTGAATACTGAAAAATCAGGAATAAGCTAGATATAATTTTGAAAGAAATTTTAGTTTCGATAAATACTGTAAGAAAAATTGAAGCCCGGGAATTAACAAATACATTTCTTCAGTTAAATAGTAGATTGGATAAAGAGAAAAGCTATATATATATATACATATATATTTATTTATTTATTCCAACAGAAATAGGTATAAGGAAAGGGGATAGGAAAACACATAAAGGCGAACACAGGACATGTGGGGAAGGCGGTTTTTGAGCAGATCACGAAAGTAAAAATATTTCCTTATCCGGGATAAGGAAATATCCCTGTGTTCGCCTTTATGTGTTTTCCTATCCCCTTTCCTTATACCTATTTCTGTTTGAATAAACATTTGTGCGCCGTATGGCGGGATTTTCAAGTTTGAATATGTATATATATATATATATATATATATATATATATATATATATATATATATATATATATATATATATATATATATAACTTAGACAGTAACACACAGCACGAGAACACATAAAAAGAACACTCACAATATTATCTTGATAATTTCGACGGACTTGAGCTCCGTCTTCTTCGGAAGATAAGATATTTATCTTCCGAAGAAGATGGAGCTCAAGTCCGTCGAAATTATCAAGATAATATTGTGAGTGTTCTTTTTATGTGTTCTCGTGCTGTGTGTTACTGTCTAAGTTTTTTATTCAACACTTCCGTGTTACTTCGAAGAAATCATCTATATATATATATATATATATATATATATATATATATATATATATATATATATATATATATTATAAGCAATATATATTATTGTGACGATCGTTTGGTGTTATTATAAAAGGCGAATCAAATAATTATTGCAAAGACGATTATTTAAGGAATAATATCTCAATTCGACGTACCGAGTTGCATGATTATTGTCTTTGAGAAAATATGAACGTAGATAAAATTTCGTCGAGATTCTTGGTCGTGCAGGAATGAAAAATAAGTGATTAGAGTGGAAGACAAAATAGTGAGTGATAGATTGATTGAGGAAACCAAAGAAGTTGTTGAACGATTTGGAAATCTACTGCAAAAATGTATGTAGGAGCAATAGAGAGGTTAAAGAGCGTTGAATTCATGGAAGGAATAATTCAAGCCTAGATGGAAGTGATTTTTAACCACTTTAGAAATTATAATTGAAGAACGGAGGGATAAAATCATCGTTTCACTGCGGTTAAAAACTATACTTACATGGTTACCTCCTTAAAGCTTGTAGCTTGCGTCTAATAGAAGTTATTCCCGCCCTGTTCTTAAATGGAGTGATCTAAGTCCGACATGCCCAAGGTCCTGGAATTCACAAAGTATTTGAAGTGACCATATGGAATGTTGGGTAAAAGGGGTACAAGTAAGAAGAGAATAGGCTTTCTAGACTGCATAAAATAAATGGAAATTACGAAGGAATAACGAAAAAGATAATGTGGGGTAATGAAAGAGGAAATTATCTAGATGCGTACAAGTACGATAAATAGTCATTAGGGACCGTTCAAAATTTACATTTAACGATTAGAATGCATTGAATGAACTGCAGAAAAGCTCTGCAGTGATCCCCTTTGCTGCGTCATTGCAGATAATACCGTGACCATCTCCCAACCCTTTTCATAGACTCGTACTGTACGCTACGTTAAAAAGGATAAGCCCATTAATGGAAACGAGCTACAAAAAAAATGACCTGAAGCACGATTAAGTTTTCGAGTCTCTAGGCGTATTTTTCTACCCTGGTACCCGCAATACCAATCAAGATGGATTTCTTTGGGGAGGAGGAGAGGATTGGAGGGACAAGGTGCATTTTAGACAGTTGAAATATGTCAGTCCACAAATCATTTATCGCTCGGCTGTTGGAACGGCTTATCGTTTCTCCCAACCATTCCGCGGTACGGCGTGGGACAAAAAGCGGTTGGCCAGGAGGGAGGGGGGAAGGGGGAATGGGTGTCGGTGGGATTGCGGAGGATGGGCAGGGTTGGTGCGGTCACGTCGTGGTCAGCCCGTGACCCCACCTCACGCAAATGAGATTTTAAAAATTGATCGCTTTCGTTCGACCGCAGGGATCGTCGCGTTCAGGCTCGTCCGCCCTCCTCCCTCACCCCCGCCTCGCTGGGCGCCCTCCGCGGTGCACGCCTCGGCAACTAAAGGACTCTCTCCCCCCCCACCTCGCACCCGACAGTGAGGGAGAGAGAGAAGGGACATTGGTGGGCCAACGGGGGCCTCGCCGCCGCCACGCTCGTCCCGAGTTTCACGCTTGCATCGGCCGCCCACATGACTCCCTCGATTTTTCATTCAAACTCCCCACACGAGCACGGCTCCTCCCTTAAAAAGACCTCGGGGAAACGAGAGCTACCGGCGAGGAGAAAATCATTCTCGTTGAATTAACGATATGGCTAAGTTATCCAGACGAGGACAGCCACACATTGGGTAGATTTGAACGCTGGAATGAAATAAGCAAGGTAGATGCTGTCACCGACAAGTAAAAAGCATATTTCATCCCTTACACACAGCACGATCATTCACACATAAACTTGGAATAGGCGGGAAGAAATTGGGATCTATGGGAGATAGTGTGATTCAAGAAAATGGAAAAGGTTAAGAGAAAACCTACTAGTTTTGCTAAGGACTGCCACGAGAAGAGAGTAAGGGTATCGGTTAAGTTTGTTGTAGGAATTAGGCTGGGATCCCCTTGATTCACGAAGAGAGAAGGTACGGCGCACTTTTATAAAGGTAGAAGACACGTTCGTATTTTTGCGACACCGAGGGAATCACTATAGCAGCAGATTATGCTGGTAGATTCGTCCACCAGGTTAAAATAAGTGAGATAGACACGTGCACCAACGGGTTCAATTGCTCGTTCTTCCCTGTCACGATACAGAATCATGCGTAATAAAATCGAACCCAAGGACTCGTATATCTTGAATGAAATATCAGTATTAAATTACGTATTCAAACACGACCATTGATTCATTATGCAAATAGGCATTCTTTTGTGTTTGTTTACGAATATGAGAGTAGAGCTCTTCTAATAATAAGTCCAACGGTGTGCACAGTTGTCACATCAACTGGCCATTTCCTTTCACTCTGCCATCTGCGGTTTATCAGGAAGATATCGTACTCGAAAATTTGGGTGAACCTCTGAGTGTTCATAATTCATAAGGTCCTCCGGTCAGTACACGAGCGCACTAAACACTAGATTATACAATATGATAGCAATCTAAACAATTGATCAAAATAAAAAAAATATTTCTTTAACATAGTATGCATTAATTTTGTCTCATAATTTGCAATAAGCTGTCTGGGTGGGAAAGTACTACTGGTAACGGTTTCCTCCACTGTTATTCTCAATTAATGACGGTCTCTCCTGCTTATGTAGTTGAGTTTTCGCTGATTCCGAAGATGTTCAAATCCAGATCCTAAGATCCCACGTTGGATTTAGCAGTTTTAATCCTATTCTTTTATTTGACAAAATAGTGATAAACGTCTGTTTGTGGAAATTACCTTGTAAGCCTTTACGAGATTGGTCTCATTTGTGATGTCTGCCCAGGTGCGAAAACTTGACGATTTCTAAGGCTAGGATAAGGAATTGTAACATAAGTTTTGAATACTGGTGAATTTTATTTATAATTTTGGTCACTCACAACGGTTGCTCCAAACGATCACGTCAATGCTAACAACTTCAATAGCGCATCCACTCAAATAGGCAAATCCAAAGTACTGCGAGTAGAGACCTTTTCAGATTCAATATACATATGCTATACCTAGCTTATTGAGTTCAATAAAGGTCAAAATCACAGATCGTGAACCATATGACATTTTGACGTTCACCAACTCGATAAATTCATTGAAGCGTGTTCGCGTGGCTAGTATTTAATATGATTATTTTCTTTTTGCCAGAAGTACGTAATTTCAATGAGTAATCTCATCCGTTGGTTTTATTCAGTAGCACTCTGTTTAGAAAACATGGTAATATTGACCACCCACATGAACTAAAACTATATCATAGTGGAAAGACAAGTACGTTCTGATGATACATAGAGCTGTTGGGACAGAATAGACGATAACAACTCTTAGTAGGGTCACCCATGGCAAATAGGTCTTGGAGTAAGAGCCAGATGACAGGTAGTCCTTACAGAGTCTGCTCCTCAGCGAGTCGGTTACAAAAGCGTCTGACCCCTGTGAGGTGGCCATTTGAGTGATAGTGGCACCGTAAAAACACTATTGAGGAAGTAAACGGGTGACCAACTCAATTAGTTATCCCACGAACAATAATGATGGACTAGATTTGAGTATGAGTCCTGGAAACTACAGGACCAAGCCCAAGTCGTGTGTCGTGCCCGGCAACGGGAGAGGCAGGGCTTCCGCGGTCGCCATCTCACGAAATCCTTGCACAGACAAGTGCATGGGACCAGAAATCAAGGCACATACGGGGAACGCCCACAGAAAGAATGTTAAGACAGAGCTGAGGAGAAAAATGTGAGAAAACATCAAGCGAGAGATGACTTGAGAAAATGGAAAGACAGCAGGGACTATCGGGGAGATAGATAGAGATTCATGTATATCAGAGCGATGGAGAGCCAATGTGGGGTACTGAATAGGAAACTGGGGAGAAGGGTAGTGCATATGGTACATGTGAATGACAGAACGTTATTAGTAAAAATATGAGCAGAACCAATGGTTCTAGTGGTAATCCAGCTGTACATGTCGACAAGTGGGCGCAATAAGATAGAAGTAGCAAATGTATACGATCCGTTAAACAAAATAACTGGGAATGTACCTGTAAAAGAACAGTCAATAATGATCGGGGATCGGGGACGAAGGGAGAGACGAAAGCGAGGTAGAATAGTACTATCAAAGGGAAATGAAGACCACGAGGAGAAAATTATTACATTATTTAACTATTAAACCAGTATAGTTTTATCGGAGAAATCGTTTACTTAGAACTCAAACATAGTTTAAATAGTACAGTAGACGTAGACAAAGGGAGATAATAGTTAAATTATAATATGGTTAGGCATAGCTTTAGTAATGGCGTGATCAACTCACATTATTTACCTGGAACAGACGAAAATTTGGGTCTCAAATTGGCTCCAGAAGTGTTACGCTATATTTAAGAGAATGAAGAATGGGAGGAGTACAATAAAATGGAGAAAAGAAAACAAATGGGGAGTAATGGAAGCAGTACCAGAAGACAGTCGATGTGTTGCTGAGCAATGATAAGGGGACGAGTACATTAGAAGAAGGATGGGAATATCTCAAACAAGATATAAAGAAAGCGGCGGACGAAACAACTGGAAAGGTAGTAGACACAGACTTAGGACGCCATGGATTACAGAACAAATCATTGGGAAGGTGGATGAGAGAAGGAAATAGAAAGAAAGTACCCTCAACATTAAGGAGAGAAAGTGTTTAGGGCTTAACGATAAACTGAGGTGATTAATTAATAGGGACACGAAACATAATGTAAAGAGCAGTGCGAGAATATGTAGACTTTGTAGAGAGAGGGCAAAATGGGCATGCTATATCGAAAGGTGAAGGAACTGTCATGTTGTATGAAAATAAAATATATGACCACCATTCGGGAAACAACGAGTAAAATATTAATAGAAGAAGAAAAGGTTCTTAACCAAGTAAAAATAATATATGAAGGAACTATATGATTATGGTAATAAGTCAGCTACATTAGATACAGAAATAGAATACGTAGATAATGATTGCTTACGATCAAAAGTATTTGACTATGTGATAGAAAAAGCATTAAAGGAAATTAAATTGAAGAAATCTGTGGGAATAAATAACATATATACAGAGATACTCAATGGTATAGGAAAACGAGGAAGGAAGATTTTTTATGGTTTCATTCGTAACATTAACGATGGAGGAGTTTGATTCTATTGATGACGCAAATACATGCTCTCCTAGTGCGTTTCAACGGAACGACTTTATAAGCCGTGTACTATGCAATTTTCATGCATTTATCACAGTAAAAAGCATTCCGAAAATGGTACATAATTTTAGTTTTTACAATTCCATCTCTCCAATGTGTATGGGTACTTAAGTCGGACGTAACAAAGGAATACTGTAGTATAGGAGTCATTTCAATTTATAAGGTATCTCCAAATAATATACTGTTATAATTCACATTCCCTCCAAACAAGGACTGTACGCATATGTACGAATAATGTACAAAATATATGTATAATATATGTCCAAAATAATAGTAAAGAAATAAGAGCAATGTAAATTGGGATGAGGGTAGAGAAAGATACTTTAATATTCCAAATAAAAAGGTTTAATATATTACACCGGTGTAATGTATTAAATATCTTTGTGGAATGGCGAAGTTTTATTCTCTACATTGATCATGAAGACATTCCACATAGTTAAGCCTGAAACTGTTATGTTTAATAAATTGGGTAGAGCATTTCCTTATAGGAGAACACTCAGCAGATTATATTTATTAACAATGGTAATTTAGCCGAATATTGTCGAAAATAATGTCACGGAATGCTAGAACATATGACGATGTTGAGCATCAAATATGAGGAAAATTCACTGAAACATAAAAATCATAAATTTTACTCAGCATGTCTTTTCTTTTCTCTCATACTTGGTGGTAAGTTTTCCGGGAGAGATTAATACTCCTTATAATGGATTCCTGCAAAGTCAGTTTCCATTAGCTGTGGTCTCTCCTGCTAATGCAGTGTGTTTTCGCTGATTCCGCAGATGCTCAAATTTAAATCATACTGCTAAACATAATTTAGCTCTCAGGTTAATTGGGATGGCACATTCTTAGTATATCCAACAAGAATTTTACCCAGGTAACCTGGAAAGGTGGCATACATTTTCAATACTAGAACTGAAAGTCAGGGCCCTTCAGGTTTTCCATTTCTATACCAATCTCTTTGACACTCTTCCTAATACGTATCAGTCCGACATATTTGACTGGGTATTTGATTCTTATGGGTCATCCTTGACTTGACTAGTTTTTTGATCATTAAATGAAGCAGATACGCCCTTCCGTTTGTAAGCTGTTGGCAGGATAGGTGATTGGAGTGGGAAGTACCTATTGCAATTTTTTTTCAAAATCCAAACCTGTTTCATCGCTCACCCACTTCAAATTCACAGTAAATTTCCTTAAATTGATATCCAGAAGTGAATAGACACCAAAACAGTATATTCGAGTTTCGTTACGGCATCAGCTTCCCTATGGCGACTAAATTTCTGGTAATTAATGGAGATGTTGGTTACAAGCTGAGAATGGCAGAGAGGTAAGCCGTCCATAGTTCATTGAATGTTCGAAGAAATGAATTTAAAACAAATGAATATGGTATTTTATGGATTCATGTAAAAAGTTGACGAATTGAGTGGAAAAGACGTTTGGATAGAAGAGGCTGGTCGCTAGCGTCTCAAGCACACTTGGATCTTTATTCAACATAAAATTTTGCGATGAAAATGGAACCGATTTAAAAAGTTAACATCAAATGTATGCAGAATGAACTCTTGAGTTTCCGGAAAGGAAGTATTATTATGTGAGAAACGTATAACATTTAATGCGAGCAAAGAATAGAAAAAGACCGATGGAGTTTATCAAAATCGTCAGGTCTTTTTTTTGTGAATTTGAGAAATTCAATTAATATTAATGAATGCAATAGATTACTTGCCATCCCAAGAAGCATCTTAAGATTAGATAAAAAGTGATCCTTAGTTTAGAAGATGACCAGGTGACTTGGTAAAATCTGGTGAGGAAAAGAGAAGAAGAATATCCATAATCACCAAATATACTGAAAAAGTAAATATCGAGAAGTAAAACTGGAACACGATAGTTACATGATTTGGCCAGTTTATGAGCGTATCCGCGAAGAATAAGCACTTGTAAGTAAGCATGCTGCTTTGTTGTCAACGAAATTCTGTATGTGAGGGAGAGAGAGAAAGGAAGATAGAGGGACCTATGAAGAGGAAGTATTTGAACTTGGAACACGTGGAGAGGGAAACAACAGGGAAATCAACAAATTGCGTAACATAGAAAAAAACGGACGGATGTTACTGGACAAACTGAAGAACCAATATATTACCTTAGATTGTTGTATTTTATAAAAAGATAATTTCCTGCAGTGTTTTATTTTCAGTGTATGTACAATTCATTTTAATAAACAGCTTGAAATACGAAAAGCTCGTAATTGATTTTTCAAAAGATTTTTTTGAAGAGGTCACATCTTTTCATCAACCATAGGATTAGTCCGGCTTCATCATTTCTAATGCACATTAGCGTGATGATCAAAGCAAATGTGAAGCACTCCTAGAAATAAGTATTCTATAACCTAGAAACTAAATTCTGATGGCAAGGAAATATGTATTAAATCATATGAGTACGTACATAAAGAATGCCATTCAGCAGCAATAAAACAAAGGCAAAAACAGAGCAAATTGCATATTTATTCAGGGTCTCTTCTTAATTTGCATCGATCCAAGGATTGGTTTTAAGAATCTCTCCAAACTGAATTCTTTTCCCTACCAACTCTCTGTTTATTCATGACTTATTGCAACGAAATTCTACATCAGCTGCTTCTCGTAATTTATTCTATGCCTTCCACTACATTACTTCCATGTTTCCTTCCTTCGCATATCCTTCAACTGTACTTTTAATTAAGCTATAGGGGAAAGGGGATTTAATGAGGTTGGACCATGGCTGTACGCGTCAGTGAGACATTTTAGTACAATATCAATAACGAGTGATGAAAAGTATCGAAATACTCATGCATCCATATTTCATAAACAAAGATGACGTGAATATGTAGATATTACAGTTTTTAAGCACTCTGACGTTCTAACTACTTTTTGAAGTATGTTCAAATAATAATAATTTCAAGCACCGTTTGTCTTGATATTGGGTGAAATCTACCCACGCCTATCAAATCGACTTTCAAGTTGATTACTGTGGCTTAAAATTAGAGCTTATACTGTCTTCTATCAGGAGTTGTAAAAGTTTAAGTATGTTACCTGTTAGTTTTGAACGTATTCATGTTCGAACACGACTCATATTTGCTGAGAATAACTTTGATATTATAGCGGATTGCTGTGAATATATTCTCTAAAAATCGATTGGCCTGATCGATACTGTTCAAAATCAAATGCGATTTTCGAAAATCATTAGAAAAATATAAACTATTTTTACAACACAACTGACCAATAATTTGACTTGAAATCAGTCCAGATCCAGAAATCAGACCAGAAAAGAAACAGGTATTAACGACGAATATACACTGTTTTTTGGAACTCAATTACGGATGCGTTCATTTGAAAACAACGGACGACCCTGGAATAGGAACAAATATCGACAGATACCAAAAAGATGAAAAGTGTTGACATGATTAGTCCAAGTCAATTGATGACCAATGACGACGACGCATAATACAAAATATTCAAAGAAACTTCGGGAGATGCCACGACATTGACTTTATCGTATTTCAGTCAGCTACCGAGGCGTCCTCTTACAATCATACGGTATTTCGCCATAACACCTTGTTTCTTTAGAGTCTTTAACATTCCCAATTGTAAGAGGACATTAGCTTAGCTAACTAAAGAATTTAGCCAGGCATCGAAGGATCTGAGTTCGAATCCCGATCCAGGTGAACGAATTAAAAATTTTGAAATTATTTCAAAGAAATTCAGTTGTTTCAAGCTGGTTTGGAAAACACACTGGTAGACTTTTATTATGCTGTTTAATACGAACACTACCGGTAATGGTGTATTGAGAAAAATACGAAAACAAGCCAGAGTAATACATTAGCTTTAAGACTTACATTGGACTAATTTTTAGAATAGGCAACGAGATGTAGAAAGGAACAACAACAAAAAAGATGCAATCCTACATGATCACGTCAACGATATCAATTTAAAAAAATTAAGTTTAAATTTAAATGGACTTTAAGCCAGCGGCTAATTCATAATTATCACTAATTATCAATAATCAATGTGTAAACAGGTAATAATGACTGAGCTTTCTTTTTTTTAATTGTCTACAGGTATATCAATCATTGTTTTCAGAAACGAATGAAAGAAAACCATAAAATAAGGAACAGCGTTTGACGGTGCGTGGAACCATGAATTGTCGTTGCTGCTCCAGCCTGCGCTAAATATATTTTTTTTAATTATTGGAAAAAGATTTCATTTTCATTCATTAATTATTTACCACAAATACATGGGGGCAGATTGGTTTTAATGGCTCTTGAACAGAGCGATCCAAAATATAACGAGGCAACGGCAACGCTTCGTGATGTACCACGCGTGGACATTGATTTTCGGTCCGGTGACTTGTATTGCGCCGGCGGGAACCGGATTGTTTTCACGCCTTGTGCTCGCCCACGACTGAACTGTTTTCCTGTATGGTCAAAATGAGCTAACCGTGAAGTTTATTTTAGTCACATTTATATAAGAATTCTTGGCGATTCCCAATATTCTATACATAATTCTACACCAGCAACATTTCTCTCCCGGTATGAGCAAGGTGAAACGTAGTCGCAAGGACCGTCAATGATTGTTGAATATCTGCGCCAATAATTTGCGGAATTAACGTAAGAATTATATCATCGTAGTAATAATCATGTTAACGTGACTATCAGAAAACCATAAAATAAATTTATTTCAAATAGAACACGATAATTTGAGTATCAGGAATATAACTAAAGAGGAATAGGCAAGTTTTTTTGTAAATTCATTAAAAAATTAATGTAAACATCTCTTAACCAAAAGTTTGTCTCTATCGTACTATCTTTTGAAAAAGCAAATTGATGATTCATCCAAAATAAGCTTTAAATGTAACAAGGCTAAGAATATACTGTAAACACACGAATGCAACATACCAGCAATAACTAGTCCAGGGGTGGCGGATTGGGAAGATAAATTGCAACCACCATAATTGTAACCTGAGTAAAATATGTAAGTGTTAAAAAGGAATTAAAAATCAACTTTAACCCACCGCACCTCTCAAATTTTTAAAAATCTACCGTGAAGAATTATGAACTTGCTTCGACGGATCACCGATTACTCCATCCCTTCCTTTACATATCCATGTACTGGATTTAATTAACAGGGTTTATAAGTTTATAAAGCCGTGTAAAGCCATTTGGTGGGCAACCTTTTAATATCCATTCAGGAAAATCAGTTTACACATAGGCTGCTCATGTAACTAACTGTTGTGACCCTTGATGCAAGCTGCCCGAAAAACGTATGAATATCTATTATAATAAAAGAAGACACTTCGATTTTCCAAAGAGAGTATTTTTATTACGACCTATGTTTCGTTCGTCAGATGTTACGCAGTAAATAAACCTAGGTTGTACTAAAAAAATACTCTCTAATGTGGAACATCTATTAAAATGTAGAAAATCAAAATGTCTTCTTTCTTAATGAAGGATTTCCACCATGTTACGGCTGAAACTTTGCTATGAATACCAATTAAATACTCAAAAGTAACGAGTTCATAAATACGATGAAACGAATAGTAAATACTAACAAGAAGTACCTATAAAGGCCATCAAAAATTTTTAGTGACAAATATTCAAAACTGTTAAAAAATAATCTCTTTAGATTACAGATGTCTTGATGACTTTCTGTTCCCAAGGCTGTTTTTCCTAATAGAGCCCCTTATGCTCGTACCAGCATTACAAAGCAATACTACATGTACATATTAGCAAATAAAATGTAAGCATAACATCGCCACATGATTTTTCGAGTCGGTATGACATACACGTACTCGTACATGTATCTGCTTACTCAGGATGTATCGAGTTTTATACCTATATTTCTTGCACTGTGTTTCATGACCAAATCATTAATCGCTCTTTGTTAGTTGAAAAATCTATTTATAGATAATTTTATTATATATATATTTTTTTTATGCATATAATGTATATGAAGTTAGCACTAGTGTACAAAGACAAACATAAAAACACAAAAAAAAGAAAAGCAACTGAAAATCACTAGGTTTCGAATTTTCGATGATCCACGCCACCTTTATCAAGGAAGAGAATGTCAGAAATGAGTAAAAGATGAGGCTGGAAACGCTGCATGGAAGGGGAAGGTGGGGAAAGGTTTGCGAGGGGAAAAGTTGGGATTTTTAGAAGTGTGGGGTAAATATTGAAGGTGTAGGGGGCGGAGGGGAGATGAGAATATGTGAAGATCGGGGTGATTAATGTCTAATATTAATATCTGGGCAATTTCAACAATCCAGGAGCCAGATAAACGCCTGCTATATTGTTTTGAGTTTCGATGGAGAGTCAGAGGGTTTGAGGGATCCTGAGATGGATGATGGATACACTATAGCATTTATCAAAGGGAGTGTTGTGTTCGGAGGCGTGTTTGGGTATGCTCCCAATACCCAATATATATATATATATATATATATATATATATATATATATATATATATAGGGGATTAGGAACATATATATATATATCAGAACAATAAGTTTGATATCCCACGCAGCTAAAGTTATTCTCAGGATCATCAACAAAAGGACAGAGAGTAAGGCAAATGATTACTTAGGGGATGATCAGTTTGGGTTTAGGAAAGGAAGAGGTACGCGTAATGCCATTGCAGCGATGAGATCACTAATCGAGAGGAATAAAGAATACAATCAGGACGTATTTGTCTGTTTCGTAGATTTCGAAAAAGCGTATGATAGAGTAAATTGGGAAAAAATAATGCGTGTATTACAGAAAATAGGAATGGATTGGAGGGACAGGAGACTGAGCCGCAAACTGTACATGTCTCAGTCTGCTCAGGTGCGAGTGGGGAACGGAGAGTCTAGGCTAGGAAGAGGGGTAAGGCAGGGTTGCCCATTGTCACCGGTGCTGTTCAACGTATATGTGGAGGAAATGATTAAAGAGGCATGGGAAGAACTGGAAGTAGGAATGAAAGTCGGAGGGGAATTCGTAAAATCAGTTAGATTTGCTGATGACCAAGCATTAGTTGCTCAGTCAGCCAAGGCTTTGCAAGCATTGCTGAGTGAATTGGAGGTTAAGTGCAATAGATATGGGATGAGAATCAATGTTAATAAAAAGGTTATGCGATTTTTCAGAAAGAAAAAGGCTTAGCTAAATATTAAAATAGGAGGGGAAAAAATAGAGCAGGTAAAACAGTTTACATATCTCGGAAGTATTATGGACCAATACGGTCAAAGTACGAGGGTCATCCGGAAAGTAGTACCCGTTCGTGCCGCATGAAGTGCTGACGACGCGAGTAGCCGCTGGACGAGGTCAGATAGCTTCAGTGGCTTGTCTGCCTTCTCTGAGCCAAGTTGCGTGACGCTAGCATTGCCTGTGTTGTTTCTGTGATTGTTTACAATGTTTAAAAAAATTGAGAACGCCGCCAGTTATGAAGTGAGGGCAGTGATTAAATTCCTCAATGCAAGAAACGTTCGCCCATGTGATATTCATCGCCAATTAAAGGAGGTGTATGGAGACAATGTAATGGACGAGTCGTCTGTTCGGCGGTGGTGTCGCAACTTCAACATGGGGAGGGGGAACACACACGACGATGAGCGTTCGGGGAGACCGTCTGTCATTACAGACCAACTGGTGAGCTCAGTTGACGACTTCGTGAGGAACGATCGGCGCGTCACAATTGATGACATCTGTGAGCATTTTCCCAATGTTTCTCGAACAATTGTTCATGAAATTGTTAAACACCATCTGCATTATGCAAAAATTTGTGCAAGATGGGTCCCTCGCATGCTTACAGATGAGCACAAAACCAAGCGTATGGCTGCAGCACTGACGTTTTTCGGACGTTATTCTGATGAAGGAGACTCTTTCTTTACTCGCATAATTACTGGTGACGAAACATGGGTTTGTTATGCATCACCTGAGAGTAAACGACAGTCAATGGAGTGGCATCATGCTCATTCACCAAACAAACCAAAAAAATTCAAGACAGTTCTGTCCACCAGGAAACTCATGGCAACCATTTTCTGGGATCGACGAGGTGTATTGCTTATTGATTTTATGGCCCGTGGAGACACTATTAATGCCAATGCGTATTGTGAAACATTAAAGAAATTACGGCGGGCAATACAAAATCGGCGGCGAGGTCTATTGTCTACTGGTGTCATTCTCGTTCATGACAATGCCAGGCCTCATGCAGCTGGGACAACACAAAAACTTTTGCAGCAATTCAAATGGGAAACTTTCGACCATCCACCGTATAGCCCGGACTTGGCCCCTTCAGATTTTCATCTCTTTACAAAGCTTAAAGACTTTTTGGCAGGAAAAAGATTTGACAGCGATGAAGAACTTAAAGAAGGAGTGACCCTGTATCTCAATGAGCTGGCGGCGAAGGACTATGCAGCAGGAATACAGAAACTTGTCACACGTTATGACAAATGCCTTAATTTGCTTGGAGATTATGTTGAGAAGTAGTTTAAAGTATCCTCTTTCAAATAAAATTTTTTATGTTTGTTAATATTTACTTTTGTGTCTTTATTTCACGAACGGGTACTACTTTCCGGATGACCCTCGTAGTAGAGACGTAAGGAGAAGAATTGTGCTAGGCAAGGAGGCTTTCTCAAGGAGGAGGGAGTTGATGACGGGGATGTTGAGTAGGGAGGTTAAGAAAAGACTAGTAAAAACTGTGATATGGAGCGTAGCTATGCACGGCGCGGAAACGTGGTCACTGAAGCAGGAGGATAGATGTAGATTGGATGCCTTTGAAATGTGGGTGTGGAGAAGAATGGAGAAGGTGAAATGGACCAAAAGGAAAAAAAATGAGGAAGTACTAAGGATGGTGGGTGAGGAGAGGGGTTTGTTGGGAGAAATCCTATGGAGGCAGGAAAAATGGATGAAGGGCGTATTCATCGGCAGTGGGATGTTGAAAACGGTAATAGGGGAGAGAATATTAGGCAAATGAGGAAAGGGCGGGAACAGGATAGGGAAGTTGGATGGGATAAAGGGAGGAAAGAAGTACACAGAGATGAAGAGGGACCTGATGTAGAGTAGGTTTCTGGATTGTGCTCTGTTAGAAGTCGCACAACATTTATTTATTTAGTTGGTAGTTTGTCCATCCCAGAACCTACCTTAACCGGTAGATTACCTAATATATATATATATATATATATATATATATATATATATATATATATATATATATGGTTCAATCACAAGATGCTCCTGTGTTACACGATGAAATAAATTATTAATTCACCTTCAGTCAAATATTGATAATGTAGTTAAATCAATGATATACTTCTGTTTAGCATAAATTTAGATTTATGATTTCATATGAATGAATATTCTATTGATTCAATCGTTTATTAATTGCATCATGGCTTTTTGGAATAAAAACCGGATTAGTAGCCTTGCACTTGTGATATCTTTAGATGGAGAAAAAATATAACTAGTCAAAACCCTATTTTCTTAAAAATTAATCAAAATTGGTTTGTGGCAGCTCCACTGACTATGTCCTGTTTCCTGCCATTTCTTCATTTCCTAACAGCTTCTTACATCTGCATCACCCATTACTGCTTCTCGCAGTTCACCCATGACTTTTCCCTGTAACTATTCCTAACGATATTTCCTTGTGTGCTCCATCTTCATTAAGATATTTCGCCTCAGGATAGATCCGGTGGATTTCCCTCTTCTCCGTGCAAGTGTCCTCCATTTTCTTCCCTCTACATCTGCTCTTCCAATTACTTCTTCATTTGTTACTCTGTCCAATTGGGTTAGGTGGTAGAAGAGATTTCATAGTGTCAAATTCGCTCCAAAATAATGACGACTATCTATCCACTTCTTTTTTAGTATTATTCTCTGTCGCCTCATTTCCATTGCTTACAACCTTCATTTCTCTGTCGTCCCTATATCCCACATCGTTTTAATTAAGTTTTCCCTATCAGTATGCCATTAGCTGTTTCTTTCGATAGGAAACTTTCTAAACTATTCCTTCTCTATATTTCTTTCCAACAGCTTTCAGTGACCTTGCTGCTTAAAGGGCAGATCTCTTAAATTTATTCCTGTTTGCCTTTTCTCAGTCGGGGTTTTACTAAGGGATTATACTAGGATTTTTCGCATTCCTTACTAGAGCGGCAGGCCATTAAATTACTCTAAGTGCTATTTATCACGAGGCTGTACTTTTTCATCTAATTCTATACATAGGCATAGTATCCTGGTCCTGAAATACTTAAAATAAATGAAAGTGGCATTAACGAAGTCGTTAAGCTTTGTTCTGTAACACCGAATATTTGGTAGGTTAGTTATTTCGCGTGTTTCCGAATTGTGGAGACGAAGATCCTTCAACCCTCGTTCCCTTCCTTCTTTCCAGGGAAGAGATTTCCAGTGTTGGGGTCAAAGGCTTCCGCGCGCGTGGGCGGGGTCACTTCACCCGGTGACCGCGATGCCGCGGCGAAATTGGATCGCCTGAGTGGCCGCGACCCCGGCGGAGATGGCGACAGAGGTTACCGACCCCCGCCTACTGGGCGCCGCCACACACCACCACCAACAACATCACCTCCATCACCTCCAGCAGCAGCATCTAAACCAGCACCAGCCGGGTGCCGGTTTATCTCAGCACCAGTTGCACGCCCAAGTGTCGTCGCATTACCAGGGACCAGTGGTGAGCGTTTCCTCCTATACCAGTAGTAATAATAGTAAAACGTATGAATTGGGACGAAATTGAGACTAGATACCTCCATTTTTCACCTTTTATCCCATGGTCCACCCTTGTCATTCATATTCATAAATATATAACATTCATTGAAAATAGTTCTGCAGAAATGTTGATACTTTTTATAAGGAAAATACGAAATAAAATCACAATGTTACAGAGAAAATAATTGGGTACAGTGCGAAAGGATATGTTCCTTAAACATGTACGTTTTTGGGGTAATGGGTAAAGAATGAGGAAAGAATAACCTAATATCCTCAACGAAAAAATCCACTCTATCAAAACACCCGCCACCCAAACAGGAAGAGAGTGTTTTACTCATGATCCAACTTATTCTCCATCAATTTCCTTTTTTGGATCTTAAACTCAGTCACACTCCATCTAGACTAAAAATTTAACATAGTGGAAGTATTTGTACGCACTGATAACCTCCTCGAAAAAGCCACAATAGTTTCTTCTGGTACTGTCTCCAATGCCAGTTAGGTCAAAAAGTAGGAAACAGAGGAAAGGCAGTCCCAGTGAAGCGATTATTTCTGTAGTGAAGCCACGTTAAGACATACTATATGCTGAAGAAGGCACCGCAAAACCACCTCAATTTTTTATCCCAAGCAAATACCAATAAATCTCAAGAAAAAAGAATGGACAAAATACTTTAATTAATTCCTGGCAATTACGAGCCTCAACCCACTAGGCTGATGGCGTACCCAGCAGTGGGAGAGGAAAATCGTCCTTGGTGTTCATCACACGAAATCCTTGCAAAACGAAATCCCAGCAGCAGTACAGGAGACGAAGAAGAGGATATGGCCAGTTAGAATAAGGTCTTGAAATACAAGGACGATATTGAGAACCGGAAAATTAGAAAATATAAAGCAAAAACCTGCGAAACATATTGAGATATGACTAATGTACATCATGATATGATATATACGCATTCGTTGCATATACAGGGTTCGTCCGGAAAATAAGTTTATGATGCTCATTGTCTTTTTTGACAAAAGGGGAGTCGTCCACTACGAATTTGTACCTGAACGACAAACTGTAAATGCTGCATTTTACGTCCAAGTGCTCGACAGGCTTCGAAAACGAGTCGCCCGCGTCCGGCCAGCGATCAAAAACATCTGGCGGCTGCATCACGGCAATGCGCCGTCTCACACCGCGCTTGTCGTGTCGGACTTCTTGGCCAAGCACGGCGTGGCAACGCTGCCGCACCCGCCCTACAGCCCGGACTTGGCACCACCGGACTTCTTTCTATTCCCGAAGATAAAGAGGAGTTTGAAAGGAACGCGATACGGGACTTTGGACGCTGTCAAAGAGGCCATGACGACGTGTCTTCGAGAGGTTCCCGCTGATGCCTTCGCGGGAGCGTTCCAGGAATAGGAACGCCGCTGGAACAAGTGTATCGACTCACAAGGGTCCTATTTTGAAGAAAATTAGCTTAAGATATGTAAAAGTGTAATAATTTTTTTCCTGAGCTCAGTACGCTTATTTTCCGGACGAAATCTGTATGTAGCTAGTGAAAGAGAGTGGAAATATAGATATTTTGGATCCGTGTGGGGTGAGGTGAAAGGTCAACGGCGATTACGTACGAGATTTTTACAGAGTAATTCAAAGGGGGAGAGAAAAAGCAGACAGGGGTTGCAATAATATTGAAAAAAATGTAGGAAGCGTAGTAAAAATAGTGTGACTAATAAAATTTTAGTCGAAGAAGTAAAAGCTGTCATGTTAGTCATTCTTTAAGTCTAAATGCTAAAACAACCATGAGGAGGATGAAATAGTATATATATATATATATATATATATATATATATATATATATATATATATATATATATACACTTTTTTGGAAAACCCACAAACGTGTAATGTAAATTCACTGATAAGTCATAACAAACACAGAAACCAAAACACAAAAGAGGAAAAACTCACTGGTTCTGTTCCTAATTCCTCTTGAGAAAGGTGGTTGGACCACCGAAAATTCGAGAACCAGTGAGTTTTTCCTCTTTTGTGTTTTGGTTTCTGTGTTTGTTATGACTTATCAGTGAATTTATATATATATATATATATATATATATATATATATATATAATGTAATAGTATATAGAGTATATATTCAATGAGAGGAAATAATTTAAAAGGTAATATTCGATACTGACATTGGAATTGAACGTAAGGTTGGGTAAAGGGAAAGATGGTAGTGAGGATGATGACTAAAGTTTAGGAACAAGGAATGACCGCGGAGGAAAAGAAGTAGAGTTCTGCTGGAGAAGGAGTTTAACTAAAACGATCACTTAGTTTAAGCACCAAAATAGGCGTACATATACATGAAAACTGCCCGAAATTCAGAGATGTATCAGTTAAACTATATCATTTTTAGGGATATATTTAGGAAAAGCGTGATTAATTCCCGGTTTACCGGGGGCAGATGCGAATTCAGATCATAATTTAGTAAATATGAATTGTAGCGACGGATTCAAATTATGAAACAGGGAAGACGGCTTAGAAAATGGATTGTAGAAGCATTAAACGGAACGACAGGAAAGGAGTATCATTTGGCTGTAGAGAAAATCGTGAGTGAGGAAAGGGAGACGAGTAGAATGGAAGAAAAATGAGAACATACCAAAAAAGGATTTCGAGGAAGGCAAAGGAAATATTAGGAACAGTAAACAGGAAAGAGACGAGAAAACTATGAATTACAGATACAATCATTAGAAAAATGCCAGAGAAGGAAATGGGCAAAGGTAAACATAGAGGTAGGACGTTGGAAGACCAACTAGATGAATAATAAACTTAGGCGAGATATTAATAGGGGTAAAAGAAGTATGGTGGATAATGCAATGCGACGATGTGGAGAGTTTACAGGGTAAGGAAGAAATGGTTGCGCTTAACAAGGTGATAAAAGACTCATCAGGAAATAAAAAGAGATATACAGGGCACATCATTATTAGTATTAATCGAATCAAGAAAATTTAAAAAAAAGATGGAAAAAATAAAAGGATGATAAACATGTTAAGGATATTAGGACCGTAATTAAAGGTATAGAAAGATAATAGGACGTAGATGAGGGTACCTAATGTTCAGGTATTTTTAAGTTCAGGCTGCGAGATGGAAGGATCTTCAAAGGAATTGAAATCAAACAAGACCGTGGGGATGGATAGAATCCCTGCGGAACTGCTTAAGGCTTTAGGAAAAAAAGGGACGAAAGAGTTTTTATGGGGTATTCGTAATATTTAAAAGAAAGAATTTTGGTTGGAAGATTCCTATAGAGCAGTGTAATATCTCATCCCAAAACAAGGAAAGGCAATCGTTTATGAGGACTGTAGAACGATTAGTTTGACCTCGCTCGTAGCTAAAGTGTTACTCGGAATCATCAATAAAGGAATGGAGAGGAGGGAAAATGATTGTCTAGGATGTCACCAATTTAGGTTCGGGACTTCGATAAGTAGTCATGAGGTCACAAATAAATAGGAACAAAATACAACCAGGATGTACTTGTTTGTTTTATTGATTTTCTAGAGGCATAGTATACAGTACTACGAGCAGCATTAATATACGCATTAGAAGAGCAGCATTAATAAGCGTATTAAAAACAGGTAGAATCTTCTGTGTTTTCGGCTTTTTAGCCCGTCGATCAAGGAGGGTCCAATCAACTCCTTTTCCTTTTCAACGGTGGTTGGTCATCTACCCCTCCCGTTGTTGCTCTTGTCTATTTCGTCTGGCTATGAGTGCCACGAAAAGCCCTGTTCCTATCCTTTATGATGTTGTATGACTGCTAACCTATACCTCTTGTGTCGTCTATTTCTCCTTTGGTGGGTTAAACAGTTACCTAACGCCATCTCTTGGCCAAAGAATCGAGGCACTTGGCTGCATTAATAGCCCACAGATCTCAGGGTACATTGTGTTTCCTCGAAAGCTCAAATGGTTAGAGCATCGACCCGGCAAGTCGAAAGATCCGGTGTTCAAGTTCCGGTCAAGGAAATATTTTTGAGCTAGTGATCTGCTCGTTTCCGCCTTCCCCACCTCTCCTATGTCCGTCCTTTATGTGTGTTCCTATTATTTTCCTTATATGCCTTTTCTTTAAATGAATACGTATGCATATATGTGTGTATATAACACAGAATAAAACGTCCTTTTACGTGTTATCTGTTTTATTCTGTGTTTTATTGTGCCGTCCAAAAGTTATATATATATATATATATATATATATATATATATATATATATATATATATATATATATATATATATATATATATATATATATATACAACTTTTGGACGGCACAATAAAACACAGAATATTGTTTTATTCTGTGTTTTATTGTGCCGTCCAAAAGTTATATATATATATATATATATATATATATATATATATATATATATATATATATATATATATATATATATATATATATATACAACTTTTGGACGGCACAATAAAACACAGAATAAAACAGATAACACGTAAAAGGACGTTTTATTCTGTGTTATATTGTGCCGTCCAAAAGTTATATTGCTCTCGTGAGTACTTCCGCATCATCTATATATATATATATATATATAAACTTGGAAAAGACGCTCTCTGGCGACGCACAAACACACAAACACTAACACAAAAAACACCACACACATAGAAACATAAAAGAAGGACACTTACATTGGATATTTACGTTTCGACGGCACGGCCGTCGTCATCAGAATCTGACGGCCGTGCCGTCGAAACGTAAATATCCAATGTAAGTGTCCTTCTTTTATGTTTCTATGTGTGTGGTGTTTTTTGTGTTAGTGTTTGTATATATATATATATATATATATATATATATACTGATAGTCATAACAAACACAGAAACCAAAACACACAAAAGAGGGACTCACTGGTTCTCGAATTTTCGGTGGTCCAACCACCTTTCTCAAGAGGAATTAGGAACAGAACAGAAGGAAGAAGGAAGAGTTCTGTTCCTAATTCCTCTTGAGAAAGGTGGTTGGACCACCGAAAATTCGAGAACCAGTGAGTCCCTCTTTTGTGTGTTTTGGTTTCTGTGTTTGTTATGACTATCAGTGAATTTACATTACACGTTTGTGGGTTTTCCAAAAAAGTGTATATATATATATATATAAAACCGCCTTCCCCACATGTCCTGTGTTCGCCTTTTATGTGTTTTCCTATCCCCTTTCCTTATACCTATTTCTATGTTTGAATGAATATTTGTGCACCGTATGGCGGGACTTCGTATTTGAATGTATATATATATATATATATATATATATATATATATATATATATATATATATATAGCGACACGTTTTTATGTACATATATCATACACGTATATATCGAGAGCAAATAAGGCTGTGGGGGTGGACAACATTCCTGTAGAAATGTTGAAATGATTAGGAAAAGGTGGGAAGAAGGCCATACATGGACTGATTCGTAGTATCTATGAGGAAGGAATCTGGCCGGAAGATTTTGTGAGATCGGTGTTAGTTCCTATTCCAAAAAAGGAAAAGGCCCCCACACGTCCAGTGAGGATTACAGAACAATAAGTTTGATATCCCACGCAGCTAAAGTTATTCTCAGGATCATCAACAAAAGGATAGAGAGTAAGGCAAATGATTACTTAGGGGATGATCAGTGTGGGTTCAGGAAAGGAAGAGGTACGCGTGATGCCATTGCAGTAATGAGATCACTAGTCGAGAGGAATATAGAATACAATCAGGACGTTTTTGCCTGTTTTGTAGATTTCGAAAAAGCGTTTGATAGAGTGAATTGGGAAAAATTAATGCGTGTATTGCAGAAAATAGGAATGGATTGGAGGGACAGGAGCCTGATCCGCAACCTGTACATGTCCCAGACTGCTCAGGTGCGAGTGGGGAACGGAGAGTCCGGATGGACAGTGTTAGGAAGAGGTGTAAGGCAGGGTTGCCCATTGTCACCGGTACTGTTCAACGTATATGTAGAGGAAATGATTAAAGAGGCATGGGAAGAACTGGAGGTAGGAATGAAAGTCGGAGGGGAATTCGTAAAATCGGTTAGGTTTGCTGATGACCAAGCATTAGTTGCTCAGTCAGCCAAGGGGTTGCAAGCATTGCTGAGTGAATTGGAGGTTCAGTGCGATAAAAATGGGATGAGAATCAATATTAATAAAACAAAGGTTATGCGATTTTCCATAAAGGAAAAGGCTAAGCTAAATATTAAAATAGGCGGGGAAAAAATAGAGCAGGGGAACAGTTTACATATCTCGGAAGTGTTTAGGACCAATACGGTCCAAGTGGTAGGGACGTAAGGTGAAGAATGCGCTAGGCAAGGAGGCTTTCTCAAGGAGGAGGGAGTTGATGACGGGGACGTTGAGTAGAGATGTTAAGACAAGACTCGTAAAAACTCTGATATGGAGCGTAGCTATGTACGGCGCGGAAACGTGGTCACTGAAGCAGGAGGATAGATATAGATTGGATGCTTTTGAAATGTGGGTGTGGAGAAGAATGGAGAAGGTGAAATGGACAGAAAGGAAAACAAATGAAGTACTACGATGGTGGGTGATGAATAGAGGTTTTTTGGGAGAAATCCTATGGAGAGAGGAAAAAAGGATGAAGGGCGTATTGGTCGGCCGTGGTATGTTGAAGACAGTAATAGAGGGGAGAATGTTGGGTGAACGAGGAAAGGGCAGGAACAGGATAGGGATGTTGGACGGGATGAAGGGAGGAAAGAAGTACACAGAGATGAAGAGGGACTTGATTTAGTTTAGGTTGCTGGATTGGGGTTTTGTTTGGAGTTACAAAATATTTATTTGATAGTTGTGTCCATTCAAAAACCAAAAACCTACCTTAACCGGTAGATTACCTAATAATATAAATGAGAAGTTTCATCGGGACTATCAAGAGAAGCATATACAAAGAACGCAAGGGAATAAGTGAGACCAAACTCGGCGTAGGCGATCCAAAAACTCTAAGGATTTACTGCCTTTCCTTCGCGTAGGAAAGTCAACGTGTAAATACTCCCGTCATCCCGAGAGGAGATCCTCTTTTCGCGTCCCCGATTTAGCAGCGTTCCTTTTCTCTTTAAGTCTCTTAGGCAAGCGATACGTCCCTCGATAATTATGATGGGGACCCACTCAGTGGGATCAGACCTCCTCCAAGCGGCCCACCTCTCCCCGAATGACCCTTGCCCTCTCATGCGCCGGGATTTTGCCCTCCGGGGAAGTTCAAGGTGGGGGAATATGAGGGATGAGACGGGGGAGGAGCAGTCCGGGAAGCGATTCAGCGAAGTCTTTTCCCTGTGCGAGATGGCGGGGGAGATTACCTCTCTCTTTCTATCTCTCTCCTTGGAAAGAGGGAGGGAAGGTCGGAAACGGGAGAAGGGTGACGTTGGGGGAGCATTTCGCCAGGAACGGCGACTCGTGCCGCGACGCTCCGAGTGTATATGCTACAGGAAAGGCGAATAAAGGAGTTGCGGGTGTAAAATCAAATTCGAAAGAAATGATTTTTCAGTGCCTTGCCTTGTTGTGAAAGGATGGACAAAATCGCCACCTAATATAATTGACAAACGATAACGATGGACCATGCAACGTCACGAAAAGAAAATTGCTGGAGCAATATAGGTTATATCCATAATGGTACAATCGGGAATCATAAAAGTAATAAATCAAAGTCATTATAGAAATAGTAAAGATATTGGATCAACGTGTACAATATGAGGACAAGATTAAACGCCGCGTGCGTTCGTTGGTGCAAGTGCATGTGTACGTTAGTTGCTAGTATACAGGGTTCGTCCGGAAAATAAGTGTACTGAGCTCAGAAAAAAAGAATTTATTACACTTTTACATATCTTAAGCTAATATTCCTCAAAATAGGACCCTTGTGAGTCGATACACTTGTTCCAGCGGTGTTCCCATTCCTGGAACGCTCCCGCGAAGGCATCATCGGGAAACTCTCGAAGACACGTCGTCACGGCGTCCAAAGTCCCGTATCGCGCTCCTTTCAAACTCCTCTTTATCTTCGGGAACAGAAAGAACTCCGGTGGTGCCAAGTCCGGGCTGTAGGGCGGGTGCGGCAGCGTTGCCACGCCGTGCTTGGCCAAGAAGTCCGACACGACAAGCGCGGTGTGAGACGGCGCATTGCCGTGATGCAGCCGCCAGATGTTTTTGATCGCTGGCCGGACGCGGGCGACTCGTTTTCGAAGCCTGTCGAGCACTTGGACGTAAAATGCAGCATTTACAGTTTGTCGTTCAGGTACAAATTCGTAGTGGACGACTCCCCTTTTGTCAAAAGAGACTTATTTGTCAAGACACTTATTTTCCGGACGAACCCTGTATGTACATTAAAATTGGTTTTGCATGAATACATACGACTCTGTGGGTGTGAATTTCAATATGAATTAGTTAGTTTTGCATGTTGTTTTATTCTGTTTTACGGGTGATGATCTGACACACCCCGTCGATTATTGTGTAAATGTACCCTAGACGCCACTACTTGGGTGTACAGCAGAGGGTTGTTCAACTCAGAGCTTGCAGCATAAAAATATTATTTTTTCCTTAATTGTCATTTATTATAAAATGGTAAATAATTCAACTGATTAAGATAATGATTAGAACAGTTCCATGCACTACAGGATCTGAGATTGAAACACATTTTTCAGCATATGAGATGAGGTGCTTGTAACAAGGACAGTATATTAAGGTTATCCTAAATGATTACAACATACTAGCCTATTTAGAATGGAAAACAAACGTTTTTTTTTATTCTCAGCGCGGCCGTCTGATCTCTTATCTTCCATGGAAAAATCGTTATTTGCTTTGAGTGACTGACCGTTAGTCATTTGTATTATTGGAGGTTGGTTCATCGTTATTTAATGGGAAATTATTTCTGTTTTGATATGATATTTTTATTTTGACATATAAAACACCGCATGTTCCTTCAAAGACTATTTTATACGTTTCCGATGAATAGTTGCATATGTTATTCAGTTTGCACGGTATCCCACAATTTTCAGATCACAATCCTTTTTCTACCTTTCCATCCTGGCATTTCCTTGGCTTATACATACTATAAGCATTAGTCTAGTGCAAAAATTACTCATTTTGTGTCATATTTCAACTCCAATGGTTTGCATTTATTTATGATTCTGAGTCGTGTGCGTTATTTTCGTGCTTCAGGTGTTTCCAAAACCAGGCTATCCAACAAAAATGCGATACTTTCGATTCGTTCATAATGATTTTTCATGACACGGGAACATTTTAATTCAGTCCTGTTTTATTCCGAAATTAAGTGTTTAAGCGCTGAGTCTCATTCACTCGTTGTGTCTTCAGGGTGAGGAAATATAATAATTAAGCAAATAACTGGAAGATTCCTATCAAGAGAATAACCATATTTTACCAAATATTTTAAATTCTTATCTTCCACAATAATACTGAGTATGGATATGCGAAAGAAATATACTCGAATTTGATAATTAAAAAAACAGATTCGACTCTATTACTTTTCTGCTTAAGGGGTGACAAGGACATTAGACGCATGGAGAACAAGACGAAAGACAAAAGCTAAAGATAAAAAAAACATCAAAACTAGGGTAATTTCCTGAACGTGCAGTAGGAAAGAAAATATGCAATTTAGATTAAGGTAAGACTCATTGGAACAACTAGGAGAGTTTTACTATTAAGAGAGAAAGATCACTAATGGAAGAGGCAAGTGAGGTACGTGTATGATAAGGAGGATAGGAATGACGAAGGAGATTTTCTATCAGATGAAACAACTACTTGTGGCAAATAGAAATAACACAGGCACTAGAGAGAGACTGGTAAATTATATATATATATATATATATATATATATATATATATATATATACATTCATATACATATATATATATGTATATATATACATTCAAACACGAAATACCGCCATACGGCGAATAAATATTCATTCACATTGAAATAGAGATAAGGAAATGGGAAAGAAACACATATAAAGGACGAACACAAGAGAGGTGGGAATGGCGAATGTGAGCAGATCACAAATTAAAAATATTTTCCTCGACCGGGACTTGAACACCGGATCTCTACACTTGCCGGGCGGATGCTCTAACCACCTGAGCTATCGAGAAAAAGTACTTAACACTAAAATTATATATATATATATATATATATATATATATATATATATATATATATATATACATACAAATATGCTTTCTACGTATGTGAGATTCGGGCGATGAGGGCAACAGGAAAAGAAGGTTGGAAGTGATGGAAATATGGTGCTATCGATTAAAAGACGAAAATAAGATGAATATATAGAGGACAGAGAGAGAATGAAGACTTTATTGGAAAAGTGCTCGAAGAGAGAAGCCGATGGAGGCCACTTACACGAAGAAATGGCAAATGAAAAGGAGAAAGGCCAGAACTACGAGAAGCAAATAATGGAAGATGCCGGTGGTAGAAGGAATGAGGGAATATCCTATGAGGGAATGAAGAGATTGGCAAAGAACAGGATATCGTTTGGAGAGCTTCCAAAAACCACTTCTGATGATTTTTTAATGAAAAAAAGGGCTTTAGTTAATTATATTTTTTTCTCCATCTGAAACAATCACAAATGCAAAGCCATTCACCTGACTTCTATTCCAAACAGCCAAGATAAATACTTACTGATTGGGTTAATAGAAAATTCAATCCTTCCTTCCCAACTCAATTGCCAATTCAAGAAGTTAAATGATATTTTATTAAAATGCAAGCAAAAATCAGAAATTGGCATTGTAATTGCGAAATAATTACTTATTTTGAAGAGTCGGTTGTGGTTTGTATAATGTTTCTGTGACTCTGTCCAACTCAATGGCATTTCGTAGTAATCTAACTTCTTCACTCTAGAGCAATTTAGACTATATATATATATTTGTATATTCGATAACAGATGTCTATACCTAAAAAATCAATATACAATCTGAAATTATGTTAAACATAATAACACCATTGACTTAATTAAGTAATTCATACTTTATACAAAGTTCATGACCACTTTATTTCATCACTTAATACAGGAAAACGTTGTAATTGAAAAATGTTTAAAACAAAATTTTCTCCCAGTCTTTTTTTCCACCAATCAATTACGATTAAAGATTTGAATATCAAATCTTGTTACTAAAATTCCACCATTCCACTTAAATTTTCGATAAATGTAGACTGAAAAACCATAAATAATTTAACCTCTACCAACCAAATTCAATAAAGCTGAACATTTACTCGTTTTTTCCCTTTCTCTCAGAATTACCTTGTCTATCCTTTGCCATTGAAATGCCTCCAATCTACGCCAAAAGTCTCGCCCCAGCGACCATATTTCCAAGCCGAAAAGAAACATAAACCATTTTGTTTACATTGATTCACGACCATAGGTACGTTTCTTGTTTATTTAAATATTTATGCAAGGTTGTGATCATCAATTGTCTCCTCCTTGTAAAGGCTTCTTTGATAAAATTAAATCTTTTATTCCAAATACTTTGATATCTTATAAAACTAGGTAAGCTGTTACAACTGATCCAGTTTATAAACTTTGACACTTTTATTTTTAACCATCATTTTTTCACAAAGACTTAATAATCTTTGCTTTGTAAACATAAAATTTCAACTCGTAACTATTAAACCAATTTTATAATGCACTCAGCAAATATTGTAACCTATTGGCTGTGTGGACATTGTCTATGTGGAAAAAATTTCTTTTCTTCAAAACATCGATATTTTTTATCTCAAAAATTTCCAGAAAGGTAAAATCCAAATCATTTCTAACCTATGGTACTTTTTATATTTTTACCTTATTTATGCAAAAAATTATAATCTATACATGATGTGTGATCAATGCATGATGTGTCCCCAACCGTACATGCAAATGAGTTTTAAGATGTGTGTGTGCCTATTTGCACATGTATAGATGATTTCTTCGAAGTAACACGGAAGTGTTAAATAAAAAACATTGACAGCAATACGCAATATGAGAACACATAAAAGGAACACTGACACGTTATTTCTTGATAATTTCGACGGAATTGAGCTCCGTCTTCCTCAGATGATTAGTTAGAACCCACTCATAATCCTAACTCATCTTCTGAGGAAGACGGAGCTCAATTCCGTCGAAATTATCAAGAAATAACGTGTCAGTGTTCCTTTTATGTGTTCTCATATTGTGTGTTGCTGTCAAAGTTGTTTATATATATATGTACATTATACATATGTATACTAGTACTAGCATATGGGCCGATGCGAGAGCAGAGAGAGAGAGTGAGTAAACTTGTGATATGCTCGATTCCGCCTTCCCTCCCTATCCTGATTTCGTCCTTTATATATGTTCCTATCCCTTTTCCTTATATCTATTTCCATGTGAATGAATTTTGCTCGTGGGCTTTCGTATTTGAATGTATATAAAATGTATGGGTGACAATTTTTTCCTGATATGTGCAAATGTGCTCAGACCGTCGGTTAAATCTGCGTATGATCGCAGATCGTATTGGTATTGATAAGATGCAGAACATTATCATTGAAAATTTGATGGGGCAAAAGATCTGCGATAATCTCGTAAAAGGTCTTGATGGACGACCAAGAGCATCGCACATATAATCGAGTCTGACCTGAAGAAGGCCTCGGAGTAGGCCGAAAGCTCAAATCATCTACAGTGTGAGTGTCCTTTTACGTGTTACGATATATATATATATATATATATATATATATATATATATATATATAGATGATGCGGAAGTACTCACAAGAGCAATATAACTTTTGAACTTTTGGACGGCACAATAGAACACAGAATAAAACAGATAACACGTAAAAGGACCCTCACACTGTAGATGATTTAAGCTTTCGGCCTACTCCGAGGCCTTTTCGGAGTAGGCCGAAAGCTTAAATCATCTACAGTGTGAGTGTCCTTTTACGTGTTATCTGTTTTATTCTGTGTTCTATTGTACCGTCCAAAAGTTATATATATATATATATATATATATATATATATATATATATATATATATATATATATATATATATATATATATATATAACTTAGACAGCAACACACAACAAGAGAACACATAAAAGGAACACACGTTTTTCTTGATAATATTGACGGACTCGAACTCCGTCTTCTTCGGAAAATTAGTTAGGACTGAGAGATATATATGTGTGTGTGTGTGTGTACATGTATTTGTACATATAGATATATTTTTTATATATTTATATACACACGTATATACAACATTATTTCATACTTAGCGATTCGTAACCTCTGTATTATATTTTGATTTTCAAATGAATGTTTTTCATGCTAAGACCGACCGCCAAATTTGTAGGATTATGCAAAATGTTAACCCATGAAATCAAGTTTTTAACCATTCCAGTCAATGAAACACACTCTAGAGATGCTAAATTAAAATTTTCAGGATATCTGGAAAGTTCTTGTAAGATCCTTATGCCAAGGCCACCTACGAGGTGAATGATGGTCCTGTATGAGGATCCTCGCCCATCGTTCTCCACTAAAGGAGGCGCCTGGGTGGATACAATCTTTTACTTAACACGGGGCATTCTTCTAATCATTCCCACTTCACCCCTCCGTGCAACTGGGATTCTGCCTGCCCCATCCCACCAGGGGGGGTTGTTGCCACACCCCATTGTCCTTTCTACGTCTCCGGAGGTGGTCTATCTCGTTATCCCGGGGACAATGAGTGCGCGAGATGTGGTGGGAGGAAGGGGGGGTTGGAGGGAATGATGAGGAGGGAGAGGGGGCTCGGAGAGGTGTAGCTAATTGGTGACGGGACAAAAGGGTAGCCACCCCCTCAAAGGAAAGCCTGCCCGCTCCCGCCCACGCGCCCTGTGGGGGCGAAATGGCCGACACCCCAGCATTCAGGACGTCTCACTCATTCGATCCAACCTCTCACGCCTTTCAGAGTACGCCGCCGGCTCCCTTTCGGACATCCATCGTTGATTTCCCTTCCCTTATGGGTCTAAATGTGCTCGAGCGGTTATCTAAACTATGCACAATTCACACTCTATATAAAACACCTTTCCGGGACAAGAGTGTTGAGAAATGTGCGGATAAACAAGCTTTGGTTAGCCAGTCAGAAAAGGGGTTACAATCATTGCTGTGCGCATTTGAAATGGAATGTGATTCGCGTGGGAAGAAGATCATTACTAAATAAACAAAGCTTATAAGGTTTTGAGTAGGAAGACAAAGTTAAGAGTTAAAATAAAAAGTCAAAGGCTGTAGCAGAATGCACAGTTTACCTATCTTGGCCATGTTTTGAACCAAATGATCTCTGTAGAATGTGTGTTAGAAGAATAATGGCGTTAGGTCAGGATGATTTCAGAAGGAAAAGGGAATTGATGACAAGGATATAATGTAAAGATGTTGAGGAAAGATTAGTGAAAACTGTGACATGAGGAAGGATTTTATAAGCCGCGGGATTATGGTCGTTGAGATAATATGAAGGATTTATATTTGATGAAGGCTTTTCAGATGTGGATTTGGAGAAGAATGGAAAAGGTGGACTGAAAGGAAAGCAAACGAGGAAGTGCTAGGCATGGTAAGGGAGGAGAGGGGGTAGCAGGGAGGAAGCCAAAGAGGCGGAAAAAATTATTTCCGAGCATTTTCATTAACGATGGAATTCTGAATACTGTGATCGATTGTATAACGGTAGGCGGGCGAGTTATGGGTTGGAAATGGTTAGCCATGTTGGACAGAATGAAGGGAGAGAGAGGGTATGTGAAATTGAAGAGAATTTTATTAAAATGTCGGGTGTAAGATTGTGTCTTATAAATTGAGGCAAAGAAATGTAGGGATTTTAGGTTTTATATCCATCTAAAAACTAATTTTAACAGTAGTTTACCGATTTGAGGAAACTTTCGTCACGTGAAACAGGCATAGGCGAACTAATCATGTTCAACTGCTGTCGCTGATGTAAAAATGCAGTCAAATTAATGAAATTTGTATCGCACTCTCATGTGATAATAATATATTTTATAATTAAAATTGTTCACAATAAATTATACTAGAAATTCTTTTAAAAACATGATTCTTAACCAATCTCGGTGAAGGTTGGATAGTGCAGGAACCTAGAATAAATTATATCTCTATGACTCCTGCTTGTCGAGTCTATGTGAAATACTAATATTTATTTTATAACCAACTCATTAGAAAAATCGAAGCTCCCTTCACTGGCTTTAAGAAAATAAATGGCAGGTCCTATGCAAATATTTAATCCAAAGTTATTTTATATCCATGACTGTATAACTGTTCTATAACTCTAAATGTCTTAAAGAAACATTAATTTCTTGGATATCGTAATAAATTATGGCACACGCAGTGACGATAAGCAACTTTGGTAGTATTCAAGTAAAACTTCTTTGAAAAACAGTTTCAAAACTCTTGAAAGAAAATTAATTTAAAATAATAAACGAAGATTAATTTATAAGGATCAAATATTATCTTCGAAGGATACGCCAAAGTTCTAATATTATTTTGAATGTAACGCAAGAAATAAATATTAAAAGGCATTTCTATTTGATATATTTTTTTTGACAAATTTACTGGTGAAAAATACGCATACGATGAAAATAAAATTCCGTACAATTATAAAAGTAAATATCGGCTCTTTTTATTATATTTACGATTTCAGCTGCATCTACTCAAATACCCCGCAATTCACCCCAGATGTGTGTCCTTGGGTGTACGGATAAAAGCAAGGAACGACGTTTAAGGGGCGAGGAAAAGGAAAAAAAAACATTATGTAAAATCTATGAAAATACTTGAATGGCAGTGCCCACATATATACATTTTGGTGGAAAACTTAGGATAATATAAGTATTAATTTTACCTACTACAGAATTATCACTTTAATTAAATAGAAGGGAATAAAAATGAGCAACGACCACTTCCACGATATACCGCCGCCATAGGGGAACTAGGTTGGGAAACACCCAAGGAGTTAAGATTAAATTACAGATTAAATGGCTTGCATACAATGAAAACAGGTTCCTTGAGCAACAACGTTGATAATGTATTGTTAGTCACATCGTATAACGCTAGGGGTGGTCGTGACAAAATTTCGGAGCGTAAGAGGACACCTCGGTAGCTTAACTGGCTAAGGCACTCGACCGGTCATCGGGGGATCTGGGTTCAAATACCGGTCAAGACGAATGATTTTTACACTTCGAAACGGTTGCTCGGTCTTTCATTTAGCGCATTCGCAACGAACGGAACCTTACTGTTAGAAAACACTCATCCCTTAACCACGTCACGGAGAGTTACCGTGTGCTCAAATGGGCTACCCTGAGTTCGCGTGACGCTTCCCTTAGATTGGGTTACGGGACGTTGCTGCGGGGTGAAACCCCTTTCCACCTCGTCATCACGCCTAATCATCACAGTAGTGCCCCTGGACGAGGCAGTCATTCCTACAAACACCCCCCCCCGCGCAGCATCGTGATGTCTTCAGGGCGGAGTGCCTGAGAAACGGGAGAGGAGGGAACTTTGTGAAGATAGCGTTAGGGAGGGGGTTTAGGGGATGGGTTTGTAAGGGATGACGGGAGAGGGAAGGGCTGGGAGTGGAGAGGGAGGCCTGTGTGTGGAGTTCCTCGGTTAGACAATTGAGCATCACGCCGACCCACAAACAACCAACTCCGCTAATGGACTAGAGCGCTATGGAGCTTCTGTTTCGATGGCAGGTGGTGGTGTAGAGGGAAAAGGAGGAGGAGGATTGTGGGTAGAATTGAGCGAGGGTGGGTATGTTTGGAGGGGGAAGGGGTGGAAGGTTTTTGTGAATGTAGCCTGACTTGGGCGGTTCGTAGCACCAGTGGAAGGGGAGCAGATAGCGAGTAGGTGGGAGGAGGGGAGGCGTGCGGAAGGGGGGAAAGGGAAGGGCTGGTGAGGGAGAAATATATATATATATATATATAGAGAGAGAGAGAGAGAGAGAGAGAGAGAGAGGTTTAGGGAGGGAGGGGATGTGTTTCCAGTCGACTTATTGCGTCACCCCGGGAGTGAACTCGAAGAAGTTGGGAGGGATTTACCACTGTAGTGTGTGTGTGTGTGTGTGTGTGTGTGGGAGTAAATGAACGAGGTTCGGAGTTTTTGTCAAAAGAGGACGAGGAAGTTGAGTGAATTCTTTGGGTTTGGCAGAGAGATCCTGAGCTCGGCAGTGGACGGCTCGGCCTTACACAGGCCCTCTCAGTATTCGTCCGTCGATCAAAGGGATGAGGGAAACATGACACGGTATACTTTTTTCATTTCCAGAGGTAGAGATATTCTTCGAGAAAATCCGGAACAGATCCGTTCGCATGGTAAAAAAATCACTGCCGTGCTAAATGCGTATGTCCCTCAATGTTACTTGAACAACTTAAGTTGGGAAGGTTTTCGACCCATCGCCAGACATCAGGACATATTGAACTCGGTTCGACAATCGAATCATAACACAGGCCAACAGTGGTTTTGGTGCCAGAACTTTTAATGTTGATTTAAAGAACAATTGCGGTGCTGAATCCAATCATGACACTAGTTTTTTCCTATCAGCTATAGTTTTCAAGATATAGATATGTTGTTACTTACGTAAAAACATCTTCTACATGATGATATGGGAATATTATATTAATAATAAAACCCACTAAATATAAAGACTTGATTTATTTCTTGGGCTGTTAAATCACCAACAAACACAACAGAATTTTACAATCCATACCAAAAAAAGGAAAGAAATATTTGTACTTTTCCACAGATTAACTGATATAAAAAATACATAAAAACATCACTCAACACATCGGAAGCTTCTTTTGCGCGATTTTCTTGAGTGCACTTCGTTCAAACAGTCTCGTTTTAAGCACCTGCAGTAATCTGCCATCATATGGTTATCCCATCTTCCTTGGTAGCGAGTTTACATTGTTTTTATATCCTGGTGAAATCTCTCACCTTGTTCTTCACTTGTGTCTCCTAAATTTCCAAGAAAATTGTCTTAATGGCTGTGTAGGTAGTGAACTTTTGTGCTCATATTACATCCAAGTGATTTGAAGTTACTGAGCATAATGTTTACCAGCTCAATATAATTTTCACTTTTGTGATTTCCTAGAAAAATTTTTATGTCCTCAACAAATGACATCCAACTAATTTTTTCAATCTCATTCATTGACTCGACAAAAGCAGGATCCTTTGTAAGTTGTCTGATTTGTGGCCCCTCAAAATACCAGCTTTAAGTTTTTCAATACTTATATGGGGCATCTTTAGTCTTAAGTAGCCGAAGCATGGTCCATCCTTGTCAAGAGCCTTTACAAATTGCTTCATTAGGCCTAGTTTAATATGTAGAGGCGGTAAGATGATTTTCTCTCTTTCAACTAAAGATTCAGCAATGATGTTTTCTTTCCCAACAACCAAGTTTTCTCTCTTAGGCCACTCCTTCTTAATCCAGTGGTTTTGTCTGTCCCTGCTATCCCAGAGGCACAAGAAACAAGGATATTTTGTGTAGCCACTTTGCTGCCCAAGAAGAAAGTTCACCATTTTTAAATCTACACAAATCACCCAGCGATGTTCCTGGTATTTTATCTTCTGTAAGACCAATGGTATTGTATCGTATTCTTCTTTCATTTTAGTTGAATGAGCGATTGGTATTGCACCAAACCTGTTACCATTGTGAAGAAGTACACATTTTAAACTACGCTTGGAGCTATCAATAAACAAACGCCAATCACTAGCATCATATTGTGATAGTAGTCCCATTTTTTCCAAAAGACCCTTAACCTCTAAACAAAATGTAAGATTGTCTTCTTGAGTAAAGAAGGGTAGCATATCCTTTTCCCTTGTGCGATAAAAACTTATTTTTGTACCGGGTTGCAGTAAATTCTTTTCATGCAGTCTTGATGCTAGTAGTTCGGATGCTTCCTTCGATAAGTTCAGTTCTCTATCAAGATCGCTTAGTTTATCTTGATTAAATAGTTGAGGAATTGTTGATACCCCCCCGCAGTCTCTGCCACTATCGTCAATAGAATGAGAAATGTTTTCAAATAACTCAAATTCATCCTTAGATTTATCTGGTAACGTCTGAAATATTGGGATCGGTATTTCTTCTGAATGGGGTACCGGGCGTCTAGCTGAGGGCAAATCTGGATATGTCCACTTGTGGCGATTTTTTCGATTAATTCCCGAAACATTTACTATCCAAAAATAACAGTCGTCAATATGGTTCACAGGTTCTCTCCACACCATTGTCACACCAAATTTTAGACTTTTCCTTTGTCCTGTTGTCCATTGCCGCAGATGTTCAGTACATGTTTTACACACAAAATGCGGTGCCCATGTTTTATCTTGGTCAGCAAGCTTAACACCAAAATATCCGAAGTATGCACATTTCACAAAGTCTGTAATATTTTTCCTATTTTCTTTTACCATATATTCCCATGTATACTTATTGATTTATTTAACTTTGACAATTATTTTCCGGAATATATCAAATATTAAAACAACTAATCGTAAGATGTGCCATATCTAAAAAAGTAGAGCTGTTAAATAAAAACGGATTTCATATTTGGATTCTGCTCTACAAATATAGTTAAAATCAACACCAAGATTCCCGGCACCAAAAAAAATTTTTTTTTAGTAGGCCTGTGTAATTGTTTCACTCAAGTAAAAGCGTCGCACTTAAAAAAGAGTATTAATTCAAGGGTTGCACTGGCATAAAAACTTTCATGGGATATACACATTGAAGTAAAATGCGGATCAAAGTTAATGAAATGTGCTCAAATCAGACGATCTCAATGAAAAGGTAAGAGAGAGAGAGGTGTTACCTCACTTTAATTAAATACATAGTCGTCTATATTTTTGGGCGAGATGGAGACTATGGAGTCTCTGCTCCAACCTAACTCCTCGTCACAAATTTACAATATTAAACCGATAAATAAATTACACAATTTGTACATAAATCGTACAATATATACAAATATATTTAGGTCGTATTTGGAGCACGCGACCAGTATCTATGGTCCATGGAAGAAAACTTTTATTGAGGAAATGGAAAATCTTCAGAAGGAACCAGCTAGGTTTTCTTAAAAATTCTTACGATAAGCGAGTAAGTATAACGGGTACGTGGATGTATTTAGGTTGGGAGCCACTTGATACGTTAAAGATAGCCAGGGAGACTACAAGAAAGCTTCACGATACCTGGTTTTACTTGGGACACTGGGGGTATTACTATGGTACCAAATGTTATACTGGTAGATTCGACCATCTGGATAAAATAAGAGAGATAGACAACGCCACAGACAGATTCAATTACTCTTTATCCCTCGCAACATACACTGTAATAACAAAATAGAACCCAAACAGCCGGGCGTTTTTATTTAAAAAGCAAAATATAATGATTTAGATGGGTACATTCATTATTGCAAGATGTGGATTGGCACGTAGGTGGACATGCTTACATGTATATTTGTTTGTGTATATAGTATGAGCTCATAATTGTGTATGAATACCTCGCGGTGTATCACGCTCCGACACACGATCTCACGGTGATACCTATTGTATATAGAGAAGCATAAGAGTCCCCAAATGGCGCCGCATGAGTTCGTTATATCACGGAAAGAAATGAGAAAAATTATATAACAATTTATATTATATATATATATATATATATATATATATATATAACTTTTGGACGGCACAATAGAACACAGAATAAAACAGATAACACGTAAAAGGACACTCACACTGTAGATGATTTAAGCTTTCGGCCCACTCCGAGGCCTTCTTCAGGTCAGACCTGAAGTGAGTCTGACCTAAAGAAGGCCTCGGAGTGGGCCGAAAGCTTAAATCATCTACAGTGTGAGTGTCCTTTTACGTGTTATCTGTTTTATTCTGTGTTCTATTGTGCCGTACAAAAGTTATATTGCTCTCGTGAGTACTTCCGCATCATCTATATATATATATATATATATATATATATATATATATATATATATATATATATATATATATATATAGATAATGCGTGTATTGCAGAGAATAAGAATGGATTGGAGGGCAGGAGACCGATCCGCAACCTGTACATGTCTCAGACTGCTCAGGTGCGAGTGGGGAACGGAGAGTTCGGATGGGCAGTGTTAAGAAGAGGTGTAAGACAGGGTTGCCCATTGTCACCGGTGCTGTTCAACGTATATGTAAAGGAAATGATTAAAGAGGCATGGGAAGAACTGGAGGTAGGAATGAAAGACGGAGGGGAATTCGTAAAATTGGTTATGTTTGCTGATGACCAAGCGTTGGTTGCTCAATCAGCCAAGGGGTTGCAAGCATTGCTGAGTGAATTGGAGGTCCAGTGCGATAAATATGGGATGAGAATTAATATTAATAAAACAAAGGTTATGCGATTTTCCAGAAAGAAAAAGGCTAAGCTAAATATTAAAATAGACGGGGAAAAAATAGAGCAGGGGGAACAGTTTACATATCTCGGAAGTGATTTGGACCAATACGGTCAAAGTGGTAGGGACGTAAGGAGAAGAATTGCGCTAGGCAAGGAGGCTTTCTCAAGGAGGAGGGAGTTGATGACGGGGACTTTGAGTAGGGATGTTAAAACAAGACTCGTAAAAACTCTGATATGGAGCGTAGCTATGTACGGCAAGGAAACGTGGTCGCTGAAGCAGGAGGATAGACGTAGATTGGAGGCTTTTGAAATGTGGGTGTGGAGAAGAATGGAGAAGGTGAAATGGACCGAAAGGAAAACAAATGAGGAAGTACTAGAAATGGTGGGGGAGGAGAGGGGTTTGTTGAGAGAAATCCTATGGAGGCAGGAAAAATGGATTAAGGGCGTATTGAGCGGTAGTGGAATGTTGAAGAAGGTAATAGAGGGGAGAATGTTGGGCAAGCGAGGAAAGGGCAGGAACAGAATAGGGATGTTGGACGGGATGAAGGGAGGAAAGAAGTACACCGAGATGAAGAGGGACCTGATATAGATTAGTTTGCTAGGTGGGGAGTCACAAAATGTTTATTTGATAGTTGTGTCCATCCAAAAACCTACCTTAACCGGTAGATTACCTAATAATAATAATCATAAATGTGTATAGCGCTAGAAAACCAATGTATATAGTTGGTGTTCAAAATATTTCCGCGCAATGAGTTCCACATTCGTTCTCAGTGGAGAAGAAAAACAATCGCGGGGTCGATTCGGAGGCTGGTTTGGTACTTTTCTATTTCAATCCTGACAAGTTTCTGCATCGATAAATAACTGTGCACGATGCATAGACACACTAATACACTCCAAAGACAAAGTAACAGTTAAAACAGTGTTTTTTTGTAAATTTAATTCTTTATAGGGGTTTCGGCTTCGAAGAGGGCGAAGAAGGTGAAATCGGCCGGCAAGGTGGTGGCCAGGGTTTCTTTTTGAATTAACACAAAATCATCTACATAGATTGGTTGAAAAAAGGTCAAACAATGAATGAAGAATATTATGCGTCGTTATTGTAATGGTTGAGCGAAGAATCAAGGAAAAACATCCTCATTAGGCAAAGAACATTTATGATGCCTGATAATTTAAAATGTCAATGATATTCACTCATTGAAATTGAGAAATAAATAGTGCACTACTTGCCTTAATAATTTTGAATGAATGAAAAATGTGTCGCAGAACACAAGTATATAGAGTAAGGAAGATGAATATAAATAAATATACAAATATATACTTACATATACATATATACATTTGTACGTATATACATTCAAACACGAAATCCCGTCATACGGCGAACAAATATTCTGTCACATGGAAATAGATATAAGGAAAGGGGAAAGGAACACACATAAAAGACGAACACAGTAGAGGTGGGGAAGTCGAAATCAAGCAGACCACAAGTGGAAAAATATTTTCTGACCGGAACTTGGACACCGAATCTTCCACTTGCCGGGCGGTTGCTCTACCACAACGGATGCTAATATACTCGAATATATTAACCAAAGCAAAAAATAGCTCATAGTAATGAAAAAAGTAAAACTGAGGAGTAAGTTCAACCATTTGTGCCTTTTCAATAACTTCGAAATTCGTTAAAAAGATCTTGGAACCTATTAGGAGAGAGAATATAATTTGTATCGAAAAAAAATGAACGATTACTTTTTGGAAATTTTAATGTCTGATTTTCCAAGCACGTGAACGCCTCAGATCAAATTTATCTATAACTACGCAATATTCCAAAAGCTGTTCCAAGGATGTGTGGCAGGGGGTGTAAGATCGCAGGCCATTCTACTTCTACTCCAATAATTCCACATATTCATGACACCGAAACCACCGAAAAGGTGAGTGGGACGACCCGGACAAAATTCACGCAACATCCGTTATACACATTACGAGTATTATCCTAATGGTAACTACTCTCCACTGAATACACTAGGAAGATAAATAAGGAAACCCTTTCAAAATGGCGGGCTCACGTCCAACGAAGTCCCTCATTACCAGCTAGTATTCTACTCATGCAGGTCAGTTTATGACATTTAAGATGGATTAGAGTGTTAGAGAACTTGAAAAAATCCGATGAGTAACCTTCTTGTTACGTGCCGGGCGTGAAATCACATCATGCGGCACACAATATTGATGCCTTTCAGGGCGCGAGCAAATGGAAATGGGATTATGAAATAGCATCACGCAACGAAACTATAGTCTGAAAAACGAATTTCTTGACAGGAAAATTAATAAAGTTACCCATGTTTGCAACTAGTTATTTTTAAAGGCATCGATCCCGGGGCAAGTGACTAGGACCATCACAAGTAATTGTAAAATAATAAATCTCATTCATTTACAATAACATATATTACAAATTTCCTGATATATGAGGAGTTCGCGAGCATTTCTAATAGAGACACTTAGAAATACACAAATACTCACCGAAGATCCAAACCGAGTAATCAAGTTTATGATGCTTTACGAATGGCCAGAAATACGTATGGATGACTACAACCGGCACATTTTTCGGGGAATCTTGCTTGGATCGATGAGTATTAGGTCCATTGCACGAGATCACACGATTAGAAGGGAACTAACCTGACTCGATTCCCGACACCGTGAACAAATACGGCAACTGAGAAGGAAAAGCAAGGAGAAAAGTGAAGGGGAGAGAGCGAGATTCAATCATTCTCTTCAGAACGAGGTGGAATTGTATGATAATTTTTAAGACTGAAAGACACTTTAATTTCTACACAATTTATTAACTTGGTGCGACCGGGTTTCAAAGTATGAGCTTCTTCTTCAAGTACCTCCTGAAAGTGCATGTTCCAGTATATGAATCTGAAAATAACGGCGATAAATTGAAATGTCTAATGTAACACCTAAATTTAAAAGGGGAGAGAGAGAGGGAACAAGTTTTTACAGAACTAATCCCTTCATATTAAAATCATGCCAGATCACGGAACATATAATTATTTTTTCAAAACTGATGCACCTAAATAGTCAAAGAATTATTTATGAAAAACCATCACACATTCCTAGATCCTGCAAGAAACGCTGCGCTGAGCTTTTTCTTTTCGGGAAAAAATTATGTTCAAGTAAACGCGATGTTTCTAGACTGCACAAAAGCCTCCAACAATTTATCTTGTGACAAACCACTTACAAAGAAGACAAAAATATCCTGGGCTGGATAAAAAACTGTTTGAATGGTCGACTACCGTGGGTAGTCATAGATGGTGTTAGTTCTAATCCAGTATAAGTCACTTTATGTGTTTCCCAGGGAAGAGTTATCGGGCCTCTTTCATTCCTTCTTCACATTAATGACGTTAACTCCGTGGTTATTGGTAAGATTAGCTTATTTGTCAACTTCGCACTAGTTTACAGAGATATTCATAGTCCTGAAGATAAAGTACCTTTAGTTGATGACGCCAACGCAATGCAACATCAGTGGGGCACTTGTAAATTAGAATATAACTTAAAAACGTGTGTAATGACGAATTTCTGGAATAGGAGTAATTCCATCCCGAACCAGTAGTGGGTCTTTAAAATCAAAATAGAAATCGTAGACTCGAATAAATACTTAGGCATTTCCCTTACCCATGACCTCTCCTCAGAATATATGGCAAACATGTGGACAATCTAACAAAAAAAAAAATTAGAAATTATTAGAAGAGTAGTGTGGTAATATGTCGAAGAGTTTAAAGAGCAATGGTATCTTCCGCTGGTTAGGCCTCATGTAGAATATGCTGCTAGTGTATGGGTTCCTCATGAAGTTGGATTAATTGACTAATCAGATAGCGTGCAGCATAGAGAAGCTATATTTGTAAAACGTTGTCATGATATGAATATCGTATCAAGATTATTAGAGGAACTAGGTTGTGATTCATTCACGGAGCAAAAGTTAAATTACAGATTACACATCTTGCATAAATTGGAAGGGTGTCTCTTTAGCGATGACGTTGAAAATGTATCGTGCTATGTATCGTACTATTGTAGGAGAAGTCACTACAGTGAAATTAGAGTAATCAAGTAAAAAGAGACGTCTCAGGCGTGATATGGTTGAATATCATGATTAATAAATGAAATTGGCAATTTTCCAAAAGTAAATTTTTTTATTAATACGACCGGTTTCGATGTAACTGCATTATCTTCTGGTAACTAACATTTCTCATCTTCTACTATGTAGTGTAAAGTGTAAATCAAGATGCCATTTTTTCCCCCAATCAAATTAACCGTATTGACCACGTTACGGATGGGAAAAAGGTATTTTGCTTTTTTCATTCAAAGGAGCCAATACTAAGTCATTATACCATTTAACTTTAGCTGTTTTCCTTATTATTACTAACAGCTCCTATTGTATTCGTAGAGAATAAGTATATCTCAATTATACCGTAGTTCATGTACCTACAGTTATCACTATCTACATTATTTGAATTATCATAGATAAATATGACCTAATTTTTGATATAATATTTGTGGTATTGAATTACCTCTACGATACATCAGAGTGGTCGCTTTTGGAGTACCATATACGTAGGAATAGAAACATAGAAAGAACCCCATTTCACCAAGACAATAAACTGTGAAAGTACTAATCAGTGTATGAACACAATTTTTTTACAAAGTTCGGCTTAAGACAACTAAATTACGTAATGTACGAGTATATATTATCATTCATACTGTATAACTTAATTTTTACCCAGTTTGTTTATCATTCTACCATTTAAAGTCAATTTTGGATGAACACACACTGAACACGCCTACATTTCTTAGTCTTGCTCAATAAGAAACATCCCCACTGCAAGAAACACTTCAGTTTCGCATTTTCCCTTCATTCCGTTCAACAGACCTATCATTTCCCTTCCCCGTCCTTGCTTGCCTAACGTCCTTTCCTCAATCAGAGACGTCAACATCCCATCACCAATCAAAATTCTCTGAATCCAACTTTCCTGCCTTCTTTGGATTTCTCCTAACAACGCTCTCTATTCCTCCAGTCTCTCCGCCTATCACTTCGTGTCCGTCCGATTTATCTTTTCCGTTCTTCTCCACAATCGCATCAATACTCTTCAATCTTCGTTTATCATCATGCTTCAATAACCAAGTTTTCCAGCAGTACAAAAGCACATTCGATGTCAAAGTTTCACTAGTATTTTTTTAACCATCTTACTTAATTTCCTTTTAATCAAATTTCTCTTTTTGCGAGAGGTTCTTTGCCTAAATAATTCCACATCTTACACTCCTACTAACATGGATGTTTGCGATTGTCTTTATTATAATGTTCAGGGTTAGCTGAAAAAAGGGACTGTTAAGTCTCAATATTGCCCAAATGAAGTCATTAAATAAATAACTTGACCATCTAGATCCAAGATACACATAAACTATTCTACCTGCTCTAGTTTAAGCAGTCCTATTTTAAAATTGACCACGTATTTCTAAAACTAATATTTGGTATATGAAATCCATCTTGGGTTTTTTTCTGCAAGAGATGTCAAGGTTTTCCGAGGTCGCATGTATTTCACAACTGAATCACGGGATCATTCGTGCATGAAATCCTAGAGCACTCGTAGTAAAAATTTGGGTGATTGTAGAGAAGAATTTAAGTGCTTTGAAACCGAGTTTAAGGTCAGCAGCATAGAGAAATCATACTAATACATGACGGTAGCCGATAGAATTTTTCCCGGGGAACCAAACCCGGTGTCCGTAAGGAAATCCCTGATTCCTGGGGAAGTACGGAAAGTGGAATGAAGAGAAGGAGAGAAGGGGAGAAAGAGAGAGAGAGAGAGAGAAATATCACACTCACCCGAAAGCTTTCGAACGACGAGGAATTTTATGAAACCTTTATTTTATTCCTTTTCGTTTCATTTCATTTTTTTTCCTCCACGGGCTGGTTTTCTCTGGAATAGGGAATAAGGCGTTTTTTTTTCCGCGGGCAGAGCGAAGTACGGGGCTAAGGGCTCGGGTGTGGGAGGGGGGTGAGGGAGAGAGAATGGAAAATTTTGAGGGGGAGCGAGGTGGGGAAAAAGGAATGTGGGGGGAGGGGTACAACGGGGATTCTGGAGTGCGGAGAAGAGGATGGGAGGTCTCCCTCCTCCTCTACGAACGGGGGGGGGGTAGAAGGGGCGGAGGAGGAGGGTGGAGAGTGTGAGGGAGAAGTTGAGAGTGCGGGAGGATGGGGTTTGAACCGGAAGAAGCGACACTAGCTCTTGGGAACCGGAAATGAGGCTGGCGGGAGAAGGATGAGGAGGCGGCCGGGGGGCAAGCACACTCCTCCGCGCTCGGATCCCCTCCCTCCCTCCCGCCCCTCTCTGTCCCCATCCTCCCTCCTCCTCAATCCATCCCCTACTCTCTCCCTCCACCTTCAGATGGCCCTGTATTTACGCGCGTATGTGTGTACTAGAGTATTTGCCTGCTTTCTAAGAAAGGGGAATTTTATAAACCGTGAAACAAACATAAAGTTTATGATCGAAGATGAGGACGATGGGAACATTTATAAATTATTTCTTCCATGGTAACGCGAAACTATCAGCAATCCACAGCCAGACTTGACTAAAATACTTTTCAATTACGTTGTCAATGCTTAGCATACACGTATAAGAAAATGTTCAACAAAAATAATATTATATATAGTTATAACTTTGTTATATTTTACACTTTGACAACGTATTCTTGACTGAATTTTACGTATTCTCGAGCATTGACGAAACAAAGGGATATCGGGATGGTGCGGTGGCTAACCTTCTGGCTTCCTACCCTGGGGCCCGGGTTTGAATCCCGGCGGCGACACATATTTTTTAGTAGTATCCCGATCCCTACTTGAGGTGCTTTGTGGAGAGTACTTCGAGTGAGTACGCCGTCTGTCGGATGGGTCGTTAAGCTAATGCAGACGCCGGGTTCTCTACCCCCTTCATTCTTCCCTGTCCCCCCTTAAAACTACAAAATGGAAAAAGTACATATCATCAACTCGGTTCAAACATTTACGCAAATGATAAATGACATTCGCTAAAGTATTTCTAAGTGTCCTTCATTATTTGCGTCTATGTACTCATAGTGACCAAAATATTTTATGTGTATGGGTGTATGTATACTCGTATACATACACATACACATATATACATACACATACACATATATACATACACCCATATATATATATATATATCTTCGAAATGGAACGTTCTTCGGCGACACACAAATACGAGATATATATGCTCACACTCGTATATACACTCAGAGATGCAGAATTTTAAAACATAGAAACACAAAGAAAGGACGCAGATATATACACACACATGCGTGCATAGATATATACATTCATATGTAAAAGCTTACAAACTCGCAAATAATCAGGAGACGCAAGGAGGTAAAAAGCACATTAGGTGTAGGGAACAGGAAAAAAAGGTAGAACGAAAGGGATAAGTAAATAAAAAGGAAGCATATGACATATCCGGAACTTGAATCCCTCACTGTAAGGGCGGGTGCTGTAACCTACAGAGCTTATTTAATAAGTACAAATTTGCGCGAAAATGCTTATTGTGTTCATGTCATTGTCTACATCAGATTAAGTTGCTATGATAATTTTAGGAGAGGAATGGGAAGGGAATGAAAGCAAAGTGGAAAGATAGTATAAGCAAGAATCAAACTACCACTGGAATACATACGGGCATGTAAACATACCTGAAATCTGGAAGGACTTTGAAGGAAAAATATTAACATATTTTTCCTTCCAAGTCCTCTTCTGAAGGACTCTAATTTCGGCGCTGCTTACCCCTTGTGTTCTGCACGTACATCACCTTACTTGATTTTCCTTCATCCAATTTTAAATGTGTGTGTGATTGTCAGAATTACGGGATCCAGAAGTAGTTTCTGGAAATATCTTCATGTTTGGCATATTGTTATGACGTTATTTACGGAAAAATGACAAAAATGGTTTTAAAAATGTAACTGAATTCATTTTAAGACACAATGAACATCTTAAACAATGATAATACCTAAATATATTTGGTAAAATCAAAGATTAACGTAATGAAACCTTGGTTATAGCAAATAGAGTAAATATGTGGACATTGTTACGGGAAAACACCACAATTATTTCTCATCTATTTCCACACCTAATATTAGTCAAATTATGGTCTTTCGTATGGATAGATGTTGTTTATTTTTATGCCCTCCTATTAAATATACCTGAGAACTTCTACAGTGGGCAAAATTAGTATTTGTTTAAAGTTAACTTCTTTAAACGTACTCTTCAAGGATCTTAAGTGTATGTTTTTTCCCTTTCCCTGACCTCTTAAACACCCTCCCTATCCCTCCCCCATAGCCCTTTCCTACTGACGCATGCAGTCCCGGTCACTAACCTTTTTGGTGAATCGGGGGTATTTGTGTAGATGTAGATGTTGATATAACGTATTGAGCATGTGGCGGAGGGTTTTAGGGTACCATTTATGAAGGCAAAAATAAGAGTTCATTCAAACGCATATTTCTGTTCATGTGCAAAGACAGACGTAAATAATCACACATAAATAAAAATAAATGCTAATGTATATCATGCATCAATTGGTGTGTTTGATTATAACATCTACGTTTACTGCAAGGCTTCTCATGGCTGTTCGGTCACCACCCGTAAAACAGAATAAAACCAAATGCAAACCAAGAAACACAATGCCAACTCACACTTACAGAGGTGCATACCCATGCATATTCATTCAAAACCCATTTTAAATGACATACGTGGAAGTACATATACTAAAAACTAACATGGACCTACGAATAGTATACAGGATGTCGACGCAAAGATTAATCTTGTTATCGTTTGTAAATTGTCCCGGGAACCGGGATCCCGGGTAAGGAAATATTTTTGCAATTGTGATCTGCTCAAAACCGCCTTCCCCACATGTCCTGTGTTCGCCTTTTATATGTTTTCCTATCCCCTTTCCGAATACCTATTTCTATGTTTGAATTTATATATACTATATATATATATATTTAGGTAATCTACCGGTTAAGGTAGGTTTTTGGATGGACACGACTATCAAATAAACATTTTGTGACTCCCCACCTAGCAAACTAATCTATTTCAGGTCCCTCTTCATCTCGGTGTACTTCTTTCCTCCCTTCATCCCGTCCAACAACCCTATCCTGTTCCTACCCTTTCCTCGCTTGCCCAACATTCTTCCCTCTATTACCCTCTTCAACATTCCACTACCGCTCAATACGCCCTTCATCCATTTTTCCTGCCTCCATAGGATTTCTCTCAACAAACCCCTCTCCTCCCCCACCATTTCTAGTATTTCCTCATTTGTTTTCCTTTCGGTCCATTTCACCTTTTCCATTCTTCTCCACACCAACATTTCAAAAGCCTCCAATCTACGTCTATCCTCCTGCTTCAGCGACCACGTTTCCGCGCCGTACATAGCTACGCTCCATATCAGAGTTTTTACGAGTCTTGTCTTAACATCCCAACTCAACGTCCCCGTCATCAACTCCCTCCTCCTTGAGAAAGCCTCCTTGCCTAGCGCAATTCTTCTCCTTACGTCCCTACCACTTTGACCGTGTTGGTCCAAAACACTTCCGAGATATGTAAACTGTTCTACCTGCTCTATTTTTTCCCCGCCTATTTTAATATTTAGCTTAGCCTTTTTCTTTCTGGAAAATCGCATAACCTTTGTTTTATTAATATTGATTCTCATCCCACATTTATCGCACTGAACCTCCAATTCACTCAACAATATATATATATATATATATATATATATATATATATATATATTGGAGACTAATTCGCAACCGTTACATGTCTCAGACTGCTCAGGTGCGAGCGGGGAACGGAGAGTCCAGATGGGCAGTGTTAGGAAGAGGTAAAAGGCAGGGTTGCCCATTGTCACCGGTGCTGTTCAACGTATATGTAGAGGAAATGATTAAAGAGGCATGGGAAGAACTGGAGGTAGGAATGAAAGTCGGAGGGGAATTCGTAAAATCGGTTTGGTTCGCTGACGACCAGGCATTAGTTATTCAGTCAGCCAAGAGGTGCAAGTATTGCTGAGTGAATTTGAGGTTCAGTGCGATAGATATGGGATGAAATCAATATTAATAAAACAAAGGTTATGAGCTTTTCCTGAAAGAGAAAGACTAAGCTGAACATTAAAATAGGAGGGGAAAAAATAGAGCAGGTAGTACAGTTTACATATCTCGGAAGTGTTTTGGACCAATACGGTCAAAGTGGTAGGGACGTAAGGAGAAGAATTGCGCTAGGCAAGTAGGCTTTCTCAAGGAGGAGGGAGTTGATGACGGGGACCTTGAGTAAAGATGTTAAGAAAAGACTCATTAAAACATTGATACGGAGCGGAAATTATGTACGGTGTGGAAACGTCGTTATTGAAGCAGGAGGATAGACGTAGATTGGAGGCATTTGAAATGTGGGTGTGGAGAAGAATGGAGAAGGTGAAATGGACCGAAAGGAAAACAAATGAGGAAGTGCTAGGGATGGTGGGTGAGGAGGGGAGTTTGTTGGGAGAAATCCTATGGAGGCAGGAAAAATGGATGAAAGGTGTACTGAGTGGCAGTGGGATGTTGAAGACGGTAATAGAGGGGAGAATGTTAGGCAAACGAGGAAAGGGCAGGAACATGATAGGGATGTTGGGTGGGATGAAGGGAGGAAGGAAATACACAGTCCATAAAATCTCTTCCTTCCTCTAATAAAAATCGTCTATGAAAATATAATTTTAATCTAAATCAAGAGGATACTTAAGGCACTTGAATTCGTACAAATTGTATGAATTGCAAAAAAGCACACTTTTCTGAAACTGTCATTGAAAAAAAATTAGTTTTAACTTGAGCTTATAGAAATAAATTGAGTTCATTTTACAATCACAGGCAATGATGACCCTAACTTGGAATGTTACTAAGCTAAAAGGTTATGTAAAATTATAAAAAATTATGGACATCTTTAAAACGAAGCTTTCTGGCCCTAGGCTTGAGGAAGTCTATCTCTCTAGGAAAGACAAACAATCAAAATTCTTCATGATGTGAATACAAATACTTATTTCTTTTATTTACACTGGTAATTTATATTCCTTTAAAGAAACTAGTATATCATCCTCAATTTAATCCGATTCATTTCTAGTGCCAACTTTAATTTTTCTACCGCTAAAATAAGTACCACAGGACCTGATTTCCTTTGCCATATGTGTGAAAATTTATAAGATAAGTACCAAATTAAAATGCCTTTACAATATTTTAAGTTTGGTTGTTCCTCTCGGCATTATTTGAATCTTTATACAATTTAACTGTGCACATTTCTTTAGTTTTCCTTTCCTGGGGGACTCCATAAACGCAAATGCAAGAGAGATAAACTACATATGTGAGATATATATACATATGAGAAACATGTGTGATTTTGATTAATGCAATACCGTCATTTTTCCTTCTTTTGTGGGTTTATTTCGCCATGGTACCCAGTATTACCACCTTTTAACATTCCAATATATGGTCGAAAACCATTGGAACTACTGAAGTAATATCATACGATTAACAGGTTAATTTTAAGGGACTGCCTTTAGAAAAACATAATTTTTTTACGTAATCCACACATGTATTGCCATAAATCTTCCTGCCGACATTTTTCAAGCTTTTTAATATCTTCAACTGTCCTCCTAGCTTTCGTAAAGTAAAGGGAGTAAATATTGAAGGTAGTTAGATGTTTAAGATCGTGTCAAACTGGACAAATTTGATCAAATCATAATAAGAAGAGAGTAGACGTCATGGAATCGTCAGCTTTTTAGACAGTATGAAGACAGGTAGAAGTTACGAAGGTATGAGAAGAATATATAGTATATACTAGAGAAGACTTCAGTGAAATATAGGAAATTAAAGTGGTTAGTAAACTTTTAAAACATACCTTTAAATAGATAAAATACTTTGAATGAAAAAGCGTTATTATCTGCTTACATGTTGCCATTTTTGTCTCCGCAAAGCGACCAATAAATATGAGGATAGATTATTTAAATTATAATAGGTACAACTTTCTTTATGTGAAGTTGCTAGGATGGCATTAAAAAAAATATATTCACCGATTTCATAGATATTTCGCTGTTGTGTACACATATACCATATATATATATATATATATATATATATATATATATATATATATACACACATATATATATATATATATATATGGTATATGGTAAACTCTGGAGGGTAGGTTGTTCAATGCCTCATATTACCATCAGGGAAATTAAAGGGATCTAAGACCCATATACGAGTATATATATATATATATACATATATATATATATATATATACATATAAACCATAAACACAGTAATCAACCCGAAGGTCGGTTTAGTAGGTGATGGTAGAGCTCACCCATGTACCAAGCCCGACGGCGTGTGAATATTCACACATCAGGGTAGGGGGGCCAGTTCCTTTCCCTGTGCCGGTTATGGTTTCCCAGGAAGATCTGGTACCCGAAAAATCAACTAGCTTGGGTGGAGCTGCAGGTGCCCAAAGTGCCTTGCCCGGGAATCGAACCCGGGACCCTTCGGTCAGCAGTCCAACGCTCTACCCGCTAGACCACCGCGACCCGCATATATACATATATATATATATATACACATACTCGTATATGGGTCTTAGACCCCTTTAATTTCCCTGATAGTAATATCAGGCATTGAACAGCCTACCCTCCAGAGTTTTTCATTTCCCTTTCACTGAAAAGCCTTTCCATTTCAATTACCCCTTTCAAAACTTTCCGCCTCCCCTTCCATCTACCGCCTTCCTCTCATTTCTACGTTCTCCTCAGTTACTTATGTCCACAGAAGAAGGTGGTTGTGTCACCGATAATTTCGAAATAGGTGTGTACTTTTTTAGCTTTAAAGATATATTTGTGATGTTGATTGTATTTCAGAAACCATGTTATTTTTCCATGGCAAGTTTATTGTAACACTTGGGACTTGTGTGCCACCTGACATTTGTCTATCTGCACATGTACATTTTAATAATAATAATAATATATGGTTGTGGATATGTGTATATATATAAATATATCGATTATGTAGAAGCACTCACGTGGGGCAATATAACATTTGGACGGTACGATAGAACACAAAATAAAATAGATAACACGTAAAAGGACACTGACATTTTAGAAAGTTTGAGATTTCGGCCTTCCCTGAGGCCTTCTTCATGTCAGACTCAGTCTGACCTGAATGGATGAAGTCTGAGTGAGAGTGGACGAAGAGAGAAGCTTACGGAAGACACTTATAAGAAGAAGAGGAAAATGCTTAGGTTTAACTATAGAGAGAGAATGTGGTTTAACGTGAGATGTTTAACTGTAGAAAAGAGAGAATGCTAGGGTAAGGAGATGCAATAATATGAAGATATCGACAGAGGATTGGCCATATTTTGGAGATCTGCTGCTAAATCAATCCTCGGATTAAAAACCCAAAATAACCTTGAGTTCAATTCTGATTCTTTGCACTGATATTATTGACCAACAAGACACTCTTTAATTTTTTATTATAACTTTTATAATAATTTTGGAATCCAAAAGTAATAAATTTTTTGTTATCCATTTCACCCAGCTGCTTAAACTAAGAGAAACTTACTGTGAGTTGAAGTGATATTTTCGCATCATTAGAAAAACTCAAACAAAGGTAGGACAGAACAATGGGTGTGTTTGCACTGCATTGTAAGGGGTGCGGTTAAAGTCAACGTGATGGTGTAAATTAATTAAATTATCCAATGGTAAGGAATGATGAAGGAATCTCGGAACCCACGGACGGGTGAAAAAACTTCACAATTACCGCCAATTGAATCGCAAATGAGCCCCATAATTAAAAAATGGAAGGCGAGAGACATTATAAAAATATGTGGGGGGGCAAATTATAAATAGATAGAGGAGTCTTAAGGGATGAGACCTTACGGTCGTTCGTTTGCCTCGTTGGTGCCCTCCGTCACCGGAAAAAAAGACGTGAGGGTAAGCAAACACGTCCCATCCCCTTTCCGTCAACCACCCTCTCCGCTTCTCGAAAAATAAAAAAATAAAACCTTCGGTCCGCCTCCATGACTTGAATATTTCATCCCCTCTCCCCGCTCCGAGAGAATGGATAGGGGCCAAGGGTGGTTGTCCTATAGGGGTCTATCCCTTTCATATTCTCGCACCACCCCATTCCAGCTACCCTTCCACTCGATCCGTGGGCAGGGTTGGAAAAGGTGAACGGGAGGCGAGGGCAACATGGAGTTGAGAAATTGAGGGAAGAGGGAGCTTACATGGGGGTTGCACAAGGGGATGGGGGAGAGAGGTTTTTGAAGAACGTTTTGTGGGTCGTGGAGAAATTGAACGGGGAGGTTTTTTCCATTTGCGCATTTTTACTTTTGCCTGGAGAAACTGAAATACTCGCGGGGTAAGGGATTGATGGGGAAGTTTGTGGTAAAGTCAGGGAGCGGGGATGCAACCGAAATTATTAATGAACAAAACGTTTGCAGTCTTCCATTAGTTGAAAACGATTCATTTACGACCAGGTTTCGACAAATAACACCATATTCAAATCACGGCTCTGGAGATTATTTCTCGAGTCCAAACCTAAGAGTGTCATAAATAATTTCATGCTAAAATGCAAGGTGGGTTTGCTTCAATATGAACCCTTTCCAAAATCACCCTGTTCATTTATATGATTCCTTTCTTCTTCGACCATATTAAAACTCCCTTGTTCGTTTCTTCTTCTTCGAGAAGTAATTGGTTTAAGAAAAACCACTAGTAAAATATAGTTGATATTTTTACATATGATTAGTTTTAAATGAATATTTTTTTTCTCTTTTCCTCACCCCTTAAACATCCTTTGTCTCCCTTATCCCTTACCATTTCCACTTGGTACTCGCACCCCCTGCCACGCACCTTTTTGGTTGGTCACGGGGTATTTGTGTAGATTTAGATATACGTTATTAATATTCTCAAGAAGCCAAAGGTCATGTTGAAAATTTAAGTACGAGGTAGTAAACCACAATAGATGGAAAGCTTCACGTACTTGGGCAGAATTTTGGAAGAATGTTTTTTTTAGTGACACGGACGGGGTTAGACATACGTTTCCGAAGGAAAGCTTTTCAATAAGGGATTTAATGACAGTTATAGTTAGCATAAAGACGAAGATAAAATCAGTAAATAAGTTTATTCTCGTGGTAATCTGTAAATATATTCTCGTTGCATGAAACCTAAGTCTGCTTTTAGAGGCAAGAAAAATGACATGCATAAAAATCCTTTGCGGTATATGCATGAAAACATAAGTTTAAAGAAAACTAACGAATGAATCATGAATTTGATGGTAGGAGAGAGGAAATAGCTTTGTGATCAAGGTAATATTACGTTTTAATCTGCTGGAACGGTCTTATTAAATATTATGATGAAAACAATTTGCATTCTCACATCAAATTATTTATCAGTCCACTGCCAAAGTTTAGACTGACGAAATCATCTTTAGAGCGTTGACCTGAATATTACTTTGTTGATTGAAACCTAGGTCTTGGATTAAGTAATTCTGTGAATGCAAAGCGGTTTTATATAAACAGCTGGGTAAGCAAAAACAATTGTTTGAAAGACAATCATAAATGAATTTTGATTCTAAAGACTATGATAGACGGTAGGATAATAGGTAAGCGAGGTAGCCAAAGGGAGAGAATAGAATTTTCAGACATCATGGAAAGAGGTAGAAAGCGCGAAAAACTAAATAAGAAAATTAGGTAGGATAAGCAAGAGGAAGTATATTCGGAACTTAGGGTGGAAGAGTCTTAAAAAACTGTCAAATCAACCAAACTTTAGCGGCTAGATCACGCATGGCGATGAGTGCAATGCTACGAGATTATCGATATGAAATAAAAATCAAAGGTAACGTATGAACTGGAATATGTTTATCAAAAATATTAGCTAATCAGTGTTAGTACCCTAGTGAATAAGGCGTTCCAAAGCTGCCGGGTGATGCTTTCGGAAAACCCCATCTTTAAACCAAATTAATGCGATTTTGTGGAAATTTCGTGCAATTGGGAGAAAAGATGGTCTACCATGCTCTGAATGTGAGAATTCATCATCCCATATCATTAATTAATAAATGAAATTAACATATTCCGGGGTAAACTCCACACTTAAGTGCACAAGAGCAACCACAACTATGGCACGGAATCGTTTTTGAGTTACGATCCCATTCTAACGGAGGTGCAAACAGGAATGCATATAACGATACTTCATAGAAAATTAGAGTGATCATTTGAAAAAAGAAAATTATTATTCATAATTTAGTTTACGGGTGGAATTTACCGTTTCTGGGGTCTTCTCATTTGTAGTTTGAACTTTGAGACGAAATAAACACCCAAAAATTAGCGGGGAAGAAAAATGCTGTCGCCTTGATGACACCTACCTCTATTGACGATGTGTAAATGGCGATAGACAGTTGATTTTAACGCAGTGATCCGCCCCCTACTCTCCTAAGATTCAAACAGCAGGTAACAAAATAGTACGAAAGCTGATTGGTGCTACCTGGTTCCTCCATTATAGAGAAATGAGGAATGACCTTCACATTAATCCTGTTCCTAATATAAACAATATGGTATATCAGGAAAAGTACAGAATATATATTTCAGATAAAGCAGGGCCCACTGGAAATGTCTTCTTTACAGGATTTCTGAAATGTTGACCGTACTTTCAAAATCTCTTGCCGTAAAACAACGATCATGCTACCGCCAAAACGTTTCCCTTCACCTAACTATTCTTCCCTAAAATTTTTGAAGCTTGAGCCAGTGAATTTTTCATTTACCAGAGGACAAGCTCGAGAGAAACCTGATGTAGACGAACAGGTCAGGAAGGTCAAACAAATAATAACCGTAGATGCATTATCGTGGCGTGACATAGGTTTTCAAGCGATCAGATATTTGGGGTAGCGTAGGAGATAAATCTTAGATCAGATGCTGTATGTTCATGGCCATTAATTTTCTGTATGATTTCAGAGCTCACCGTTCGCCCGCGCTTCCTCATCTGATTCACCCAATGTGCAGCACGGCAGCGGCGAAGGTGTAACCAAAGGCACTCCCCCACCTCCTCCGTCTGGAAATCATGAAGGTAACTATTAATTATTAAGTAAATATCCTCTACTTTTTCTAATACTATATAAAAGTAATTATGTAGGTAAATATCAAGCAGGGCTTACTATGGGGCAATACTCTATCAATCATATTTTTAGCCACACTGAAAGAAGTGAGATGTATTCTAAGGATCAGAAAAATCCTTTTGATATCTGCGGAGCTTCAAAATATATCTAGTTCTGTACCCATTAATCAACCTTGGAAAATAATGAAACGGACTGGTATTAAATCTCACCTAGCATCATGTGTTAAATAATTTACCAACAGTCTCAAACTGGAGTTAAGATTAGAAATAAGCTTTCGGATATATTAATAAGTAAGACAAGACTATTGTCAAGGGCCCCCAAATTTGTGAAATACATGTTTAGAATGTTTTGTAACAAAATGGATCCTGTTGAGGTATGGGTTTTCCCTTTATGTATGTATCGTATCCTTTACTGCTTTGAGACGACCAGGTATTGATTGCTCATAGCAGACAGGAAGCTAAGTTTGTGATAGGAAAGTTATTGGTAGCATAAAGACGACGAAAACTTAGGGTAAACATGGGCAAAGCTGACTCTCTATTAATAGGTGGAGATGGTAAAAATATTAATTTACTCCGAGAACTAAAATGGCAGTAAAACGGTTTATGCATTGAAGTTCCTTTATTTACGTATCTGCAAGGTGTGAATATGATGTTCAATACAGATTACTCCAGTTATAGCAAGGAAGGGAATCATGTAAACAATAGTTTGGTGCATAACGACTTGTGGGGCAGGGAGTTCGACTTTGTGAACATCTAAAAAGTAAGGAAATAGAAATGTGAAAATTTCCGGCAATAGCTGGTAAAATCCTGTCTCTCTTTTTCATTTTAGATCTCATTCTCCTGCCAATCACTGTCCATCTCGATTCTTCTACTGCTCCAATTAACTCTTGCCGTTTGATTCATGTAAAATTTTCGAATAATTCATTTACAGGTACATTTACCTGTATATCTCCGGTCTGCCCCCATTTTTCACAAGAGTTCAATCAATTGCCGCCAACAAAAGACCATTACATTACATTTTTGCGTTAACCTGCATTGTATATTTTAAGTATTTTATTACCCCACCTTAAAATTTAATCATGATTAATAGGACTACCACATGATCAACATGGTCCGTCCCATTAATAAAAGGTTAACTTGGAGAATAAATCTCATGTAGGAAGCACGGCTCCTCTTAGCAATGATGATGTAATTCTATTATTAGCCCCACCGTTTTACGGTAGCAGAGAGACAATGAGATTAGAGTGATTGAGTGCAAAACAGACTTATTCAACGCCTATTGCAATTTAATCCATAAAAATATTTTTCAAATGAGTACCTTTCTGCGATATGTTTTCTTAGGATGAGCAAGAAATCACAAGCACTCTTCTTTCATTTTCAACCTTTCGGAAATTCGACTATTTTCTCGTTTGTAACGATTATAACAAAATCCATATGTAAAAGCAGTAATTAACCAAAGGAAGATTTAGAACAACACCTTGGGCAATTCATATCGTAGTTGGTCCCACTTACAAGAGAAAATCATTATAAACGCTACTGTCCCGGCAGACTTAAAATATTTTTTCCTGCAGAAAACGTTCACTCAAACAAATTAATATTCTAAATTTCCGCATAAGGATATGTTTATCGGCATATACCTGTACACACATAATATTCAACAAGACCCAGGCAGATTATCACACTTCGGCAGATATAATATTTAATTTTTTCGACTAATATTAAGGGATCGAAATTACTGTAGACGACCGTGCTAGGGGAAACAAGGTACTTTTCTTTTTTTATTCTAATCACTTAAATATTATTGTGCCTGTACCTGTACTTATCATTATACACATCATTCAAATGTTTTACACATTCATTGTAACTAAAAAAAACTTAATTTTTGTTGTTGAATGTCTGGTGTAATGTAATCACCTCCTTCTACAAACCATAGCAATGTCTTTTATGGTACCCTATATGAGGAGAGATATAGAATAACCGAAGTCTAAGGAAAAGTGGTCCCTTTCACTTCTGGGGGGGCAGATGAAAAAATAAAACCAAAGATTCCACTGATGATCCTTCCATTTTTAAGATTTTATTTTAAAATTATAAGTAATTTCGCGATTCATTTTCATCGAATTTATATTTTATACTACTGCTAATTTATAAATTGCTATTGTTAATTCATAAAAATGTTTAACAACCAACTAACATACATGTATACCAATAGTCCCTGAATTCCTTGTACGCCAAAAAATAATAATATGTTCAGATATTTGAAACTGTATACAACCAAATAGCACCCTAATATTGAATAAGACTGAAGGGTATCCTGACATTTATTTTAACTGTCGTAAATATTTACGCGTACTTGTTATAGCTGCGCATATTTGTCTGAAGAGGTCGCTTCAATTGCCCTGAAATGGACTAGAATCTCACTACATTAGAGAATAGTTTAATATTAAAAGTGCTTAAATGCTTCAGAAAAATTATTATTTCATTTTTCTCATAACTTTACCTTTATTTTATTTATAACATTAGTTAGAGGTCCCTTCGATTTTAATGCAACAGTTTCAGAATGTAAAAATCATTCGCCTCGACAGGAATTGACTAAATTTCAGAGCTTAAGAGGACGCCTCGATAGCTTAACAGGTTAAAAGCACTCAGATGGATATCGAGGGATCCGGATTCGTATCTCGGTCAAGACAAATAATTTTTACCCTCTGAAATTTTTGCATTGAAATGCATATTAGCGGATGACTACGTTAAAAGTTACTGTTGCGGCATCTCCCGCAGTTACTTGGAATTTCATTCGATTTATTCAAATATACATTAAACATGTGCCGTGTGCAGTAGCAATCTAGTTTCTTATATTATACAGGCATGCCTTTCCTCCGTCGGGGTGAATAATATAACTCTTGCCCTCACATGACCTTTCTTTGAAATGAAAGCTTTCAGGTTATAGCAATTAATCACGCCCGCCCTGTAATTATGCTGCCTCGCATTACCCGCAAACCAATCTGGTTGCCTAAACTTCGGGGGAGAAAATAAGGCTGCTAAAGCTCTTCCTTAATCCCATTTCAATTACCTATCTCTTCGTCATGTCACAAATTTTCGTGTTTTATAAAATCTGAATGCTCGTTAATAATGTTTCACGTGTGTCTAGCCCTCCATTATGTAGGAATAGGTAGTAGCGCTTGTTCATCCAGAATTTTCGGAGGAAAAAAAATATGAAAAGACATAGATTAACAAGATTAATGGAAGAGGTTAAATGAATGGAAGAGATTATCTTGCAAAAAAAACAGGAGCAAAAGAATTAAGAAAGAGAGAAAGTAGGTTTGAGTTAAAATCCTACCAACCTTTTCTTATGAACGTACGTACTTTCCTACGCACATAAAGTATATAGGTGTATTGGAGAAAGACTTATTAATCGGGATTGAATTAAGCATCTCATGGAAATATATATTTAAAAAATAAGACAGGTGTTATTACTCAATAGTTAAGTCACATTTGCTAAAAAAACGGAAAGTACTCGTAATATGAATCCGTAGAAGAAAACATTAATTTTTTTTAGGTAATCTACCGGTTAAGGTAGGTTTTTGGATGGACCCAACTATCAAATAAACATTTTGTGACTCCCCACCTAGCAAACTAATCTATATCAGGTCCCTCTTCACCTCGGTGTACTTCTTTCCTCCCTTCATCTCGTCCAACATCCCTATCCTGTTCCTACCCTTACCTCGCTTGCCCAACATTCTTCCCTCTATTACCCTCTTCAACATTCCACTACCGCTCAATACGCCCTTCATCCATTTTTCCTGCCTCCATAGGATTTCTCTCAACAAACCCCTCTCCTCCCCCACCATTTCTAGTACTTCCTCATTTGTTTTCCTTTCGGTCCATTTCACCTTTTCCATTCTTCTCCACACCCACATTTCAAAAGCCTCCAATCTACGTCTATCCTCCTGCTTCAGCGACCACGTTTCCGCGCCGTACATAGCTACGCTCCATATCAATGTTTTAATGAGTCTTTTCTTAACATCTTTACTCAAGGTCCCCGTCATCAACTCCCTCCTCCTTGAGAAAGCCTACTTGCCTAGCGCAATTCTTCTCCTTACGTCCCTACCACTTTGACCGTGTTGGTCCAAAACACTTCCGAGATATGTAAACTGTTCTACCTGCTCTATTTTTTCCCCGCCTATTTTAATATTTAGCTTAGCCTTTTTCTTTCTGGAAAATCGCATAACCTTTGTTTTATTAATATTTATTCTCATCCCATATTTATCGCACTGAACCTCCAATTCACTCAACAATGCTTGCAACCCCTTGGCTGACTGAGCAACTAATGCTTGGTCATCAGCAAACCTAACCGATTTTACGAGTTCCCCTCCGACTTTCATTCCTACCTCCAGTTCTTCCCATGCCTCTTTAATCATTTCCTCTACATATACGTTGAACAGTACCGGTGACAATGGGCAACCCTGCCTTACACTTCTTCCTAACACTGCCCATCCGGACTCTCCGTTCCCCACTCGCACCTGAGCAGTCTGAGACATGTACAGGTTGCGGATCAGTCTCCTGTCCCTCCAATCCATTCCTATTTTCTGCAATACACGCATTAATTTTTCCCAATCTTAATTATGGAATTATAAAATATGCAGAGAAAATCCGCCAAATTTGTTAAAAATAGCCTCGAAGAAGGCGTAAGCTCAACGAATATACTGAAGGAATTAGTTTAATAGCCTCTTGCTTCTCGTAGGGATCAGACAAGATCCTATGACTTTTATAAAGTCGCGGGGCACCTGTATTTTCTTGAAACAGAGTGGCAATTATTATTACACCAAATTAAATTTGTAAATTTGACCAGTGGGGTAAAGCAGCTTAATAGATTCAAATGATTATTCTTCCCTTTCTGGAGACGCAGTCATAACAAAATCTAACACGAGTTAAAATCCTACCAACCTTTTCTTATGAACGTACGTACTTTTCTACGCACATAAATTATATAGGTGCATTGGAGAAAGACTTATTAAGATAAAGATTAATTCCTGAAAATTTCCATTTCATTTACAATTTTCATTATTTGTCTCTGGGATGTTACCGTAGTTGAGGGTGATGTTTGGATAATATGTTTGTCTTTCGCTCGCGGAAAGGCGACCGGGGGACAGACAGCATATACGACTTCTCTTAGCTGTAAGAAACCCCAGAGATTTGATTCCAAGAGATCTGCTTGCTTTATTTCCCTTGATCATCACTCAAGACAATCTCGAGGAAGCCTTTTTTGACTTCACGAGTAAGCCTTCTGAGGACTTCATTGATTCAGAAAATCAACTAGGTCATTTTACTTACTTTAATGGAATAAAAATGAGATATGTGGTGGCTTGGTATGGTTTTTAAATGGGAATTTGAACATACTAAAATCAATGCACGAACATTGCAATAATATTATTGGAATTGTGAAAACAAAGTTACCGCGATTCCGTAGATTCCATTCAAAACCTACATAAATTTATAAGATTGGAATATTGAAATGAAAAATGAGTTATTCCTTTTGTCTCACTCAACGGCAAAAACCGAAGTCGGTATTGAAGGGAAGAACTAGATAATCGACATGGTATCAACTCGTCTCTTCAATACTTTCCATTGATCGATATCAAACGCGTTGCTTGAAAGGGAGGATGATCGTCTTTATCAAATCGTATTAGGGAGAACGGATGTTTAATTTGAAAAGAAAGAAAGATTTTATAGAAATAAAGAACGATCGAACTCTTCAAAATGTTATTCATTAAGTAAACGAGTTAATCAATAATTGGCAGATGTAAATAGCCATCTATCCTAACTTTTTAATAAACGCTGTAATAGCGATCATTTCTATTTTCATGTCTCACATTCTTGGTTGTCATTTTTGGCACTCATTAAAAAAGAAGAAAAAAAATGGTAAAAGGTTCCTAAAAGCTGGTAAAAATATGAATGAGGAGTCGAGTTTTGCTTTTTCCAAACTTTCTTCAGAAGTTATGAACTCGTGCTCTCGACCCTAGTTTCAAATTTTACATTAATTTTTATGAAAAGTTTGGCATGTGCATTATTTATTTTTCATTTCAATAAATAATGAAGTATGTATCAATTTATTCATGAATATCATACACGTGTTAAAGTTGGACTTCTCATTACGGATTACTTTTTGAAACGTTCATACTCTCTGTAATAATTTTTTATTAAAAAGAATGTTTTCCTACATTACGTTTACATCTAAAACATCTAATCAATAGCCCGAAAGCCGTCCTAAGGACAAGGGGTTTTAAGTCACCAGTCATACTTCATCTAAACCAGTACTTTCACGTATGCGTGGCCCTCCGTGATTCACTTAAGGAGCACATTTAAGGGAGCGACCGGATATCATTCATGCAACATCCGTTTCACTCATAACAACTTTTATGCTGCTAGTAACTGCTGCATTGACTACTTGTACACCAAGAATACAATTAATGAAAATCCGACTAGGGGCCAATTATTACCAGCACTATTATTAAAAACGAAGTCAGAGTCCGTGGCGGGGGCTTTAGGTTTACAACATATAGGTCTACAGGTCTACAACAACATCCTGTAAATACCTCGCGATCCAACAAAAAGGTTTAAGGCAGGGGTGAAGGCACCAAATAGTGTGGCTAAGGCATAATAGATAGAAATCTACATATACATCTACACAATGTCCTGCAAGTTGTCACAAGGGCGTGTGGCAGGGGGTATTAAGTCACTACCTGCAAAACAAACTAACACCACATCAAAACTAACGAATACAGAGACCATTATTCTCATGAAACACCCATTTTAACTTAAACTTATTGCAAATACACATAAAAGCAACTAGCATATACTATACATGCATCTACGAATGTACCAGATGTCTACGCAGCGTTTAATCTTGTCCTCACTTGTAAATCGAGTGAACTCACTATTTCTAAAATGACTTTGATTTATTACTATTATGAGTTGAGGGGGAATATAACTTACATGTTTCTTACTAAATCCGCCAGTACCTACCCATTTCCGTCTCACTATTTCTCCCTTCAGTTGTTTGCCGGGAATAGTGCGTGGTAAAATAAATAATTGAAACTAACTCCTCTGCAATTTGTCGGAAAAATATTTTGTGACAGTTGTCTGTCCTACTTATGAAATTTATGGGCTGAATTACATCTTCTCCGTTGGATCCAAAATCACACGATTAGTATATTTGCAATAGGATTAGTCTCGCTCTGAGTCCAAATAATTGTGTTCATACCAGATTTTGTACTAAATGTGTGACGCTTTGTACTCTTTCATACGAATCTGGATATATTTCTCAAAACCTAAAGTATTAAATTACTAGGGACTTAATTTATATTATATTTTTTTATGCATAAATAGGAGATATAAACATGAATTATTTGTGTCAACGCTGGAGAAGCTAGTCATCGTTTTACCATACGTATGTCGCGAGAGTATGTCAATTTGACTTTGTTGAAAGAGCAAAAAGGTCGAGAAACTATTCCTTGGAAGGAGGCGAGAGTTGTAAAAGTAACTACGGTGTTATCTACATATTTCAACAATATAGTACTTCGGCCATTTTAAAACTAGCCGGTCATAATAGAAACTTGTTACGAGAAGTGTTACTGGAGGAGAAGGATCCTACAAATGAATTTCACCGCGTTTCTAATCATTTATTTTAGCCACAAGAAGTACCCAGAACATTTATTTTGATTACATCACACTTGAGAAACCATTTCTCAAGGGAAATGTAATCTTTTCAAATTTTTGTTTCACAAAGAAGAATCCGAGCATTGGGAAATTTAGTCATATAACATCTAAGAGCCGTATACATCTGGAAGACAACGTATTCGGGAACGACTTTTTACTGAATCGCTTATTTGAATTAGCCCCAAGGGAGAAAATTACAGAGAAAAATATTAAGGATTAATTAAGAAAAACAGGTGATGGATAACGTGTGTGGGAGAAACGATGAAGGAATCTGAACGCTGGCAAACAAGAGAAGAGCTCGGATAAATGAATATTCGCATGTAAAGTCAATAACGATGTGATTTTGACTTATTGAGGATTTTAATAATTCCTCCGATCTACTTAGTACATTCTAGCGATCTAAATAAGTTTTTATCTGTTGTCTTATGAGTCTAGAGAGTGTCGTGTTTTAATTTGTGTAACAACCTGCTATAATAATACTCGTATTATACTAAGATCTTGTTTTCATCATCGACATTGATCCGGGGCTACATTTAAAGTCTAGATATCTCAGAGGTTCCCTTTTTACCTCAAAATTTAATGAATTCCCCCCTCCCTATCAAACTAATATTTCCACGAACAAACCACACCCCACAAAATACATGGGCCTACTCTTATTCCACGTGTAATATATTAATCCATAGATGTTGTTATATTTTGAATCAATTATAAACTGTGAGTTCAACTTAAAGTAAAGTCTATCTTTCAGAATGATGCCATTTGAACATTTCATAATGATTAGGATTTTTAGTGCGTTGCATTGATGAAAATTATTGTTCAAACAAGTCACTACAACAAATAAGCTAATATCATATTATTATATTGGCCTCAATGTTCATTCAAACCTCTTGGTTGATTTTTTCTTACTGCCCAACTCCCTCATTTTAATGACTCAGTTTACGCCATGAAATCTCCGTCCTCCCCTCCGCGTGGGGGATTCGAGAATACTTCAGTTTTTCTCCCAAAGGGTCACAATGCCAAAATTTTTCAACAGCATGCCCACCTTCTATTTCACCGGGGCCCATCTTATTTGTGGATTCTTCTTCTCATTAGCGGTTGATTCGCTCATGATTTCATCAGTCGACCCTCTTGTTTCGAAAGAAAATTACTCAATCGCAACTGTCCCTCCCCACTTTATTAGGTTTTCCTCCGGAGTTAATGCGGAAAATTGAATTTGCGTAATGGAACTTATTGCTTTTTCATCAGGCATGCAATCCACAATCGAGTCCACGGGAGAGGGGAGATGAGGGGTTGCTGAGTCTCTAAGGATTCTGAAAAAAGGCACTCTATATACAGCTTCATGCGAAATTATGAATGAAAATTGCAATGGCAACGTTATAATATGATGAGTTTCCTGCCCTTATACTTTCATATCTATATCAATTGGAAGGGCTAGAGATTGGATTGAAAGTAGGTGTGGTGGACTTCAAATCAGATAGATTTGCGAATAGTCAAGCTTTGGTGCTACAGTCAGCCATGGGGTTAAGATTATTACTTAGCGCATTTCAGAGTTATTGGAAAATTTGTGAAATAAGCACAAATGACAAAAAAACCTAAGTAAAGAGGTCTTAAAGAAATTGGAAGGCTGTGATATGCATAAAAGTTAGCAGACATGAAACAGATCGGGTAAAAGAGTATTTGGGGAATGTTTTGAGGGAGATTAGGAAAAGCGGTTGGTTGTGAACATTATATATTTCAGCCGTTCATGTGCTCCTTGAGATTTGTTTCTGTCATGAGCAGTCAGGCTGACGAACCGAAAATAAAAAGTTAATAAGAATCATATTTCTATGACAAAAAATAGAACGATTTGAATTTTCTCCCACGAAATATGATATTTATGGCTGTCAAGACGTTTAAAGCCACTTCTGCCAACTGAAAGAGCCCTTTCTCCATCTCCCACAGGAAGAACGTCAATTCCATAACTGCTAGTGCTGATTTTGAGCTCAAATTTGTTTCCTCACCTCATTTAATTTATTGTTATTTTCACAAGTCAAAAGGCTAGAATTGTGGAATACTTTTGTCTATAATAGACTAAAAAATCATGGTAGACTTCATTCACAATTTATTCAACGCCTATGATAATTTAATCCAATAAAATATTTTTCAAATGAGTACCTTTCTGCGATATGTTTTCTTAGGATGAGCAAAAAATCATAAGCACTCTTCTTTCATTTTCAACTTTTTGCAAATTTGACTATTTTCTCGTTTTTAACGTTTATAACAAAATGAATATGTGAAAGCAGTTATTAAACAAGGGTTCATTTATAAACACCTTGGGCAATTCATATCGTAGTTGACCCCACTTACGTAACTCTACTATTCCGGCGGACTTAAAATGTTTATTCCTGCAAAAAACGTTCACTCAAACAAATAAATATTCTAGATTCCCGCATAAGGATATGCTTATCTGCATATAACTGTACATATATAATATCCTAAAAGACTTAGGCATGTTTTGTGGCAAATGGTGGAACCCCACCAGCCATGTAAATAGCACGAAGAGTTGTGATCACATAGCATGAACGAAATAGTTGGTAGTTTAAAAAAAATATATATATATATATATATATATATATATATATATATATATATATTACGCAATGAGAAAAATTGCACGTATGAATTTGGTTAATAAAGAACAATTACCATTTTAATGGAAATCATTTAAGCAATGAGAAAGGGAAACAATCACCCTTAAAAACTATTTTACTATAATGAGTAAGGTAAAAGTAATACTATATTACCTGCGTTAGAGTAAAAAAACGAAATACTAATACCTTCGAAAACAGGTAGTAGGTTTTTCAAATGGGTAATCCTCCGACTTATTTAAAAGAAAAATGGAAAGAAACAAACAAATGAAACCTGCTAAGCCTATATCTACTACCTAAATACAGCTAACAATTCCGTAGCTAGAAGTAGTTGTGTCGCAGTTGTTTCTTTCTGTGACCATTTTCAGGAAAAACGATAACTTGAATCTGTTTTTCAATCTCCCCGATGCTGAAGGTAAAATAGTCTTTTCTTCTACAAGACGATGGAATTTTCAAAAACAACTGTACATGGTTTGTATACAAAATATCTGGAAAGTTTTTGAAAAAGTAGATTAATTTCAGATACGGCTACAATGCCTCAAAGTTCTTCAAAATACGCCCCTACGCGTCGACATACTTTTGTCTTGGTAGACGGATTCCGGAGGGTCCTTAAGGGTACGCGTGTACGCTTCTTTGATGGCACTTAGGCATGATGGTGTCCTTTGGGGAAGTGTTTCTATTTTGGGAATAAGAAATAGTCTGCTACTGACAAGTCGGGACTGTTAGAGGATTAGTGAATCGTCGCGATACCATTGCAGAAGGTCTTCGCGAGCCAACACTCAAATCTGCTCCTGTCGTCCGTCAAGACCTTCTGGAGGATGAGTTTAGTTCACATTTTTCGTATCGCCAAATGTTTAGTGATAATGGCCTGCACGATCATCTTATTAATGCCAATACAATATGCGATCATGCGCACACTTAACCGAGGGTTGAGGATTTCAGCACTTCACGCACACGTCAGGAAAACATTGTTACCGATATTTTTATACAAATTTTGTACCTCCCCCGAAAACCTTAGATCTAACTCAAATTTACTATAGAGATTCAATCTATATACATAACAATCTTAGTGGTCTGGTGGTGGAAGAGTATTGCCTCATGGCGAACCGTTGGAAGTCACCGACCAGGCCAGCCTGTCAACTTCTCCCGAAACCACATTCTTCCAATCCCACCCTTTCTCTCGTTTCCTCCCCCCCCCACAATCTGTTTTCAATAATTTTCCCCTCCCTCCCGCCAATCCCTTTTACCGCCCACCAACATTCTTGCTCCCGGCGAGGCCACCCGCTGGCAAGGTCCTCTCAGCGAGAGGTCCAGACTCTCGCCAAGGTAGAAAGACGTCTGCGGTGATAAGGAGTTTCTTCGGAAAATCCAATCCCCTCTCGCAATGAACCCCCAAACCCCTCAATCGCCATAAATTACCCTCCGAGGCAACCCAGAAAACCTTCGGGAGGATTTTTAAAGAGGAGATGAGATAAGGCCTTTGATGATGAGCCATCGCGTACTTCCCATCCATACTCGTGATGCGGGGGAAGTCGGGAAAGTGAGGTCTCCCAACTAAGGGTCCTTCTTCCATCTTCTCCGGATGGATCCGATTAGAAATCATCAGACGTTCGCCCCATCCCGCAGATGGAAGACGTCCCCACTTCTGAACTGATGAAGAGACACCAGGAGGCGGCCAAGTCTGAGACAGCCGATTTTTTTACCCACTGTGTATTGGCACTCTGATCTTTTGAGTCGATGGACATGGGTACACCCTGATCAATTTCAACATTGCTACATTTTGTCACCATGCGCCATGTGTTTGTGTTACGCCACCAACTACAGAAGTACTTAGGGCAATAGACTAGCATCCGTTAGAGATAGACGAGATGTTTGCTAAAGGTAGTATTTTAAGGGAATGGTGTGAGAGTGTGGTGAGAAAAACCTGGGGTTGGCAAATAAGCCTACTCGAAGCGAATTAGGACATGGGGTCACACAGTTTAACGTCCCCTCTGACAGATGGCATACTGTACTCCAGGTGAGATGCTCTCCGTATGGCACCCAAGAAGGGTTCGGAATACCCCTGAAAAAATTTGTCATGGGATTTGATCGTTATTATTCGTGATGGGAAACAAAAAACTAGCCACTGCACCATAATGACCCCCTTGATATGCCATTATAAATGTTTGATAAATATTTGCATTCTATATATTTTTTTATTTTTGGATAAACGTGGTTAAATTATCTTAATTTTGCAATAATTTCCCCAAATAAAGATTATTTTGATCGAACTATTCAGCAGTTAATCTCCCTTAAATTCTCATACATATCTACATTGGTCCCTGGAATCCACCGTTAGGGCTTTTGGCAAGGGTAGGTCCCAAACCAAGAAATTTAACATCAAACTTACGTGTTACTGAGTTATTAGTTGCAGATATATATGCTAATGTATAGATATATATAGATAATAATAGATATACGAGCTCGTATATGTTAATTAACTCAAATAATGGTAAGAATAATTTTTGCGACTACAAACACTACGGTATCTCATTGTAAAATACATCTCTATACTTGTGAAATGACCTGTTGGTAAGAGTACCAATAAAAAAAGTATAGATAAAATTATGATAATGTGATAGGCAGCTTAGAACAGAGTTTTCTTCCCCTGAGTCAATTGTGCTGTCACTTATTCTGTTTCCTAATTGTTCGTGAGAAAAATAACTTCTTCAATTGTTCAATTCTAACCTTGACTCTCCAACATCATTTTCAAGATCTGTGCATTCATTGTATGAGACGGGGTAATTAATAAAATGTTGACATCAATGCGAAAGTGCATCGCAAATTCCCCTATTGATATCGCCAACCAAGTTAATGAGAGGATAAAAATTATTCCCTGCGTCAGCATAAAACCAATAAAATACATATTCATCTACTATTTTAAATCATGCATGTATTTATTTGGTTTTAGAGACTCTCGGTCGTGGATTTCCAATAAGTATGTCACTTTCTATTAGTTACTTACAGTTCTTTCAAAGTTCGATCCTTCTACGCAGGGTCTTAAATAATTAACTCATATTCAGGGTGAAGTCAAGCCAACGCGAAACAATACCTCTTTAATTCAAAAATGTCCTCGTGATCGACAAATAAATGAAAAATTTAAATAATTTCATTACACTTGGACGTAATTTTAAGAGTACCGCAGGGAAGTTAATTAGGGTCCCTTCTCTTCTCGTTATACATTAAAAGACAAACCTATCATATTAGCAGTAACATTAGATCATTTTCAGATGGTGAAAGAATTTACAGAGCCCTAGTTCTATTGAATGCCCTAGTGTATAGTGTCCTACGGCATTTAATGCTCTATAAACGGTATACCTCTCAAAATGACTCTAGTGTCTTAGCCCGGATATTGGAATAGTGTAACAAATTTGGGATAGATCAGAGATAGATGGGAAGTATCAGAGAATGTACAGTGCTGACATTTTGGATTAAAAGAAAAGATAAACAAGACGTCAATTTTACAATTGACGGAATCGACTTAAGCATCTCATGGAAATATACATTAAAAAAATAAGATAGGTTTTATTACTCATTAGTTAAGTCATATTTGCTAAAAACACGGAAAGTAATATGAATCGTAGAAGAAAACATTAATTATGGAATTGTAAAATATGCAGAGAAAATCCGCCAAATTTGTTAAAAATAGCCTCGAAGAAGGCGTAAGCTCAACGAATATACTGAAGGAATTAGTTTAATAGCCTCTTGCTTCTCGTAGGGAACAGACAAGATCCTATGACTTTTAGAAAGGCACGGGGCATCTGCACTTTCTTGAAACAGAGTGGCAATTATTATTACACCAAATTTAATTTGACCAGTGGGGTATAACAGCTTAATAGATTCAAATGATTATTCTTCCCTTTCCGGAGACGCAGTCATAACAAAATCTAACACAAGCACCCTCATTTATTCATTGTAAGACAAAAGTTTAAGAATTCAGCTAAATACACATCTACATCTACATAATACCCTGCGAACCACCGCTAGGGGGTGTGACCTGGGGTGTAATTTTACCACCCATAAAACAGAATACAACCAAATCTGACGCATTTAACCGTACCTTCAACCTTTCTTCATAACGTATTTCAAGAATTCAATTCTCTTCATTTTCTCCATTTCTTTCTATTAACTAATTTATATTTATATGCACGTATGAACTGATATTCCTGAATGTAAGACTGGTGCCCTAACCACACCACACGAAACATTCACAATAACTTCCCTGGACCCGAATCGAAGACTCGTTTACCACATAATAAACAGTATCATTTACTTTATTGCATGGCTTATTTTATTTGTAATTCATTCTAATTTTATATCCCTAATTGCATCTAAATCTACACTATACCCTACCAGTCGCCTTAAGGGGCATATGGTGGGCGATATTATGGCACCAGTTATTCGTGCATAAATATTAGTATATACAGTCACATCTACATATGCATAAATACCTCGCGATACGCCAAATATATATGTGGCAAGGGCTGCGAGCATCAGGTGGTATGGGTAAGGGATAAGGGAGTAGAAGGTAAAAGGAAAAAATCTTCGCTAAAAGACCTCAAATAACGTGCAATTTTTATTATTATAAGGTAATCTACCGGTTAAAGTAGGTTTTTGGATGGACACAACTACCAATTGAATATTTTGTGACTCCTAACAAAACACAATCCAGCAACCTACTCTACATCAGGTCCCTCTTCATCTCTGTGTACTTCCTTCCTCCCTTCATCCCGTCCAAGATCCCTATCCTGTTCATGTCCTTTCCTCTTTCGCCTAACATTCTCCCCTCTAGCACAGTCTTCATTATCCCACTGCCGACCAATACAGCCTTCATCCATTTTTCCTCCCTCCATAGGATTTCTCTCAACAAACGCCTCTCCTCGCCCACCATACCGAGTACTTCCTCATCGTGCAAATCTATATATATTAATTAAATGATTCCTCACATTTAAGGGCAATAAACGCTCTTCAAGTAAACAAACTGGATGTGTAAGATTTCTTTTTACTGTGGAGATGATCGTACTTTCAAATATTTATACTCTCCAAAATGTGATTGCTATGTAATTCGTTCCATACTTGCAAAATACTTTACTACGGGAGACTTTTTCATCTACATCTACATAAACACCCTGCGAGCCACCAAAAAGGTGTGTGGCAGGGGGGGGGGATTGACGAGAACTACTGCATTGTGAACTGGATTCTGTTGAAAGCTGAGCGAAATTGATTGCACCAGCCCCGGCGATATGGAGCGTTGAAGACGATATCATATCATTTCATAATAATTTTGGAACTATGTTGATCCCTTTCCTATTCACGATTAAGGGGGAGGTTGGGATACTTGCGGATTCCAGGTGGGATCTGTTTTAGAATTTTCCACTTTATATGGGTCAGTACAAAAGGTGTCTTTTACAAAAACATATACATTCCCAAACAAATTACAAAATAATTGGTGTGACTGACAAAATCATTAAACTTAAGTTTTTAATTTAATGACCTCGGGCACTTAGTAACGATTTTGTTATGATTGCCCATTGTGCGAAGGAATAACGAGTACTTGAATCGGTGGCATTATCTCTATCTTATTTTATCCCTGTGGCCAAATCTACCAATAGAATTTGGTTCCATAAAAATTCCCTCGGTGCTACAAGAAAACTCAAGTGCTCCCTACCTCTCTACGAGTCTAAACCGCGCGTGGAGTCTTTGTGAATCAAGAGTCTGCTAATCTAATTTCTCCAGAATATACGTCACGCCTACTCTCGTCTCGTAGCAAATTTTAAAAAAACCTAGGTGTGTCTCTCTGAGCCATTTTCTCTTTACCTTTTATAATTTATGAATAAAAAATTACTCCCTAAAATATTTTTCTTGAAGTTAATAACAAATTAGAATCTGAGATATTGATTTAAGTGATGAAGCACGTAAAACAGAAAGTTAGCAACAAATAGGATAAAACTGCTGGCACACTACTGCCACGATCATTGGAACAAGGAAGTCGGACGATGATAGGGATTACATCTACAACTATACTATACTCAGCAAGCCGCTGCAAGGGCGTGAGGCGGGGAATGTTAGGTTACCACCCGTAAAATATAATGAAATCACATGCAAGACTAACAATGCTTGTTAATCCACGCCATATACGTAAATACTCATATTCATGCAAACTCATTTTAACTTACGCACATTCAAATACAGATACTAGCTACTAGCTTATACATACACATGCATATGTACCTACAAATATATATGTCTACGCAGCGTTTAATCTCATTTTTTTACGTTTTGGCTCGTATTTATTCTGATAACACAGGCCAACAGTGTTTTTGGTGCCGGAGCTTTTAATGTTGATTTAAAGAACAATTGGGGTGTTGAATCCAATTATGACACTAGTTTTTTCCTATCATCTGTAGTTTTGAAGATATAGATATGTTGTTACTTACGTAAAAAAATCTTCTACATGATGATATGGGAATATTATATTAATAATTATTTTTTTATAATTATATAAATATATTACATTAAATATTATATTTTAATTATAATTATCAATCAGAGATGAAATACCAATGGAGTTCACGTACTCGTTTATGGTGCTGGCTCTAAGTAAATGTAAATAAAAGGAGAGAAAACGTTAAACTGAATAAAAATTAGATAAACGTTGTCATTCTAGTTGTAAATAGGAATGTTCAATCATTTCATTACCACAGTAAAATATGACGCAGGGCCATCGTCCTATTTTTCGAACTTAAATCGTGGAAGAGCTTTGATGATGAATCAAGTACTTTTATGTAATACCAGTATTTATTTCTCGCTGCAAGTTAACGTGACCACCACGATCAAAGTTGATGAATATTAGGGAATTGCGCGCGATAGGAGAGGCAATACCACTGACGCCCTCCGAGCCGTTCGATTCTCCCCCCTTAATGAAGCCTCTTCTCAGCCGTGCGCCTACACCGCCGCGCTCGGTGCAACCCTAAACTGGCTTAAACCTGTTCCCTAATCCTCGGGCCGCGATCATTTACTCCCCTGAGCCCATGTTAACGTGTCTAATCCTTAATGAAGATGGATCGAGAGAGTGAGAGGGAAGGAGAGAGAGAGAGAGGGAGGGACCTCGCTACCAATTAATGCACATCGTTTATTTTCCTTGCTGGTCCAACTCCCAGAACACAAACACGCTGGCTCGTTTTGTGGTAAAAATCAAAACCCTCCCACTGCCTCCATCCGCGTAGACTTATCTCACCAAACTGTTCGGTAACCGTCAAGTCCTAGGTGGCGTAGGGACATACAGACCTGTAGATTTGATTGGGACTAAACAGTAATAAAAAATTATTACATTTTCTTTAATGAAATTTTAATTTTATGATGGATAATTAATTTTTCATTGATCCATTCAAGCTAGAATTTAACTACAGATAGGTTGAGTTTCGGATATATCACACTGAATTGCATGTTTTACAAAGAAGCATCACAGTTTTTAAAATATCATAATGACAGTTTGCTTCTATCGTTGTTGTCTTAAATGTACGATATTGCGCGTGTGTTAGGAATTATTCCTGTTTTGAACATGTTTGGAAGAATTACTTTTTCCTATATCCATTTTTTTAAATTTATACTGCAAGTTTTATTAAATTTTCCATGTTAGCGCTTTTATTATTATTATTAGAAGTAAACTAAGGGTCAGAATAGAATTTTGATCGAGTTATTAGAGCCGTTGCACAACATCGTGGTTACTTACGTGCTAAGAGCTAAATACATTTTCGACAAAGAGGTTTATAATGCACCGAAGATCATAGTTTCCCGATTGGAAAAATATGTTTACATAGTCAACTACATCTGCTGAATAACCCACAACCCGCCGCAATGTCATACCGTCCCAAACCGCCTTCCTCGTGGCCGAGCATCCGGTCAAGCCCAAGGTGGCAACGATGCCCCAGCCGGACCGCAGATGCCAGTATAAATTACGCTTCCTCGATAGCTCAAGTGGTTAGAGCATCGACCCGGTAAGTCAAAAGTTCCGGTGTTCAAGTCTCGGTCAAGGAAATATTTTTCTGCTCTATTCCGCCTTCCCCACCTCTCCTGTGTTTGTTTTTTATGTGTGTTCCTATCCCTTTTCCTTGTATATACTTCCTTGTGAGTGAATATATATATATATATATATGTATGTATATGTGTGTATATATATGTATATATATATACACACACGAGTATATACCATAAACACAGTAATCAACCTGGAGGGTCGGTTTGGTAGGAAATGGTAGACTTAACCCAGTACTAAGCCCGACGATGTGTGAAATTCACACATCAGGGTAGGGGGGGCAGGGTAGTTCCTTTCTCGGTGCCGGTTATGATTTCCCAGACAATCTGGTACCCGAAAAATTACCTAGCTTGTGCACCCAAAGGGACTTGAACCCGGGTACTCCGGTTAGTAGTCCACGCTTTACCCCCAGACTACCACGGCCCATATATATATATATATATATTTATATAATATATATATATGTAACATATTATATATATATTTTGCATGAAAGTCTCACGGATGTAAATAATAATTCAAATGAAGAAGCGAGATGGCGCTTGTAATCAAATATGTAGAAAAGCATATTAAAATAGACGCGTAATTTTTGGTGGAAATAAAAATGGACTCCATAATTCCGAAATTTGTGGTGGAAAGACTACCTTCCTCCGCTTTCTCTGTCAGTAATAATTGCGAAGTGGGAAATTAAAATGGCACTTCAACTATTGTTGCTTATTTTAAACCTCGGTGGACGATGTTAAAATACATAGACCATGCCCCACAGCACTTGGGGACACGAAACCATTCGTCCAAGTGGGTTGGGAAGCGAATGTTTAGCAGTCGCCGTGACGCACACAACCGCCCTTGACGACACAGATTGTTAGAGGGGGAAAAAACTCAAAGACGGTTTCGGCGGGAGCTACGATACAACGGCGGAGAGCGGTTTGAGTGGACTTCTGACGTAAAGCCTTGATGAACGATGCCCTCGAAATATTTCATTGGTCTCGTCGTCCCTCTCGCCCAAATTCGAATGACATTTTGGTCTCGAGGATCCATCTCGCATCTGTTTCCTCGAGCGGAGATTTCCGTTTCCCAAATTCGATGGTCTTCAAGAATTTCTTCAGTTTTCGTGACCTCTGCGACGCGGACCGCCTCCCCTAAATCCACACCCCTTTCCCTCAAAATGCATACATGATTGGGCCGCGGGAAGTGCAGCGCGGTTGTTCAACGAGGAGATTCCGCGTCATCTGCGAATTTCCTTAACAGATGATTGCAATTCTCACTCTCTGCCTCCATCTCTCCGTTCTTGAGCTATTTCGGATTATCATTTCAAATTGGGAGGAAGTTTGGGGCTAAGGAAATCGAATTTATTAAATATATTTTTTTCGTGCTTCATCCAAAATTCACATCGTTTTTGGTTTGCCAGGCATCTCCGACTGTCATTGAACTGTCCTTCGACACATTTTGACGCACGAACAAGATGGTATTTCCGCTTTCCACTGGAAACCTACCCCCAGATGTTTCGGAAATTCCATCAAAGTATATCTAAAGCTGTGTTTTCCAAACCTTATATTCTTCAACGACTAAAACTGTATGATTTTCCCCTGACATGGTATCGAACAAAGTTATGAGAAGGTATAACAACGGAGTTTAAATGTAAAAGAAGCATAAGTAAAGCTGTCTATAATTTCGTCGTCTTCTCTGAAAATCGCTGATACCCCATCACATTTCCTAGCTAGGGTTTGTGTGACCAAATGAAGATTTATTCTCTAATGTTTACCGATTTAGGTTATTTTTATTGTTGGTCAACCAATTGATTCATCTACAAAAAATAATTAAAATTCATCTGTAACTCGAAATCCTATTATTTGAACCATCGGTTGAAGACCTTTGACCAATTAAGAAGGTATGCATATAGGCTTTGTAATGTTTTCTGAAAAAAAAGGCTTTACAATGTTTTCTGGAAAATTTGCACGCAGGAAATCTATTTTAAATAAATTGAAATTTGCATCAATGATCTCAAAGTAAATTAGGTTAATTTTCGTCTTGCTAAATTAATTGATCATTTTAAATTTTAATTTATGCTTGTGGATTGTTTTTTTAAGAAATATCTTTTCCATTATGTAGAACTTTAATTTAATGTATTATCTTTCCCTTTTTCTTATCACAGATTTATTTCTCGACGATTTTCACCACGTGCAAGGTTCCTGGCTACCTGACGGTGAGTTGGTACTCTTTTTGTTCTATTTTCAGGAGAACAGCATGTCATGGGTTGAAAAAATATTCAAAAGGGTTTCCCTTTTCAGAAGTATTTCATTTTGAACTACTTTTCACTCGTTTTAACCCGGAGTGGCTTTATTTATGTTAAATTTGTTGGTAAATATATAATTTAAGAAGTCCAGTATTAATTATGTTTCATTATTCAATTGTTTTATCGGGACCAAAGGCAAACTCGCAGCCCGCACGTATTGAGCGTAGGAAAAATATGCTTATTCTTTGACTGTAATTTTTCAATGAATGCTTTTCCCATAATATTATAACAATATTATTGTAAGTAACTTATCATTTTGATGACGCATTGGTATACTTCCGATCCCATTGAATAAAACAGTCTCCCAGCATGAAATGTGTGCCCCACCGGAGGGAAATTAGAAAATGATGCTGCGCACCTCCAATAAGGTAAAAAAATAACAATTTTTCGTTAAAACTTATTTTATCTTACATTCTGGAAATTTAAGATAAAAATGTCTACTTGAACTCTTTTTCGTTTAACTACCTCTTTATATTAAATTGTTCAAAATCCTCAATACTTGTTTTGCTAGAGGGGGAAACAAAATCTTCTACGCGTGGATCTACATGTACAAAAAAATTATTCGCATAATAACTAATTCTAATAATAGAGCTCCCAGTAAACCTATTTTTGAAAAACTAGAAATCTTACCTGTTCTTTGTATATGCATTCTTGAAACAGTGTATCTTATTAACAAAAATCAGGACATGTTTATTAAAAACTGTGACCTTCATAGTCATAATACGAGAAGTCAAAATGCATCCCATGTAAGTCAGCACAGAGTAAATAAAACGATTAAAGGGATAGATCATCAGGGAATACGTATGTACAGCAAATTGCCTGCTTATATTAAAAATATCAAAAGTTTCTTTAAATTCAAGTGTGCCGTGAAAAAACTACTTTCATGTAAATTATTCTATAGTGTAGATGATTTTCTAATGCATACCATTTCAAATGTATAACTGAAATGTGTTAATCCCAAAAAATTGTAAATTGTATGTATTTGTGCTTTTCATATTGTTTTGATTTTGCATAATGTTTTTTTTTATTTATATGAAGTGTAAAACATGTATTGACAAAGCCATGCATAATTCTATGCTTATGGTGAATGAATAAATTACAATTACAATAACATCTACATAATACCCCGCAGGCCGCCGCAAGGCCGTGTGGCTGGAGGTGTCAAGTCACACTCTTAAAAGAGAAAAAAACCACATGCAAAATTGAAATATTAATGCAAACCTACACGCACAGTGGCGCATATATTCAAGCAAAAACTCCTTTAACCCACACTCATGCAAAAAGATAGTTTCAATCATTCCTTTTTATCGCGCACTGTTCGTGGCAACAATGACTACCAATTAGCATACAAATTTACCTTAGAATGTTACAAAAATGTGTCCAATAACGTGCAAAATAGAATTTTCAAAAAGTGAATAAGTAGAGTCTTAAAAAAATACAAGGAAAATTGATCAACACGATCCCGATATGTCGGCTATTGTCATCGGATACTCCTTACCCCAAATTCCAGTCGTAAGAAGAACCAGTACCCAAAGTAGGAGCCCTTAAACTTGAGGTTTAAATGTGAGGATGTAATTGTAACTAATTCATCCGATAGTCACCATGCAATAACAGATGATAATAGCTTTAACATCGAATAACTTTGACAGTAGCCCCAGACGCTGAAAATATGCCCTTTCCCCGTAGGAAGTCTCCGAACTGAACAGATTCCTCAAGCAATTTCTCTTATTTATAAGGCCTGTAAAGTAAACATTTAAGTAGTGGTCGCAATCTCTTGGCTTTAGAGGTACGCTTGCGAGACGAAAGGATGAAGGGTGTAAAAAGTTATTGAGGACGTAACACAAAAACCTACATAAAATATCATATGAAAATCACCACCCCCAAAGATACTTGAGAAAGGAGGAAAGACGAGCGACTCAAGAAAATGGGATTATCTGGAGAAGATAGCTTCTGAAGTAGCAGTAGAGATATTCGGAAGTAAGCATTAACTGACAAAAAGTGACCAATGATAAAAACAGAATTGAGAACAACTGCGGGACAGAAATTTAAAATCAAAAAACACAAACAGAGGTGAGGAAATACTGTATGTAGTTGGATGTTAGATAAAGGCCGAGGAAGAAAAAATAAGTGAACTGAAATCTACTTTAAGACTATGAAAGATAGCCTTGCAACGAGAAAAGTTGTAACGGTGTAAAAGCCATTGAAGTAGGATACATCGAGATGTGAAGTATGTGTCACTTCGATAACATTTTCTGAATTTAAAAGTCTTCACTTCACAAATTACAATCATACAACAGGGTCTTCCAGCGTTAGCTTTTATTGGGGTGAAAAATTCAAGGTTTAATGCACACTACTAAGGCAGTAAAGGAACAATAACATAATAAGTACAGATTTTTGGTGAATAAATACATGTCCCTACCAAAAGTTAGTTTGTACTAAAATTTGTTCTAAAGCAAAAGTTAACGTATTTTCAAAAATTGGCGCCTCAGAAAGAGTGCAAAATGAAATTTTTGAGCTCGTTTAAAAAATTCGAGACTTCTAACGATAATACGAGAACTTCAAAGTGCTAAAAGCTGTATACTCACATCATATCAGTTCACACAATGCGCATGAATGGGTTATAACATTAATTTTCTTCACTCGTCACTAATACATGAACAATGGTGATGCATATACTCTTTCAGAGAGAAAAACAAGTGAAGACTGAATCAATGGATTATTATCATAGCGCTCGGAGTTAAAACCAATAAAAGTCAATTTGGATTGGCCAAAGAAAAGTTGTGATATTGGAAGATCGCCGGAGGACTTAACAATAACGAAGAATTGTTAGGACGTAAGAAAATTATCATTGACAAGGAATTATTGGCATGTGCAGTTATCTTCTGATTGGTACACTAATGCCTCTCCGGAAAGATAATCGCAATAGATGTGTCTTATATGAGATTGATTGTGATCGTTCCATAGTTAAAAACTGGCAATCTTCCTGACGCAATTCTTATAACAAACAAGCAACAACTTCAATTAAGATCCAGTCTTTATAAGCGGAGGTTAAGTATCTTACAACTTCGGTTTACCCTCCTAACCTTTAAAATCAGATTAATGAAGTCCTGCTCCTAAAATTTTATAGACTAACTTTCTTTGAGAAATAGTATGGCATTTCTCTGATTTAAGAGACTAACTGCAAAAATTCTCGTACATATATAATATGGTAATCTAACGGTTAAGGTAGGTTTTTGGATGGACACAACTACCAAATAAATATTTTGTGACTCCTAACAAAACCCAATCCAGCAACCTACTCTACATCAAGTCACTCTTCATCTCTGTGTACTTCCTTCCTCCCTTCAGCCCGTCCAAGATCCCTATCCTGTTTCCGCCCTTTCCTCATTTGCCTAACATTCTCCCCTCTATTACCTTCTTCAACATTCCACTGCTGATCAACACGCCCTTCATCCATTTTTCCTGCCTCCATAGGATTTCTCCCAACAAACACCTCTCATCGGCCTACTAGTACATCCACCCTAGTACCTCACCTAGTGATTATATGCACTCGTAATAATAGGCTCAGAATATGTGTTGAATACGGTTGGACGAATAGCTTTTAATTAAAAATATTTACGTAATATCCGATTCATCAAACAGAAATCAGTTTTTGATCCCTAATTGCTGCTTGGTTAGATTCCACACTGTCCTCATTCTACCAATTAAAGTACCATAATAGACAGTCGTGAATAGAAACTCTATCTCGCGAAGATGATAAATATTTAGTAAATTATGTAGTAATGAATTTAGCCACCTGATAGACTGATTAAGGTTTTTAAATCGTTTACATTTAATATTTTAACTTTTTTACTATAATAACAATAAAAAAAATATGTATTTGTTAAAATTCAAGAAAAATTTTCAATAATATATCATTAATAATGCTTAAATGCATAATTTATAATTTTTATTTTATTTCCTGCGAATTTATTATTTTTATTATCATTACGCGCGGAAGGATGATCGATTGGTTGAGGATGAAGGAGATTTGGATGTTCCGGTCAAAAAATTCCAATGAAGAATAGCGCCGGCATCGTCGTTGTTATTCCGTACTTTTTAAACATGCAAAAGGACGATTCTCCAACTCTGCAGTCGTCAAATCGGTCACGGTATAAAAGAACTCCCCATGGATCTTGTTCCGGACGGATGAAAAAACATCATTGATTCTCAGGGCTGATAACAGATTTGGGTAATAGTTAGACGAGGGAAATAATGGATTTTGACAGCATATTAGGGCCTATCGGAGAGACCTAGGGGCTCTGCCAAATGGGGGGTAACGAAAGAAGATGGATAGATGAAGAGCAATAGCAAAGTTATGGAAAGAGACGAAAGCGGGACGAATGACACACAGAAAAATCAATTCGTTAATATGGATTCGGAACTTAATAATTCTATGGGAAAATACGATAAGGAGATTATTCCTCCTCACTTTGCAAAACCGCATGGCAGTATTCGTTTATCCCCAAAGTCTTACTAAATTTTTCACTTCTCATATTTAAACATTTTATTTGTAGGTTCTCCATTTTGTATTTGGTAATTTTCTAATTGACAATCTCTTATTAAACGAACACTTAAATAAAAATAGACGTTTCAGGCGTGATATGGTGGAATATCATGATTAATAAAAATTGGCAATTTTTGTGTGGGAAATTGCCACTTTTTATTGAAAACTTAAAATCACTGTGCATATTTTTTATCCACCATAACATTTAAAGACATATCATTCGCGCAGTTTGTACTCATACAATATCTTTTAAAATACAGACCTGACTAATTGTAAAACATATCTTTTGCCAAAAAGCCTTGGTTTAAAGGCTTTAAGGTAAAAGATTGTGGAAAAAATTATCCTTAGTTAGTATGTCTCCATCATAATACTTGCTTTCGTTACTCCACCAATCTCTTATAGTATGAAAGATACTATCAATAAATTATTTTCGTGCGCGGATTTAATTATTAGTAGTATTGCTCTATCGGCTTAGGTAAGGTCTTTGATGGACTCTGGGGCTACATAATACTGTTCTAGTAATCCCAAATTAACGTGGCACACAAAATATCCTTAAAACATAATTTAGATATTACAATATCTCATTCTTTAGCTCTTCAAACTTTTTACCTCCCTCATTTCCCTTCAAAATTTCCTTTCATTTATTTCCTCTGACTTCCTCACTTTCCAAGCATTATCCCCTCTAACACCGTTTTCAGCAACCCATTGCCCCTTAGTTTCACCTACCTCAACATACCTATAACTTTATCCCTCGTTTTCCTTTCCGTTAATTTTATATTCCACTCCACACTCATGTCTCCAAAGTCCTGTTGCTTGAAATTTCCAGGGTTAAATATGATAAAGTAGTTAAATATATTGATTAAACTAGTGATAGGCAAAACTCAATACGTCATTCATTAAGTGCACATTTCAAGTTATAAAACAGCCATTGGTTAAATAAATACGGAAATTATCATATGTTTACTGTATGAAAACAAGAAGACCGGAGCAGTTATGCAATAAAGGTGGGAAATACTTTTCAGACGTATATTTTATCTAGGCTAAAGCCATTACCTCGCATTTAGGTAGCTTATACATCTACATAGTATCCCGCCAGCCTCCGCAAGGGCGTGTGGCGGGGGGTGTTACCCCCCATTACGAGTTACGGGTCACCACCCGTAAAAGGGAACAAAACTACATTCAAAACCAACACATACATGCAAACCCATACCCACAGTGGCGTGTATATTCTTGCAAAAATCCTTTAATTTTATACGTATGCAAACACATATCTACCTCCTTTCATTCTACTCGTATACAGTTACATATACTATCATTTTACAAATAATTGCACATTAGGATGCAGTAAGAAATTTATCCAATAACGTGCAGATATAATTTGATAAGAAGGAAGGCAAAATTCCACTACCACAGGCACATGCAACTTATAAGATTGTATGTATGTATATAAGGCAGCTTTTGTACGAGATCGATAATAAGTAGAATTCGTGAGTACCTAGCAACAAGAATAAATAGCCATTCTCTTCGAAAACCCAATCGTTTAAAGAAAAAGTGCGCCGCCGAGTCATTTTTTCCGCCGTCCGCCTAAAGGACGTCAAACGGGGACGAAGTGAACGGTAGTCGGCGGGGAGAGGAGAGCAGCTGCGGGGGAGTGTGAGGCGGAGGGTCTGGAGGGGTTTATGCACTGCACGCGGTGGCTTTGAGTTTAGTGTTCTGGTTTTGGGTTTTCGCAGAATCACCTGTGGCCAATTAATTAAGGCGTTCCTGGGAGGGCGGCAAGGAGGAGGGATGATGGTTTCGGGGAAGGGTAGGACTACGCGGGGAGGCGGAGGAAGTGGGTATAAGGGGGTTAGTGGGGGAGGGGTGGAGATTCGTACGCCGACGGGCCTGGGGTTAGGATGTTGGATTGGGGGAAAGGTGGGGGAGGGAATGGTAGGAGGAAGAGTTTTGCTGTTGTTGGCTTTGGGGGACCCGGGGCTGCGCCTGAATGCATGAGAGGGAGGGCGTTGCGGTCGCGTCGCGGCTCGCCGTCCGAGGCCGCACTGCGCCTGCGCAGAAAAAGCCGGAGCGGTCTCGATGAATGATAATGAATGCGTGCTGAGGGGAGGGGAACGATAGCGGAGGTTTTGGAAGTATCCCCGACCACCCCTTCCCCGAAAGTCCCTTCCCCCTTCTCGCCCCTTGCTACCCCTTCATCTCTTCTCCCTCTCCCTGCGATCGATGACCATTGTTGTTCATCTCGCCACCTTAAATGGTTTCCGAAATCTCTGAGCGATGATTCGGAGTCAATTAAGGGGGGGAGGAGAGGATTGGGATTGTGAGAGAGAGCGAGAGAGGATTGGCGATTACTTTTGCGCCAAAAGGGGGGATTGAAAAGGGGATGAGGGGTGAGGGTTGTATTTGCCCGAGCGTCTACGCCATCCCCCGCATAATACTACGGCGAGATCGTGCGGAAGGGATTGTTTAGGACAATTGAGGAGAAGATGCAAGGAGAGGAAAGGTGAGATTTTGAAGGAAATAGTAACGTGAACACTCTACGTATTTATAAAATATTCCAGTGAATGGGGCATTTGATTTATTATACGATGAAATACCGTATTCTTGTACTATCATACGATTGATCCCCGTAATTCATCAATAATATCATTAATTAAAGTCGCAAAAGCGAAGCAAGACATGTATCCTAAAAACACAATTCATTTAAGTAGGCATAATTTAATGGAATCAATCATTAATTTGAAGAGAGTATATTTATATATTCATGGTATAATAATCAATTATGTAAAACGACTTCAAGTATAGGTAAACAAAAGAAGTAAATGCAAAGTAGAAACTACTTAAAAAAAAACTCTTACAATTTTTATGTAAGATATTTACCTAAATTTTATCTTGTATAAATATGTTAGTAATGAATGCCTCAACTTCTAGAATTTCAGTTGCAAGGATACAACTTTTCGTTCAGGCAATAAAAAAGTTGAATAAAAGTTAAGTTTTAACAAAAGACAGTGATTGCCCTCCATCCATTAATTTGTTTAGCTCATTATTTGATTCCTAAGTATCTATTTTGCAATAAGTAATCGATTTGATATTTCCACCCAAATATCCAAGCACCTATGTTCTACATATATCTCATTGCGAGTAGATTTGAAAAAACTGTTTACTGCATCTAACGTGTGTTGTTCTCAGGCCTCTCACAGCACTTCCTTTATTCTTCTAAGTTTCCATAATCGAGATCTTCCTTGATTATATCACTTCTTTTGTTCCAAAATTTCAAAACTGCGCGTTTGTCTCTATTAAGCATTAATTCTTATTCCTTACACCAATCCGAGATTATGTCTAAGTCTCTAGGGAGTAGCTCGCGATCTAGTTGGCTCCTTATTTCCCTGTAAACTACCGTATCGTCAGCAAATAACCTGAGATTGCTACTAACGTGTACGCTTAAGTCATTAATGGAAAATAATAACAGAAGAAGCCCTATTACACTTCCCTGGGGGACGTCCAAAGTTACATGCATCTCTATCCGTTGAGCACAACCCATCGATGACTTCTATTTGTTTGCGATTTGACAAGAAATCTCTAATCCAATTAATAATTTTCTCATTGATTCCATAGCATTTACGTTTATGTAACAATTTCATGTGTAGGACTTTATTGAAATCTTTCTTGAAATCTAGGAATACTGCATCGACTTGTATGTTGTTTTTTCCCGATCTAAGTGTATCGTGAATGAAAAGACCTAATTGTGTTTCGCAAGATCTGCTCTTCCTAAATCCGTGCTGGTTGTGGCTTAGTATTCTCCTAATATCAAAAAATCTCATAATGTTACTGAAAATAATGTGCTCTAATATTTTACAAGAGATCGATGTTAAACAAATGTGTCGGTAATTGATTGGTTTGTCCCTATCGTCGCCTTTATAGATGGGAATCGTACTTCCTTCCACAATTTGGTGGCCTAAAGTTCTCTCAGCCGTCAGCTCGTCAGCTCGAGGTAAAGCCTCCACCCCGATGGAATGCTGTATTTTTGGACTCAACTGAAGGCTGTTGTATTACACATAATTTATTTTTATCGGGGCCATCAGAATTGTTCTCGTTAAATGAATGTCCTCATTGCTGAAGACTCAAGTTTGCGCACTTCTATGCCAAGACGATGTTGGAGCGTCGCTTTGTTATTTTACGAGAAGAAAATGGTTTTCTCTTTGTTTTCCAAATTCCAATCAAAGCCAAACTTCCCAATTATTTTAATTGAGATACTTTGCCTGCTATGAGCTTACTTACTGATTAAACATTAATCTGATGAATTTTTGAATATGTGTCCTTCATAGGTAGAATGCTACTGGATAATTGGTGACTGTTTGCGATTGAGCCCACCCTCTGCAATTGGCTTCCGTACTTGCCCTCTTATAGTCAAGGCAGTAGTATTAATAGCATAATTTTCGTAATGTGTATAAAGAATATTGAATAAATACTCTATTTAGTCTCCCTCCTTCCACTTGCCCTTTCGGTGCATCACGGGGTGCCATGTGTTTTTAGAAGAATTGAATTCGATGTAGTATAATATTTTTTGTGTTTGGAATTACAAAGTCAATATTTTCATTTAATTTTAATACAGATGTAGTATTACTGGTTTTGTATATATATATATATATAACTTAGACAGCAACACACAGCACGAGAACACATAAAAAGAACACTCACACGTAATATCTTGATAATTTCGACGGACTCGAACTCCGTCTTCGGAAGATAAGATAGGACTGAGTCTAAGTTTTTCATTCAACACTTCCGTGTTACTTCGAAGAAATCATCTATATATATATATATATATATATATATATATATATATATATATATAGTGTATATGGTACAAAGGTTATACGATTTTCCAGAAAGAAAAAGGTTAAGCTAAACATTAAAATAGGAGGGGAAAAACTAAAGTATGTAGAACAGTTTACGTATCTCGGAAGTGTTTTGGACCAACATGGTCAAAGTAGTAGGGACGTAAGGAGAAGAATTGCGCTAGGCATAGAAGCTTTTACAAGGAGGAGGGAGTTGATGACAGGGACGTTGGGTAGAGATGTCAAGAAAAGACTCGTAAAAACTTGGATATGGAGCGTAGTTATGTACGGCGCGGAAACGTGGTCAATGAAGTAGGATGATAGAAGTACTACTATTTTGGATAATTTGGGGTAAACGTCGCATTTTGGGTAAAAATTAGTCTGGTGTGTAATCAACTCTCGCCACTTACCCTAACAGTGGGTTGGAGAATATTATGTAATGTAAAAACCTAATGTAACTTCGTTTGTTTTTCTTTCAGTTTATTTATTTTTTCAATTCTTCTCTACACGCACATGTCGAAAGCCCCCAGTCTACTCTCATCCTCTTTTCTCAACCAAAAACCAACCCAAGTGTCCGAGCCACACATCTATGCTCCATATTTTAAATCTACGGAAAGGTACTTTGTACGTTCCTCCCGGCGATTAAGTGAAATCTGAAAAACCGAAGAGCTTAATCTATATTTGTAGCGAGATTTAATAATAAAATCTGTTACAATTGAATCTCAGAATCAAAACTGCGATGATCTTTTATGGACTTAATACATTTCCGCCTTATAGCTTGAAGAGCCGGACTTCCACTGGAGCAAACATCGCGACCGGACCCCCGATCTGTCCACCGTTCCAGATAATATCTAACTTCGGAATCGGCACGCGCGCGACCGACTGCGGAGATGATTCTGAAGGTGGCTTATGTAGGATGAGATGAAGAGTCGTGGAGGAACGGACATACGCGATTCTTTTTGTCGAGAAATCGTCAGGAATTCAATACCGCGGCCGGGAGGAGAGGTAGAGAAATGAGTCTTACCCCGAACGGGGAAAAAACGAGAGGATCGTGGAAGGAGAGCTAGGAAGGGCAAAGAGCCATCGAAGTGAAGGGGAGGAGGACAGAAGGAAGTGGCAGGTGGGGGTAAAAGGGGTCGCTGGGGCAAGTAGGGAAGCTTTACGCTCCCCCTTCATCCCCACACAACCCTCACCACCATCCAACTCGGTCTTCGTTCTCTCCTCCCACACCCCACGACCATCGCCAAGGCATGGACGTCGGGATTGGCGAGATTCACATTAATGACTAATTCAGGTGAGGCACTTAGGGGGTAGGCTTGGAGAGGGAGAGAGAGAGATGAGGGTTGAGGAGGATATATCTAAGGGGGGAGGGGACGAAGGGGATGGGTGGGCGTCAAGCCTTACCCTTGACCAGACTTGAGTGACCACCGTCCGAACCTGCCCACACCCAATCATTTTCCTTCCCCCAGTGTGAAATATAACCTGTGCGACCCCGATTGACCTGCTTAAGGGAGTTCCGAGTGCCCCTCCCTCAGGCTGGGCTCTCCTAGAAGTAATTTAGTAGTCGCATCTTCAGATTTACATTCCTCTCTCGAACCTGGGATGGGAATGGCACTAGGAAGGTGTGGGGCAGGGAGTGTAACCAGACCGGGCATGCACAGCATACGAACGGATGAAGTTACGCTCTATGAATAACCCTCCCTACAGAAAAATACTCGGCCTCTAGTAAATACTTTTCAAACTCAAGAAAATGAATATCGTACAACCACCATTTCTAGTAAAATCATGTAACAAGAGCTAAATATTTATTTTTAAATAGAACCTTGACAACTTTAAATTCACATGTATGTATGAGTACGTACGTATGTATACGTACAAATTGGCATGCACAGATATATACACGCATACTCATACACTGAACTATACACATACATACACGCACATGCGTACCTAAATAAATACATACATATATATATATATATGTATTTATTTAGGTGTATATATATATATGTATTTATTTAGGTGTATATATATGTATTTATTTAATGTAAATTCACTAAATAGTCATAGCAAACACAGAAACTAAAACATATAAAAGAGGGACTCATTAGTTCTCGAATTTTCGGTGGTGCAACCACATTAGGAACAGAGTTCTGTTCCTAATTCCTCTTGAGAAAGGTGGTTGCACCACCGAAAATTCGAGAACTAGTGAGTCCCTCTTTTATATGTTTTAGTTTCTGTGTTTGCTATGACTATTTAGTGAATTTACATTATTGTGCACGTTAGTGGGTTTTCCAAGAAAGTGACTATGTATTTATTTAGGTATATATATATATATAGGTATATATATATGTATTTATTTAGGTATATATATATATACACATACACCTAAATACATACACACACATATATTATATATAAATACACGATGGTTCTATTTAATCCCAAGTTGATGTGAGTAGCAGCTGTTACTGTCTCCAATAGTTTTCGGAAAAATGACAGTCTATCTCTCTAATCTTGAATGAAATATATCTTCCATACTATTTTGGGATTTTCCAAATGTGTTGAATGTCTTTGGAAACTGATCGTTCTCAAATCTTCTTCAGAGATTGAGTATAAAAGTGAATCTTCGTTTTTGGAGGGGATCCCACCCTAAAGTTTTCAACAATTTTGTCACACTAGTTTCTGCGTCGTAAACTTCTTTGACAAATCTCGCTGCCCTATGCGGTACGCTATCTAATTCTTTTATTAAACCTGTCTCATGAGAATCACAGATACTGGCTGCATAGGAGGCGAGGTCTAACAAGCTAAAAGTGACATCGCTCTTTCACTTTCTCATCGCATTTCCCCAAATCCCTTGAAGAATCCTATCTGACTAAGATGCTTACCCCATCAGGGATCATGGGTAAGAGTGATACCTGGATAATTTATATATTCTACATTCGGAAAAGAGGGGAGATATGCACGCTAGCTTTTGAATGAAGGATAATATCTAAATAACGACTGGTCCGAGTAGAAATACAGGCCATATGAATCAATCCTGCTGTCGGGAAGAATTCCGGTAAGTAAAATGTTCAATTTCAATTATGTACGCATCTGTTTTAAAAGATCCCATCCATATTTATCACAAGGCCGTCAAAAATGTGTGACCATATTTTTCATTTTTTCATCCGTCGGTATATGTGTCATGAATTCTCAAATAAATATATATCTTCTGTCTACCATCAAATTTCCGTCGAAGTCGCAGCGGAAATACTGACGATCTTCTTGTTCGTATTTCACAGGGTTCAGAAAATATTTCGGGGAAATGAAAGCGGAAAATATGTGATGAACAACCCAGAGAGAGTTCCTCCCAGAATGAAAACCTCAGTTCTCCGGGCTCCCCTTCCCAGTTAACTCTCTTCTAACTTCCTCACGTTAACTTTCCCCTCTCCTCCCTTTACTCAGTCTGTTCTCAATGCGTCGCATGACAAGCTGTCCTTCTAATGCGTGAACTCCAAATTCATACCGACACTTTATACATAATTCCAAGAGTCTTATTCTCTAAACCACTTACTTAATGTATTTAGTCTTAGTCGTTAGGCGGATCCGCATATTGTCCAGATATATACTCCCCATGAAAGGCGTGGTGTTAGAACTACCCCAAATATTTAACTTGATCAGCAGGAGTTTGAACTGAACCCTATACTTCATAGTTTATTTCCTGTTCTCCACTTTCTTTGTTCCAAAATTTCAAAACTACACATTTGTCTATATTAAGCATTAATTCTCATTCCTTACACCAAACCGAGATTATGTCTAAGTCTCTAGGGAGTAGCTCGCGATCTAGTTGGCTCCTTATTTCCCTGTAAACTACCGTATCGTCAGCAAATAGCCTGAGATTGCTACTAACGTGTACGCTTAAGTCATTAATGGAAAATAATAACAGAAGAAGCCCTATTACACTTCCCTGGGGGACGTCCAAAGTTACATGCATCTCTATCCTTTGGGCACAACCCATCGATGACTACTGTTTGTTTGCGATTTGACAAGAAATCTCTAATCCAATTAATAATTTCCTCATTGATTCCATAGCATTTAATTTTGTGTAGTAAATTATTGTGTTGGACTTTATCGAAGGCTTTTTTGAAATCTAGGAATACCGCTTCGACTTGTATGTTGGTTTTCCCGATCTAAGTATATCGTGAATGAAAAGGCCTAATTGTGTTTCGCAAGATCTGCTCTTCCTAAATCCGTGCTGGTTGTGGCTTAGTATTCTCCTACTATCCAAAAATCTCATAATGTTACTGAAAATAATGTGCTCTAATATTTTACAAGAGATCGATGTCAAAGAATTGGGTCGGTAATTGATTGGTTTATCCCTATCGTCGCCTTTATTGATGGGAGTTACATGGGCTAGCTTCCAGTCGCGAGGTACTGAGCCACCTTATATCGATTTTAGGAAAATAATTTCTAAAAACGGGGCAATGTCTTGGACTAATTCCTTTAATATTCTAGCAGGTATTTCAACCGGACCAGGTGCCTTGTTTGCATTTATACTACAGGGCAGATGTTCTATTCCCTATATTCTATTTCTTAATTACGAGTTGTGCCCTAACACCCCCCGCCACACACCCTTGCGGCGGCTTTCGGGGTATTAAGTAGAAGTAAACAGGTATGTATGCGAGTACTCGACCGAGTGTTTTAGTATTTTTTGCCGATATATATTAAAATAAGTGTTTGAACTAACATTTCCGAATGTGTGTACGGCTGGCTCCCTAACAAACCCCTCTACATGCTCTTATGGCTGCTTTCAGAGTCTTGTGGAGATGTAGGCGTAGAAATGCTGGAGAAAGACCTCAACCCCCGCTGACGCTTTTCTAAATCTACCAAGAGGTCACAAAGTTCTGGGTCGCTCTCCATTGACAGATTTCATCGGCATCTACATAACACCCAGCAAGCCGCCACAATGGCTTTTGGCGGGTGGTGTTAGGTTACAACTCGTAAAAGGGAATAAAACCACATGCAATTTCAAAATATTTATGCAAACCTACGCCCATAGTGGCGGATACATTCATCCACAAATCTTTTTAAATTACGCGCATTCAAATACATATACTATCAACTAACTATTAGTGTATCAAAATTGCCGTCCACGCGATACTCGGGTACGAATCGGATAACTATAAAAAATCTATCATTATCATAGAAGATCTTTGCGTTGAATGGTAGTGCTTAAACAACCAAGCATATAAGGTTCTTCCAAGGCCAACGAAGGCGCCGCTGTAAAGAAGAAATCTATTTATCTCGTACTTCTACGCAAATACCGCGCTATCTACCAAAAATGTGTGTGGATTGGAATGCAAGCATCATTTGGAAAGGGGACGTGATGAGGGAGAGGGACATGTTGGATGTAGTCGTGGAATAGACTGTGGATTACATTGCTTCCAGGAACTTTGGAGAATGAGAAGAGATTTAAGCGGACAGAGACGGAAAAGCGAGATTATACGATCAATTCAAAGATTACTTAACCCCAACGAGTCAACCTGAAACCTGAAAAACATATCAATCCACTGGAAAAATTCAGGGAAATATTTCAGAGGAAAATAGCTACTATACCTTAAACAGTGAAACCTTTACTGCAGAATCCTCCATATTTTAGTTATTTTCCGTAATTATAAACTCCTTACACGAACGAATAAAGCATGTATCCGTAGATAAGCAGGAGAAAGAAAGTTTATCTTCTACATCTACACAAAACCCCGCAAGCCGTCGTGTGGCAGGGTGTGGTAGGTCACCAGCCATTCTACACGCATTTCCTCTATTTCCTCTTGCACATGGCACCCCGCGATCCACAAAAAACCACCTACAAAGGGGCGATCGAACACTAGTCATGCAACATGTCTACAAATATTACGAGTACTACGTGGTTAGCAGCTATTCCTATGCCTATAAAAAGATTCAAATCTATCGAGTGCATCATCAAATAATATTTGTGTCGGGGTGACATGATTTGGTTTTGCATATGGCTTTATTTTATTTTACGAGTGGTGACTTAACATCCTCGCCACACGCCCCAGGGGCGGCTCGCGGTATATTCGGTAGATGATGAAAGAGAACAAGGAAATACATTAAAAGAGAGCAGGCACACATGAAAATCAGACACTATAGGGTACTATTCTACACAAAATATTTATATTAATATTACCGGTGTTGTCACACTTTAAAAGATGATTTCTAAATTCACTCTTAAGTCTTCATTTACGTTTAGAAGCACTTTAATGTTACTTTAGAATGCTCATGAGAAAATTTGCTGAACACTGATTTTGCTAATTCGCGCAAGATAATAATTGGCTTCAATCAACTCTTGCTAACAAGGATTTGGCTGTAATTTCAATTCAAGAAACATTCCCCCTCAGCTGCGAGGATCGATCAAAGATCAATGTACGGGGGGAACTGTCTCGGAATTAATCAAGCAAATGCTATCAAAGTAGGGGGAGGTACATTATGAGACGGGCCAAAAACTCGCATATTTTTCGAGCGCAACCCAACGGAGTTAAGTCGCGGAATGAACTTCCGTTGTTAGTCCGCATCCCCCTTCATGCATCTCCATCCCACCACTCTCCATACCCCTGCAGCCCACTCAGCAAGGGAACAGGGTAAACGAGGAGGTGGGGGGAAGAGGGAGGTTTAGGCTACAGGGATAGGGCGCCCTCCTTAGCTAATCCCCAGTCCCATAAGTCCCTCCGCTCCCTCGAGACACCGCGAGCAGATCCCGCCGGTAAGTGAAGCTCTGTTGGGGTGGGGAGACGGGCCGAAAGGGGGAGGGGGGTGAGTAATCGGGGTGGTGGGGGCCCACGGGGGATGAGGGAATCGAGATATGGATGCGTGTTAGCCTAGAGGGAGGGAGGGTTGTCCGCGGACGAGACGAAAAGCAGCAGCCGGGGTGGTAATAGCATTCGACGCGCTACCCTAGATACTACACGCCATCAAACTCCCATCCCGTTCGCCGTGACGTCGTAATATGAGAAGGGTGGGGGCGACGAGGCTTGGTTCGGCGGGGCGTGGCATTCAGTTGTTGGGGGAGGGGAATGTGGTAGGCGGAGGTGGGGGGAGGTCTCGAGGCTTAAGTGGGAGGGAGGTTGGGGAGGAGGGGTCGGTGTAGTCTGCAATAATGGATGAAGGGGTGAGTGATTTGTACAAGTTCTCCGCCCCGACTTAGCGCTTTTCCCATCCCGATTGCATTTTGTTCCTCTTTTATCTCTTAACTTGTACACGCTGAGATAATAGATGTCGTTGGTGATTATAGCAAATATAGTATTTAGATTACAACTTAAGGGCAGGGACGTGCACAACACCGTACTTGCCCAAAATATTATCAATACATTAACTTCGGAAAAGAAATACCTAGTTATTCCACATACATGTTATTAAACACGACCACGGTTTCGACTTACAAAGTAATCATCAGGCAAGTCGAAACCGTGGTCGTTTTTAATAAAATATATGTGGGATAAATAAGTATTTCTTTTCCAATATGAATCGCTTCCACAGAGTGACGCCTGAAACCATTCTAATTCATTAACTGTCAAATCGGTAACATTAAATTAATCTACAAATGAAGCCATAACAGTTTTTGGCTCAGAATATTGACCTATGACAAATACGAATAAGAAAAGAACTCAAGCAGTAGAAATTGATGTGTTTTCGTAGATAGATACTGTCAAACGTCCAGATCAGAACACAAAACACATGAAACATGGCAACACACACGCACAAGAGTTTCCATCGCATCAAAAATGAGTACAACTATAGAAATTTTAGAGGATAAATAGTGGGGATGAAAATATCATAATTAGAGTCTTGAATCCAAACTGAATAAGAGGAAGACTCGCCTTCACTTGGGAACAAAGTATTCGAAAGGTCATGGAAGAAAGAGGACTAAAATGAAAAGCTTCACAAGATCAAGAGAAATGGAAGTTGAGAATCGGGAAGCGGCGACAGGTGTAGGATTGTTGAAAATAACTGACGAACTCAAATCTAAGAAAAAATTGTGCATGAAAATAAATTTCTAACTTCTATACAAGGAACTTAGGACTTGGTTGGGCTTGGACTTAAGAATCAGTTTGTGCTTTACCGATTCATTACCCTCACATAAATTCTTTCCGTCAACTTCCCAAGTCACCCAACATTTCTTTTTCCTTCTACGTTCCGATCCCTCGAAATATTAACTATCTAATTTTATACCGTTCTGTTAATGTGATAATTTCACGTACTGTATACCTCTTTATTCTTTTGTTTATATATGATATATCATCAGTATTTCAATCCTAGGATTGGTTTATTGCAGCCCTCCATTCGCCTCTATTTAATGTCAATTCCCTCAATCTCTGATACCTTTTCTGTTTTACGTCTTTCTTAATTTTTCATATAGACATGTCTCTTGGCCTTCCTCGTGGAATCTTACCTTCTATTTTTCCTTCTATAATATTCCTAATCAATCCATTGTGCCTCAATGTGTGTCCAATCCATCTATTTCTTCTCTGCCGTAAAATTCTCCATATGGTCCTTTCCTCTTCTGCTCTTCTATATACTTCCTCGTTCCTCACTTCGTCTGTCCATTTAATCTTCAGCATTCTCCTCCTCCAGCACCATGTTTCAAAGGCTTCTATTCTTCGCTGGTCCACTTTTCCAATGTTCCAAGTCTCGGAACCATAGAGCGTCATGCTCCACACGAAAGTCTTGACGAATTGTTCCCTTGTTTCCAGCCTTAGGTTCTTTAAACATAATAGTTGATTCTTCTTCATGAATTGGTTCTTAGCTTGGCCTATTCTTCGCTTGATGTCGGTCGAACTTCTTCCATCCCATGTTATGCTGCAGCCCAGGTAGAGGAAGGATTCCACTTGTTCTGGTTTCACCCCTCGAATTGTGATATCTGCATTCAGCTTCTCTCTTCCGCACACTAGGATTTTAGTTTTCTTCTTCTACATCTACATAAATACCCTGCGAGCCACCAAAATGGTGTGTGGCAGGGGGTTCTTGTTGATGTTCATATTATATTCCCCCATCACTTGATCCATAGCACTTAAGAGTTCCTTGCAGGTCCTCTCGCGTTTCCGCCACTACTGCAATGTCATCAGCAAACTGGAGCATGTTCATTTCTTCTCCATTTGCCATGACTCCTTTGATACCCCATTCTAATGTTTCTTTCATTGCCTCTTCCAGGTATACGTTGAATATTGGTGGCGAGAGGCTGCATCCTTGTCTTACTCCTTTGTTTAATTTGGCTTCTATTTTTCTTCGATTTTTCGTTAGCATTGGCGTAGCCTGATTCTTGTATAGGTTATGGATAATTCTTCTGTCGTTGTAATCCAGTCCAAGCGCTTCTAGTATCTTGAACATCTTGTTCCGTCGGACGTTGTCGAAGGCCTTCTCCAAGTCCACGAATGCCACGTAAAATGGCTTATTTACTTGACTCATTTTTGCCGCCAGAACTCTCAAGCTGAGAATTTCCTCTCTTGCTCCTCGGTTATTCCTGAAACCGAATTGGTTTTCAGAGAGGTTTCCTTCTATCCTTCCTTCTATTATTCGGCTAATTACCCGAGTAAGGATTTTTGATGCTTGAGTCATTAAGCTCAAATATTCTGTGTTCTTCGCATTTATCTGTTTTCGGTTTTGCTTTTTTTTAGTGGTTTTATTTTTCATTCCTCTCATGTAATAATATTTCTTATTCAATCTCTCCTAGTTCAAGTATTTTTATGCATTTCAGTCCTTTATTTATAGAGGTCTATCTGTGCATGCATGCTGTTACTCTAGCTTTGTTATCGTATGTTGTTTGTGACCCGATTGAGACTTATTGTATTCTAGGTGACATCTTATCTATCTGTGTTTATCCTGCAGGTTTTGGCATATCACAGCTTGTAAGTTTTACTCCTATGCATACCTAGTCTCTGAGAATTGTTCAATTATCTTATTACTTCTATGATTATTCTACAATTACATCTTACTGAATTTTTCATGTCAAACATTTTGTTTTACAAAAAGATATTTCCATTTTATAACTTTTTGCGGTTTGATTCCGTTAGTACAACAAATTCTGTATATTGACAACAGTGACAGCATTCAGTGCCTCATCATCGTCATAGCAAAATATGCTACATTTATTGAGATATATTCTACCCCTTCTCCAATTTCCTGACTATTATTTCCTCCGTTATAAAATTTTATATGGAATAACATGGCGAAATGGAAAGAGTGAAATAAAAATACATCAAATGAGGAGGGGGAATCGTTAATTTCTAAAAGTCGAGTCCTACTTCGAGGGCAATACGCATCCTTCTGCGGCAATGAGGAGAATGTGGTTCTTCTAATTTGCTCACTGCGAACTGTAAAAATGTGCGGAGAAATATAAAATCACGCGAGTTGTGAAGTGCGATCTGTGATTAAGTTTTTACTGGCAAAAAAATACAATCCAATTGAAATTCATTGGCAGATTTTTTAGGTGTACGGAGACAGTATAATAAGTGAAGGTGGAGTGAGGCAGTGGTGCATTCAGTTTAAAAATGGCCGCACAATGTTCCCGACGAAGACCTCAGTTCTCGACCTAGCCTTTTGACAGATGAACTGACGGAGAAAATCAACGAAAAAATTCGTAAATTCGCCGATTTACGGTTACGGATCTCTCGCTAGACATGGCTTGCAACACAGCGCTTTGACGTAAAGTTGCATGCTGGTGTAAGCAAGTGTTTAAATTGTAAGGCGGCATATTTCTTCGGAGACGGAATTTAAAAGCCTTTGTGTCGTTACGACAAATGCCTGTTTGAATGGCGACTATGTAGAAAAATAATTTTTAAATCCGCCTTCAAATGTACATAATAAATCTTTGTATTGTCAATAGGTTAATGTTTTAATTAAAAACGCATGTTAATTTCTGGACGGATGGCGTAAAACAGAATATCACTTCATAGATATTTCATTTAATGCAAAAAGGTTTTGGTGGTTAAGATTATCCCATTATGGCTAACATTGCAGCTGTATAACATGATACAGTCTGATTCTGTAAGGTGACGGCCATATGAATCCCTCCCACCATCCTGCCTTCGGGAAGGACCGATTTCGTTTGAGCGTCTTAAGGCTCTGGTTGATTCGGAAAATAAAAGTTCATGCAAGAGATATCCCAATGTATGATGGCAAATATAATTGTCTGTGAAAGAATAACTGGTCAGCTGACATAAAAATGATAGCATTGGTTTTGAATGTGGTTTTGTTCCCTTTTACAGGTGGTGATCTAACACCCCACGCCACACGCCCTTGCGGGGGAATTCGGGGTATTATGTAGATGAATAATATTCGTAATAGTAATACTAGATAATAATAAGAAAAGGTTCTCCAACAAATACTCAGCCAAACCTGATGTCCTAACACAACCCGCCACACGCCCTTGAGGTGGGTTTCGAGGTACTACGTAGCTGTAGATGTCAAGTGAGCAATATCTGTAATACATCTATAGTATATCAACATAATAGCCTGCAAGTGGCTGGGGGAAGGTGCAACGTGGCTGGGGGTGAATCCACACCAAGCATGACGGCACACGAAATGACTTAGTCAATTATTGTATCGTATATGAGCGCCTTTTCTTGAGCCTTTGTATGTGAGCTAATATATATTTAAATTAATGTATGAAATAATATATATTAAAATTAACGTATGAACTAATACTAATGTATCCATGACTGGTAAACGTCAAACGTTATTACACGGCTTTTCGGCGATTTGCGGGGTATTGTGCAAAACTAGATGTTTCTGAAGGCTGATGCTGTAACACCAACAACCGCACGTCTACTTGGCGGCTATCAGGATACTACTTAGATTTAAATATTTAATTTCCAATTTATGAACATTTCTGCGGACGTATTTAGCTAGGACTTTGACGAAATAAGGATAGTTGATCTCAGTTACACAAATAAAATTTTGTTCACGAACATACGTGTAGTAATGCTAAATAATCTAGTTCCATACACTATTTTCAGCTAAAACCGAGATTCTATATGAATAAAGAAAAATTATTTTATTTTATGATCCTGTACATACTTAGGAATGAAATTTTAAGGTATAAATGAGCACAAAGTGTCGACGCACATATACTGCTTATGCTAATAAATACATTAATCTCATTCGCCGTTGGTACAAGGAGAGCTCTATTCTTCCTATAAAACCAATTAGCCAAATATAGTGGCACTAGTACTTTCTTACAAATTAATATAGATGTGATATTTCACATCTTGCTTCTAAGGTGGACATTTAAGAATACACGAAGATTGGCTAGGCAGGTTGAAAATCAGAGAAAGGCAAATAAAAAGACAAAGGATTATGTTGTGTTGAACATTTCCTTCGCATCGAATTTACGTTAGAGCTTAGTCAAATATTGGTTGAATTCTTCTCGAGTCTTCCACCGGGTTAATTTCTCCATTGCTGCCGACGTTTTGATTCCCAACTCGGTCATCGTCTTCAGGGCTTCGAAGACGATGACCGAGTCGGGAATCGAAACGTCGGCAACTATGGAGAGACAATTCGTTGTCTCGGGCGTGACTTCATGGAATCGACTTAACATAATGAAAAGAGAAACTTTGTAATTCCACATAGATTTATTAGACGGACGACCTAGGTTTCGACGTGGCACGTCATCATCAGGTGACTGATGATGACGTACCACGTCGAAACCTAGGTCGTCCGTCTAATAAATCTATGTGGAATTACAAAGTTTCTCTTTTCATTATAAACTATGGAGACATTAACCCGGTGGAAGAACCGAGAAGAATTCACCCAACTCATACGCCGGGAAAGCACCAGATCTTTCATTAGTCAAATATAATCCCAATTTGTATCCAGGCGTCCCACGAATTAGTGGAATAGTTAAAAAATTGGAACGATACCATTATTTCCCTCGAATTAAAAGAATCTCGCTCACTCTCCAAAGTCAAAATTACATGAATCACGGAAAATAATTCCGCTGATTCAGCTGACTCCCACTGATTCAGTTCAATTGTTACCACTACACCACGGGACACATTGCTATCTAATGTCACTGACAATAAATGATTCTCAGCGGTTCACTTCCCTCTGTGACGTCATCAATTTCGCTACCTTATCTCGTCCGGGAGATTAAGTAATGGAAGGGGGCAGATAGTTTAGTTTCTAGGACGGCAACTAGGGAGCATTCCAGGAATGTGACCGTTGTTTTAGAAAGTAATTGTTACCCTATTTTCCTGTACCGAATTCTCTGGGCGAAAAATATTAATTTAGGGTATAAAATGACGGCAAATATTATGCAATTATTTTTTTCCAAAAGCCAAAAAACATCCGAAGATTTTAAAGAAAAGCTAACATTTGACTGACTTTGAAATTGCACACGTGTAAAATGAAAGGATTTTAGCATGAATGTATGCGCCACTGAGGGTATGGGTTTGCATGCATGTGTTGGTTTTGAATGTGGCTTTATTTCCTTTTACGTGTGGTGGCCTAACATCCCCCGCCACTCGCCATTGCGACGGTTTGCGGGGTATTATGTAGATATACTATCACACCGATTTTTAATGCAGAAATGAGTATAAACCCTTGACTGACTGGCTAACTAGAGGTTAATCAATCGAAAATATAAGTTATTTTATGAATTCCACCAATAAGTTTCATTCTTCCTAGCACTGCAAATCCCAACTGTTCAAAACAAAACCACCCACACAGCTGGATAACTCACGAGTGACACATTATTATCTTAGGAAGGAATAGAAAAAAGCTTCAAAATAACCAGGTTTGGGAGAAATCCCCGCTAGAATATTGAAAGAACTTGTGGAATACCAGGGGAACCTTAACATGTGCTAAGACTCAGGGCTATATTAAACTTATTACAGAGATACAAAGCGTTTGGTTTTGCAACCGACATTGCAAATATTGCAATTACATTGTCAGGGCCGAAAATTGTCGAAAAATAAGAGACTATCGAATGGATATATTCAAGCATTCGTTTCTCTCACGAACTATTCGTGACAACAATAAAATGGGGAGCACCAAAGACAGTAATAGGCACGCGCTGTCGAAAACAGGGCTATACAAGATTTAAAATTCCCCAAAACTCTTTCCAAGTCTGACGTCCTAACGCCCCCCGTCGTTAGCCCTTGTGCCAGGTGGGATGCATGTGAATGTATATTAAGTCCATTTTATTTGTAAATTGTTCGGCCGGAATGTGTAGAATACTAACAGGTAATAAGTGTCTGAATTGCATTTGTGCCTTGACACTTTTAATGATTTATTTCCTGTCCTATTTGTATAGGCATAGGAATAAGTTTGCTGACCATGTAATACTCGTAATATGCGTAGGTATGTTGCATGATTGGTGTTCGGTCACCCTATTTCCACGAGGTTTTGGGGTGGATCGCGGGGTGCTACATGTATGTGCATGAGGAAATGGAGAGAATGCATGTAGAATGCTTGATGACCTACCACCCCCTGCCACACGTTCTTGCAACGCCTTGGGTGTATTATATCGATGAATATATCGCTCTTTATTAAAAAAATAATTATTCAAGTCGATGGAGGTAGGTTGCATACCTGGAATCTAGCTCACATAATGCCCCTTTACAAGTGTACGTTAGCGGAGGAATCCAGGAATGGCATTACATCAGATTTCTAGTTATTTCGTATTTTACTAATAGTTTTCGATTTAAATTATAACGAAGCAACTTTTTCACCAATTTATCTAGCTTGTTCTCTTCGCATCTCAAGCGGTTCCAGCCAAAGCTACAGTTTGCTAACATATACAAGGGTGATACCACCACGTATTTCGTGATATGTTGATTACGATAAATACTGGCTGCAAAATCCCAAGTGTTAAAAGCCAAAATGATGGCAAGAAGATCCAAGTACTCTATCAATTTTTACCTAAGTACCTCTGTAATCGTAATTTCCCTACCGATTTTCACTTAAGGTTGTTTTTTTCGGGCGCTCTTGAAGTCTGTTGTTAAGGGCAACCATAACACGAATGAAATCATCAAATACATCTTCTGATAACTTTTATCTAATATTTAGTATGATTCGAATTTATATCATATTTATCGACGAGAAGGTCGGTCAGATAGTTGAGGATAGAGCTCACCTAGTCCTAAGTAAAACAGCGTGTGAAATTCACACATCTGAGTACGAAGGTCACTTCCTTTCCCTGTGATTTCGCCAATTGTGGTTTCCCTGGAAGATCTCGTACTTAAAAAAATACACATCTTGGGTAAAGCCGAGGGTGCTCATACTCGTAGGCATCACTGAGAATCAAACCCGGGTTACCTGGTTAATAGCACTGGGCACTACCAAATGGACTATCAGGCCCACAAAAATATATTTCAATCTCTACTCTAGAAATTGACAACGCAACACATATAGTTGTGCAGTCAAATTTTATCCAAAAATGTTGCTACAGTATTGAGCTTTTAAAAAAGCATCAGCTCCTACATCTTGGCCTGCAAAGTGCTAACAGGGTGTGTGTAGGACGCCAACTTTTGGTGGTTTCTAAGCCCTGGGTAACATTTTATTTTTGGTTAGTTCAAAAGGTATTTGATATTTTGTATTATTTTATCACATATTTTACAAGGGAGATAGGTTCTTTGAAGCGGTCATTATCGGTAGTCAGTGAGCATCAATTTTTCGTTGTAGTCTTACATATTTAGTTCGAGGCTAAAATGTGTCCGTCTTTTCCAGTATGAATCTTACATGATTTGTAATCATCTAGTGGTTTCAGACGTGACCGTGGTTTCCGTTACTCGTATTTCAGTGCTATCCAATCAAGGATTTCCATTAACTTGTTTTCTGTTCGTTCATGAAGATACTTAAACAGCAGTGGTAGCTTTTTCCCTTCCTTGTTAAAGCAGGAGGTATATTCCTTCTGTACAGAGTCAAACATGATCAACGCACATTCAAGTTTAGTTCTCACCAACGCAAAACACCACCTTTACTTGACTTTTACATTGGAACACTTCCCCACAAAACGTTCGACGAAGTCGTTTCTACAATGCAACTCTGCTCATGTCTATCATTATTTAGGTTTGGATCTCAAACTTTCCTTTGCCACGCGGGGTTAAATGGAAGAAATGTCCCCCCTCGAGTCTCAATTTCACCGCTTGTCCATCCGACCTAACCACCCCGTCGACGCCTCGTATTTCACCGCGACCCCAAATCAACCCCCCAAATAATACCCTCCTCCTCTCACCATCCTCAGTTCCCCCTTCTTCCCCAGTCAACCGCACCACTCCCCTGCCTTGCCCACCTTGCTCGCCCCGGGCGACCAGGGCCAATCACGGTAATGCAGCTCCCAGGCGGCGACGGCGGCGGGAAGTGAGTCGAGGCGCAGGCAAGCGAAGGACTCAAGGGTTGGAGGGAAGGAGGCAGGAGGGTGGGGATCCGTGAGGTCGACTGCGAGGGGGTTTGTTGTGGAATGCCCGCGGCATTCGAGCGGAAAGGTCCCGGCAAGCGGGAGCCCTCTCCGTGGCTCGGGAGAGGCACGTCACACAAGGGGTCGGTGACGAATCGCTCTTGTCGCCGTCTTTTGTTTTCCTCAAAGAGTGCCGCCGCGTTTGGAATGAAAGCGCTTTGCCTCGCGTGTTTGATCTTCTCTCCTTCTCTGAGGGATTTGATCCGGGCGTTCGCCTTTCTCACACGCGTGTCACTTGTTTGTTTTGTTCGCGTGACGTCCTTCCTTTATGCTCGCTGAGTTTGGCTTTTCTTCGGGGTCGTTTCGCTAAAACCGGCATCAAAAATCCCTCGCATCGAACTCCCCCATGTACGTCATTCCAACGAAGATTTGACGCCTGAAGCTTCAAAAGATGTGTCGCAGTTGGTCATTCACGTCCACGAGGGAGCAATAGTCGGAGAAAATTGTGGATTTCAATCTCGTCTGGTAGCTAATTTCAAAGGCAAATAAATGTGCAAGTGATTTTCTTTGAGCATCATAACAGACAACACACTGATTTAGAAAATGTTAATCAAGAATGTGCTAAATGAATATATTTTTTTGTTTAACTACAACATATAATAGTAATGATACCTATAAAAATACCCTTTATCACTCTTTTTTTGGTATTTATATTAGACTTTGTATAAATATAGACAAATACAATCAGCATTAAAAAAACAAATCGGAAAATTCGAACTGTTCACTAGTAAACTATTTTTGATGTAAATAATAGCTCTAGGTCACCTTCCCTGTAACTGTATCTACTACCAAAATTAGAAAAATGTATATTTTCGAAGCAAGCTATACTAGTATTAAGGTGGACGCAGACTGAAATAGGTATTTTCAAAGAAAGCAGATTAGCCTCGTCACTCGATCGCCACCAAATAATGACCAAAAGTAAAATACTTGAGAAGAATACGATTGATGCATATTTTCTAACTCTTAGCTGCAAGTGATGATGAAATCGCTCTCCTTTTCAGGTCCTGAGGAACGGGACCAATATGTTCCTGTGTTCCAGAGTCCTGGTACGTAAAGGAGATTAACTCAATAGAAACGATTACAAGTACTAGATATAGATACACGTACATAGAGCATATTAGTTTAAATATACCACATGGTAGGTGCATTTCGAGGTTACAACTATATTTGATGCAATTAACGATGAATTTATCATTGCTTAATCATGTGTTTACAGCGATGATACAAAAAAATCTATGATATTCTGGAGGTTTCATTGCTTATCATTTAAAAGTAATTAATTGATGAAATAAATAATTAAAGTTGAACGATTTTCTTTCTTGGAAGTCTCATCATTTCCTGGTATCTATTTTCCTTTACAGAAAATAGAAAGATGATAAAAACTTTTAAAATACTGTTGCGCGAGAATACCAGTGCATGGTGATAGTTTTTAAGAAAAAGAGCAATTACCTCCCGCACGCCTACTGCATTGGGAACACCGAAATGGAATGAGTAGACTCAATTAAATACCTAGGTGTTACCCTCACTCACGATCTCTCCTGGGTGAAACACGTACGGAGAATATGTGGACAAACCAACAAGACATTAGGATTTATTGCAAGAGTACTGAGTAAATGTGATGAAAAGGTTAAAGAAGATATGTTATCTTTTGCTGGTTAGGCCTCACTGAGAAAATGCTATAAGTATATGGACTCCTCATGAATTTGGATTTATTGTCAAATGGGATCACGTTCAGCGTAGATATGCTACAAGTATATGGGATCCTCACGAAATTGGATTAATGCCGAATTGGATCGCGTGCAGCGTTGAGGAGCTAAATTTGTAAAAGCATGAATTATGATAAACTTAGTAGCGTATCCAAAATTATTAGTGAAGCTAGGCTGGGAATCACTCACGGGGTGAAGGTTAAATTACAGATGGAAGCTCTTTCATAAATTGGAATAGGGTCTCTTTAGCAGTGATGATGAGAATGTATTATTGCCCCCATTGTGCTAGGATAGGAGAGATCATGTTAGTAAAATTAGAGAGATTAAGTGTAGAACAGATATATTTAGGATGTCAATTTTTCCACGAAGGATAAGAGATCATAATAACATTGTCCGACCGCGGCAGGGTCATGTTCGGGTAAAAATTATCCTGGTGTGTATTCGCCCCCTGGCACTCACCCTGGCGGTGGCTTGCAGGGTACATAAATATATAAATCAAATGACAAGAATGCTGGCTTTTTATCACATAGGTTTAGAACTCATGGAACAATGGTTGAACTATAGATTTAATCTCTTGCATAAATTGTAAGGGTATCTCTTTTGCAAAGATGTTGAGAATGTATTATTACCCCATCGTACTACGGTAGGCGAGATCATATCAATAAAATTAGAGAGATAAAGTGTATAATTACTGGAACAAATTATTCAAATAATGCGTATAGGAACAATTATTCATATTATGTAAATGTTTGCAAAAGCGGTTGAACATTAAAACTCAAAGAGAAATTAAGACAGATACGGTAGCATAAAGACTAACAGAGTAAAGACTGTATTACGGGTAGTAAATACTATCGCGCGAAGCGTGGCGCTATAGGTAAACCTATGTCTGATCCGAAGGTACCGAGACAAATCTTCATTGTGCATGCGTTATTTACCGGAGTACATAGATAAATTGGTGTTAATGTTCCCTGAAGGGCATAATTTCCTATTGAGAATTTTCTAATACTGTAAATTTATGGCAATTTGAGAGGAAAAGAGAAATCTGTTGCATTAAGTGGAATGTTGGGAGAGAGAAAGCTTCAAAGTAAGACATAAAACGGATAATATATGACAATATTAGTGCCACCATATCTTATCATAGGCTTTCTCTCTCCGGAGGAGACTTCATAAATGCGATGGCCATTAGAAGCGTTATGAATAATATATATTCTATAACACGATTTAGTCCTGTTAGTAGTTGAACTTTAGGAAGTGAAACCAGATTTTCTGGTATGTGGAAAGGAGAGACCCATAAGGTGAGATGATATAACTTTTACAAATAAGTTGGAGAGGGAACGTGTAATGGAAATGTCACGAATCTTTTTATGGGCTTCTAAGAACAACGTTTGCCTATCGTTCTATCACAGTGTTCAACTACACATCCCCAAGCAAAATGCTGTGAATCCACCTTTCCTGTCTCCTTTGGGTCTTTATCAACAACCATTCTTCTCCCCTTCTCATGTCTAGAAGTTATTTGACTGTTTTGAGGTGTAATGCGTGGGTAATTATTTTATTTTCAATGTTAGGGCAGTGAACGAAAATACGCCCTTGTCATTTTCACGTAGAGAGGCCACCTTCGGATCTAGTCGCTAATGTCGAGCATGAAACAGAATCCCGTGGGTAGGAGACAGGAAGAGGAAGATGGGATTGGGTGAATGATATCTGCGAAGGAGGAGATGCCCTTTTCCCTCTCAGGAGTAATTGAATAAGGAAGGAGGAGAAGACGGATGCTGAGAGATTAAATTCGCGTCTTGAGCCTCGCTCCGTGATACTCCGCCGCCCCAGTGTCACCATTAACCTGGATTTCAAGCTCTCTCTCTCTCTCTTCCTTCTCTTTCCCTCCCCATCTCCCGTTCCCTTCACCATCAGAAGTCTTGTCGAAGGGCAAAATACGCCACCCGCTTTCCGCACATCCACCAGCTAAGAGGACGACAATTTTCAATAAAAAAACTTCTCATTTTTAATGCTGTTCACGATTAGCATCAATTTCAAAAAAATCTGTAAGGCGATATAATATAGGTCATAAGATTTGTTCAATCAATTTCGCATTACTACTGTTTACCTGAAAAACGATTGTGCTAATTGTATCAGAAACCGGTGGAGGTTGAAGCGCGACTGCAAGAGCCGATGTGTTAGCTTATTTCATTCATTTTACGTCTGCATGAATACCCCGCGAATCACCAAATAGGTGTGTGGCAGGGGGTTCAAGCACCAGGTGGGATGGGTAAGGAATAATTGAGAGGGAAGGCAAAGGAAAAAATATTCACTTAAAACTCCCGAAAAAACGTGCATATATACATACATAAGACGTACATATATATAAATACATGCTGGAGTAAAACTTAGTTTAAAAAAAGCGCTAATTTCCCCCAATAAAATATTTTTTGCTATACGAAAAAGAATGGAATAAAAATGCATTGACTACTGGTCATTTTAAGTACTGTGATGTGTATCCATTCATGAATAGTTCTTAAACGGGTATAATGTGCATACACAGCGTTTAGGTACTCAATGAGCACCTTATTAGTTTTTTTTAAATGAGCTCTGAAACCCATTTTGAATTATTTCTCAGGTTCTCAATTATTTTAGCTATCTAATTTCGACTGTTTGGTGTTCAGGCTTGAATTTTCGTATAAAGCCGACGCAAGAAAAACGCAATCAAAAGAGGTGAGTGTAAAATACCTGCAAAATTATCTCAAACTACGGGCAATTAATCCATATCACCGCAGAAAATTAAGAAATATCCCTAATGTGAGAAGATGGGTGAAAATATTGACATAGAAGAGTAATTTGCACAGAAGAGTAATCGGAATATAATAATGATTAAACGTAAGATACATTACGTATCATGAAAATTACTTAATCATAAATTATTGAGGGTAACTACAAAACAGACTACTGCTTTGAAAAACATGCAATTTATTTCTATAACCAAGGACTTAGCCTTCTTTAGCCAAGGACTAAAGCAAAACTTTGTTGTTCCACCAAATTTATGTTTTATTTGACCGGTTTCGATGTTTGTACATCATATTCTGGCGTTGAATGCTGCGCTGCATATGAATTAGTCGCAAATGAAAACATATTTTATGAATCAGCATTGTTTTCCTTTCTTCCATAGCATAAAGAAAGAGTCCTACCGTGTCACCCCTCACACCATCGCATATAATTTATCTCTGCATTCGAACTACGCATTTAATGTTGGGTTCAGTGTTACGTTTTCACTATAGAAGCTCACATTATCAAACTTTAATGCTCTTGCTGACCTCGCATTAATATCCATTAGTTTAAAAAAATAATAGTGCATCTAATAATCTGATACTCCCACCGGGATTAATGATCTGGCAGATATTCACTTCTCGCTTAATCGGCGCAGGTTTGTGTCCACACACACACACAAACACAAACGCACGCATCCCCTGCCCCTCACCCCTCGCGGCAGCGAATAGTAGGTGTAGATAAATAGACGGGCGATGTACGTGGATGAGGCGGCGAGGTAGATGTGTAGTAGGGTTTCGGGTGAGCCGGGGGGAGGGGGACAAGAAGGGGGGGGGAGGACTTAATTTGGCCTCCCCGTAATGGGAGGTCAATATTTGCCTCAGTCATCTCGTGCCCATCCCAGCCTTCGCCTCCCCTCCCCCCCTTACCTCACCCCTCCTCTCCCACTCCCTCCTCCTTTATACGTCGGGATGATTAATTCTTTGAGCACTTCGAGTTAATACGTCGTTTTTTCCTCTCTCTCTCTCTCTAAACCACCCTCATCCTCTCCTCACCTTATTTCCTCCCCTTTTCAACCCCCCCCCCCTTCTCACTCGTTTCCATCCCCTCTCGCGCGCGTGCGGGGGTGTGTATACCGCAAGCGACCGATCTCCTCCTTTCCCTCCCCCCCTGGTCCGTCCTCCTCCCTCCCCACCCCTTCTATTTGTGTTCCGTGCCTCAATTTCGCCAGGCCGTCGGACTCAGGAGGGTAGGGGAGGTTGGAAAGTGTGGGTTGGGGGGGGGGGGGTTTGAAGGGAGAAGAGAAGGGGGTTCTGCTGCTCAGCATGGTGCGCGAGGGCCGTGCTAAGTTGATGTCGGCCCTCGGACACGAGAGGGTGGGGGGCGAACGTTTTCTGCGTGCTTGTGTGTGTGTGAGTAGGCGAACGCGCGCGTGTTTGTGTGGTGATGGGTAGAGGAGCTAATTGAAAGTTTTCCTTTTCGTACTTCTTTTTTTTTCGTCTTTCTCTCTCTCTCTCTCTCTATCTCTCTCTCTCTCTCTGGGTCTCTCCGAAGGCAATGGCGTGATGAGAATCGTCAGGAGGGGTTGGAGGGAGAGGGTTCCGCTTCCCGCCCGGCGAAAGACGTTCCCCACCTTCCTTACTACCCCTCTCCCCTTCCGGTGTATTCCTAGGTCTTCCTCACTCCGGGTGTCGAGGTCGCGAATCCCAAATCCCAGAGTCCGGGAGGGATTTCACTCATCTTTGAATCCGATGACTTTTGGGGGGGTCGGGAGGGATCTCCCAAGTAATACCAATACCAGATGTTTTTGGTTTGGCATTAGCCGGCCGTAAATGCCCGACAAATGCCTTGAAAGTTGAAGACTGATGACATAAATCAACGGTACACTACCCTGCAGCCCTCCACTGGCTTTAATGCGGCCAGCGACCACTGACGTTAATTTATTTTTTCAAATATGTTTTGAACAACAGGTATTATTATTATTTCTGTTAATTATAAACTGCCGATTAGGTTGTTTCTTGAGTGGACACAGTCACACTTTAAAGTCTCGTCTAACGCGACACAACTTAGTACCCACCACTTTAATAAATCCTTCTTCAATTCGGCATCTATTCCACCGCCCTTCATTCCATCCAACGTGCCTATCCTATTCCAGCGCCTTCCTCACTGTCCTAATATTCTCCCCTCTATTACAGTCTTCAACATCGCGCTGCCGATCAATATGCTTTGCATCCATTTGTTCTACCTTCTTATGATTTCTCCCTTCTCCTCCCTTACCATACACAAATCTTTCTCTTCTGTTTTCCTTTCAGTTCACTTCACCTTCTCTATCCTTATTCACGACCACATTTCAAACGCCTCCAATTCATGCCTAACATCCTGCTTCAACGGCCATGTTTCCGCATCGCACAAAGACACGCTCATTGTCAAAGTTTCGACAACCCTTCGCTCAATATCCTAATTCAACATCCTTGTAGTCGATTCCCACCTCCTGGTGAAAACCTCTTTACCTAGTGCAATTCTTCTCTCAATTTCCCTACTACTTTGACCATTTTGGTCCAAAACATGTTCAAGATAGGTAAATGCCTGTTCTTATAAATGATCTCCGATTTTAAAACTTGATTTAGCCTTCCCTTAAACTCACGTTATTATTTCCTTATTGCCCGATAACGATAACACAGTATTGTGATAGGATATTGTACATAGTGTAAGAAGAAACAACGTAAACATTGGTCTTAAATTGCAGGAAACTTTACCCAGGAGGAGAGGACGAAAAATCTATAGCATCACCGTTACCTTTTAAAAAATTGAAATCCTCAGAATATGGAATTAAAGTATACACTGTTTATTTGGATTAATTTAAACGAGGGTTATTGATAAGACGAAATAGTTACCATCACATCAGTACTAACATGGGGAAGATGAATACGAAGCGTATGTGGTGTCGTGTAGGAAAAACCTCTACATTGTGAACCGGACATTACGCTATGAATCGTTGTCTGACCTCAATGAGACAGTTGAGGGTTATCTGAGGGATGAACAAGTCTAGAATTGAACGCAATTCGCAGTTAAATAAGCATTATAACGAGGCGAAAAATGTTAGAAGGATCTTTTACACTTATATAACTAACCATATAGGTACGGTACGACAACGAGGAAACTATCCATCGCAAATTCATGCTCTTCGTGTTTTACACCTGTAACAAATATACTGCGGAAATTTGGGTCGTTCTCAAAAAACACAGATTTACGAATGAAAAAAGAATACCATGTATTTTCCACAAAACTTTTTTATTTGGTAGAATTAGTTTTAACATATAGTCATTTCAAGTGATTGTACCTGAGGATGACGCCTATGCGTTGAAACTAGCCGTACAAAATAATAATGGTTTTGTGGGCAGCTGAATTTAAACGTGACCGTACATCCCTCGAAGATTACCTACGTGAAGGACGGCCAAAAACCTCAACCACACCGGAAAACATCGAAAAGGTGCATGATATCGTGTTGGACGATGAGCAAGTAAAGGTGAGTGAGATAGCTGAGACCTTGGGGATATCGGAAGAAAGGGTGCGAAACATCTTGCACAAATAATTAGGGATGAGAAACTCTGCACTATGTGGGTGCCGCATTTGCTAAATGCCGACCAAAATCAAATGCGCAAACGATTTCGTAGCAATGTTTGGACCAATTCAAGAGGAAACCCACCAATTTTGTGCGGAAATTTGTCACCATGGATAAGACATGGGTTTATTACTACACGTCAGAAACAAAACAGCAGTCGAAGCAGTGGACGGAAGCGGATGGTTCAGCGCCAAAGAAAGCGCAGTCGATCGCATCTACCGGAAAGGTAATGTGTTTTCGGATGCGAAAGGAATGCTATTAATTGATTAATTTGAAAGAGGCAGAAAAATTACAGGCGAATGTTACTCCGTCCTTCTTGACCACCTTGAGACCAAAATTTGTGAGAACAGGCCTGGCTTAAAGGAGAAAAAAATCAACTTTCACTAGGACAACGCATCTACTCACAAAGGTGCCATGGCGATGGGAAAACTACGGGAATTGGGGTACGACTCGCTCGTCCATCCCCCATATTCTCCTGATTTAGCGCCTACAGACTTCCATCCGTTCCCAAACTTGAAGAAATATGTATTTTGGAAGCGCTTTGCGTCCAATGAAGAAGTTGAGAGGGCCGTAGAAGGATATTTTCAGACTTACACATTCGCGTGCAACTAAGAGGAGCTAAAATTTGTCAAACGTTAAAATTATTAAAGGGACAAGGTTGGGAATCACTCACGGAGCAAAGATAAAATTACAGATTAAATCTCTTGCATGAAATGTAAACAGATAACTTTATTGATGACGATGAAGATGTATTATTAGTCCCAACGTACCACGGTAAGGGAGAAAATTACAGTATGATTTGAGATATCAAGTGTAGAACCCACAGATTCAAGATGCCATTTTCCCACGAATGATAAGAGATCAGATTAACTCTAAGCAAAACGCTTAGGGGGGAGGGGGGAATTTTTCTGTATAGTTCTTAGTAAACTAGAATGTAGCCATTGTTTCATCTAACCATTATTTTATTGTTTATCTTGTTACTAGCAGCCAAAATCGCATATTCAGAGAAGAACTTCACCCTCTGCTATTGTAGTGCATATACATGTAGTTATTATTATCTAATTAATTTGAATTATTTTATATATTTAATGGTAACTAACAAGTTTTTAAAAATAATTTTTGATGTCGTATTCCTGTTACTGAATCAACCCCTGCCACATATCTAAGGGTGCCATGTAGATATTTATATAGTTCTCTGTATATTTCAATCTGCGCCATCCTTTACTTCCGGTGCCCAAGACCAAAAAAAGGCTATGTTCCATATGAAAGGTCACACTGACCTCCACCCCATGTTGCTACTGCGAGGTTCGGCCATTTGTCTTCTTTTAATAAAAGCTTCTTTTGCTAACGAAATTCTTCTCCCACTTTGACCATTACTGCCAAAAATATAAGATAAAAGACGTGAATTCCTGGTCCTTGGCGATTATCTTATCATGAGCCAAAATTATGAAAAAATATGATATTTCTTGAACAGGTATTTGAATCTGGGTATGTTGTCTATCTCCATTATTTCATGCGGGTGATCCAATCTGGAAATGTAATTCAGGGCATAAGTAATGTCATTAAAAAACTGAGTAATTAACTCAGTTTTTTAGTACAACACCCATAGTTTTGTTCTTGCCTATTTACTTCAATCAAGAAGCTTCAATCCGAAGTACTTCGGAATCCCCGTCATGCCTTATCTCATCTCGTGACAATTTTTAACAAATCTAGCGCAATTTCTCTGAAACTTTTCAAATTTCTGAACTAAGGTTTTCACCAATGGATCTCAAATACGAGTCGCGTATTCTAAACGTGTCCTAGCTAAAGAAAATTTAAACCCCTGTTTATCTTTTCATTACATTTTCCTATAGCCCCATCCAAGAATCCTAACTTCTGTGAGCCTTACCAGCATATTCTCCTGGTGTGTAATATTGCCTCGTGCCATAATCGAGACGTGCTTATGTAGTTTGAATATGCTGGCGTCAATCGTGAAATCGGTCAGTTGAAATTTTAATTTGATGGTTTTGGCTCACGTTTTTTGACGAATTTCTGTGGAATCCAACATCAAAATGCATAAAGTTCCAAGAAGGGAGTTGAGTATAAGTTTATGCCGACCTGAATCGTACACAAGGCATTAGAATGCGTCTGTGAAGAGATCGTGATTTCGATTTTGTCCAGAGTCTGCCAAAAAAACTGAAATTTTCCGGACGTTTTGTGACCACTGTCGATTGACTTCTAGAGGAAAAACTTGCCTAAAGTATTGATGAAACGTCGGGAATCATCCGACGTTTCGAATACCTTGTATGTACAGTGAGATGATACCCGACGTTTCGTACCCACCGTCGGAAAATATTTTCCGAAGTCACTAATTTAATATGGAAAAGTGATCTGTAGTGGTCACGAAACATCGGATGTCATCCAGCAGTGTGTGAAAAAACACTCGAATAAATTCTAAGTCACAACATATTAAGCCGTCAAAAATTTCTCGAAAAATCGTGGAGATCTAACCATTGAACGTGTACCTTCCCCCCTCGTCTTTTTTCCTTCGGACTTTGCAGACAACTTCGAGGGATAAACGCCGTGAAAGCAGAGAGTATGGGGCGTCGCAAGTAATGGACAAGTCTTAAATCGCGAAGCGAGTGAACCAAATCAAATGCTACGGAGAAGTCGGAGTCGTGGGTCAGACGATCCCCTCTCCTCCCCCCCGCGGTCGTCATCATTTTCTCGTCCCGTGTCGATGAGCGAGGTCCCGACGCGTATAAACAATCGATTGATCACGGTGCGGACGGACGCGTCGTCGCCCGGCCGTTTGTCATTTTTTTCTCAGGCGCATGTGTCCGGGAACAATGGGTGGGGAGGGTTAATGGAGTGGGATGATTCCGAGCCTTGCTCTGCCGTCGGGAGAGTCACCAACACATTCATTCCTATTGCTTTTATAAACCGTGGAATACGACGCACGGAGAGGAGAGGAAGGAATAGAGCAGAATGAAGGCATATAACAATCGTTATTAATGAATTTGGTGTTTTTTTGTAAATACACGCGTCCTTTTTACACATTCGTAATGCTGATATCCCCAAGTCAACAATGCTTCCGAACGGATTACATTTTCATTGCGTCACTCGTTTCTAATCCAGCAGACTGCTGCCATTTCAGCACATAATTTTGCGACTTCCCTGACGAAAATGATGAATTGATTCCCGTGGTCTATGACCTTTATACGAATTGGAGTTGAATAGAACCATTTCAAAACGTCCGTGTTCATCCTAATTCAAAATGGATCGTTGTAAAATGGGGTCTGAAAACAACTAATATGGCTTCTCCATGAAGTTGAACATCTTAAGAATTGTTTCATTTGAAAGAGGAAGATAAAGCCATTCTATGAAAAATATTAGAAACCCCACATATTTGGGAAGCCTAAATGCACACACCCGGAAATCGACATTAAAAAAATAGTAAAATTGCTTCTTTTGAGACCAAAAAAACTTTTATACACAAAAAATAAGCATTCTAAGAGATGGTCTTTGGTACCCCCAGCTTAGTAGTCTTATTTTAAAGATGAATATTCTCAAACTCGAGTCGTTTATGGACAATAAGGCAGTCCCTTTGTAACGCTGTGTCACGTCAATTTGAGATTCGCGGTAGGGCGGCATTCACACCAGACTGATATGCTATCCAGAGTAAGTAATCCGCGATGCTGTATCTCAAGTTTGCTATAAGAGAGCCTGCCCTGAGACACGATAGACTTTATTAAAACTTTCGTCATTGTTCTATTCTCATCTAAACGGTCATTGAAAGAACGAAATTGTTTGTTCCCTTCTTATCGCTACCTCTTCCGCCCCAGCGTTATCTAGTCCATTTGAGAAGAACATAATTCATCGCCACGAGTCACTTACTGCATTATTAATTTTTTATAGGGAAGCATTCACATAATAATTTTCAATTTCCCCAAGGGACGAATGCCAGTGGGTGTTCAGACCGCCGTTATGGATATCGGCGATTTGTTCACGAAAATTAAAATGAAATGAAATAAAACTATCGGTGTAGTTGTTTTATTTTCAAATAATAGTATCTACTATGGTTTCAGACAATTCGTGGCTCGAAAAGTTTTCCTTTTGCCAAAATGTATCAGTTCTGTCTTTGTACTGTGGTTTCTCTTACGAATTTAATGTGGGGTGAGATTTTACCCTTTAAATCAAAATAAAAAAACTAATACATTTGTATTTTTCCAGTGGTCAAGCGTCTTCTCCAGTGAAGGTTTTAGTCATATTAACACCGTACTTGGACATTTGGTAACTCATTAAGATGACTCACCTTGTATATGAGATACAAGGGCTATTAAAACCGCACAATCTACTTTGATGGTCCTTCAGTCGAGTGTTATCAAACCAGGGGTCAAGCGATTGGCAGAAATCAAAATTTATTCTTTTTCTTTTCGCCTACCAAGCCCCTATTTTTCTATAACATTTTTTTTATATTTCTCACTTCTCACAACATAATTCTGTTCATCCATTTTTATTTTCCTTTTCCTCCCTATGACATTTCCATCCCTATTCTAGTTACCCCAATCATTTCAAATACGAGGCGTGTTCATAAAGTAAGGCCCGTTTGGTCACAGGAAAAAATATACTCATATGAAACACATTTTATTGGCACTTTTAGTTAGCTACAAACCTACTTCACTTATCTACATAATCGCCGTTCACTTCTAACCATTTTTCGTACCGCTGCACCAGCTTCTTTAACCCCTCTGCATAGAAACTCGCCGCCTGAGGGTTGAACCAATCGACAACGCCATTCTTGAGTTCCTCTTCGGTTTCGAAACGTTGTCCACCGAACCACTGTTTCAAGTGCAAGAAGAGGAAGTAGTCGCTGGGTGTAAGGTCAGGACTGTACGGTGGGTGGTTTAAAGAGTTCCCAACGACCCAAAAACTCTCGTCCACTGGACATTCTTTGCTCTTTGTGGTGGTCGGTGAGCATTTTCGGCACCCACCTTGCACGCAATGTGTGGTATCCGAGGTTTTCCGTAACAATATTGTAGACAGTAGTGCGTCCAAGTTGAGGAAATTGTTCAGCCAGGCCATTAATTGTCAATCGACGATCACATCGCAGTTTTTGTTCCACTTGCGAAACAATTTCATCGGTCAGAATACTGGGCCTACCACTTTGCTCATCGTCATGGACATTTGTTCGTCCATTTTTAAAACCACAGCACCAGTGTCTAACCTTTCCTTCACTCATAACTGTAGGTTTATAAACTAGGCATAACTCCCGATGAATTTCAGCAGCCGACAATCCTTTTTCATACAAGAATCGTATGACAGAACGCACTTCACAGCTGGCGGGATCAACGATTGTCGCGGACATTGTTGTTTGCATGCACGGACAAGCAAACGACTTCTGAAACAAAACAAATACTGCTATAGCTTCTCAATGAATCAGTAGATGGATTAAATATAAGCAAACGGTACTTACTTTAAGAATACGCCTCGTATCTAGTCTAATTTCTTTTCTTCTGCACATCGCGTTGTATTTACATTGATTGAATTATCAAGGTATCCTCTGGGTTACACAAAAATATGATTGACAATCCCTTTTAGCTAACCCACAAGGTTAAGTTTATATATTTGTTGCACTAAATCAGTCGCGTTCTAGGATATATAAAATTCATCATAATACGTGTACTTTCATGTCGCCTCTTGACTTGGTTTTGTTTGTCTCTTCAGCAGTCCTTAGCATGTCAACTCCTAAGGTTGGCATTTCAATTAAGGATACAAAAGTAGTGTGTAATAGAAGTTTATGTTGGTTATAATGTTTCGTAATATCAGTAACGTATCGGGCTTGTAAGCGCATAATCGCGTCAATATTGATTTGTTGAACTTTCCAAGTACGAAGCATTCCCACTCCAAAACTATTCCTGAGACTGTTTCCTATAAAACCTCAGGGTGACTGCCTAGGATAAGGACCCACTCGAAGCTCTTTGGGTCGGCGGAGGGAGGTAAAAGGAGGTGAAGGGACTTGGGCGAGGGAGGATGTCCCACGGAAGAACGGAAGAGGGGTGTGACAGACCTTCTCCCTCCGCAAGGGAACTCGCGACAAGGTTTTTGGGGAGGGAGAAAGGAGCTCGAGGTCTGGGTCTGGAGTTGAACTGGCTGTCGGGCGAGGGTGGCAGGACATCCCGGGCCCGAAAAGGCGGGCGGAGGGGGGATAGGGATGAAGAAATTGGGCCGCGGTCGGAGGGGGATGCTTTTTTTTATTCCTTTAGGTTCGACGGAGGGAGGGGGAGCGAATAGGGGGGGAGTACGGCAGTCGGTTCGGGTGGATAGAAAGGAGAGAGAGAGAGAAGGGCATAGGAGGGAGTGATGATGGGGTGCTTGTCGTCTTCCAAGTCGGTTTTGACTTGAGAGAGAGAGAGAGGTCTCTCTCTCTTTGCCTATATAGCGGATGAAAGGAATGTCCTTGCCCCCCGCCGGGCGTGAGATCGCTTCTCGATTGAGACCGCCTCTCCCTCCCAACAAGGAAGTCTTTGCGAAGTTTGCTCTCGTCCTTTGAAAGAGAGAAGATGGAATGGAGGGAGTCTCGGAGGGGAACTTAGCGGGGAGAGAGGGGGGAAGAGGATTCGGTGGCATTTGATGTAGCGATTTCTTATCCCGTCCCATCGCCGCTGCTCCCTTCCCCGAACCAATGAGGTTCCCCTTCTTCTTTTTCCCTGCCCGCTTTTCCCAGAGAGCACGACTTCCAAAGTCTCCCCCCGTCTCTCTCAAGCCATTGCTCATTGCTCGGCTTGTCTTGCCTTCATTCCCCACTCACCCGTCTCGAGAATATCACGATTCCGTAAGATGTCAAAAATTACTTTCCTATATAAATTAAAGTCGAACGTCAAATGTACCGAAGAACTCCATGAACCATGCCATATCGGAGTATTACAATCGGAACATATCGTTCAATCCATTGCATAATTTGGAAGCAGAGCGGCGATTATGGTCATTTTTCATGCTTCGCGTTATCTTGTGAACCACCACTACAGGTACGTTGACAGAAGGAGGTTCGGTGATTCTACAATGGGCTTGCAAAATAAAATATTCGATTTTTCTTAATATAATGATCTTTGAACTTTAATAAGGGGGCAGGGATGAACTTTATATAATTTAAAGAAGGCCACTTACGAGTATAACGCTTCCCTCATCTGACTTCATCCAAAAACAATTTCCACTGGGCCACACAGTCGCTTACAGATGTCACTCTCGTCCCTTTGAAACGCCTCTTAGAGACGCTAGCGTAGTGCCAATGGACCCTAACAGATGAGCAGTAAAGATGTGCTGTAAATTTTCCGTCTTTTCTATTGTTTTTGATGAGTCAGCGTGACTATTTCAATTAGAATATTTGTTGACAGAAGTCCTCTCACATATTTTCTTTCTATCCATTTCTATTATAAATAATTAACCTATAAAGGAAGAGGCTCAAAAATATTCAGAGAAAACTCACCATATTGATTGAAAATTTTGGTCTCAAAAGATGCAATATGCAACGAGAGGAGAATGAGTGTGACGGGTATTTTGTAGGGGTAGAAAGTAGATTTGGATGCCCTTAATTCATGAAAGAGCCGGACTTGTAGAAAGGTACAGGACATCCGAGTTTCCTTGCGGCGTACAACGAATTATTAAACATCAAATTATATACGGGCTAAAACAAGTGAGACTGAGACCATCGCAAACAGATTCAAGTATTCCTTCAACTATTGCACGATACATCATCATACGTGTAACAAAATCGAACCCAGGTTCCTGAGTATTTAATTTCAAGAATAAAATTTAAGGATCTAGCCAAAGACACTAGTTATTGGATGATGAGGGTAAGTGTTAGTATGTGCATTTGATTTTTCGCAGATGATAAATGTACATTGAAATGCATTGAAAGGACAGATTGAGCTTCTTGCAGCCACTTTCTAGACTGACCATAGTAAATAAGGTTTCCTTAAGCCGTTAAGGGTTTTTTACACCACTATACAAGTAATACTCCCCTTCTTTTTACTTTCACAGTGGGGTAAAAAAACTTTTTACGGCTTATGGAACCATTTAATTAAATATAGTCGGTCTATTGCAATGCATGAAATTGAAATCAATATTGAAACTAATATTTTTGAATGTTTGACTGGTTCTCAAACAGCCATTGCCAGACGCCCTTGCGGCGATTTGCAGGATATTTTGTAGATTGTCATTTAGAAGGAAATAAAAGGATGCATACGAGAATTCTCCATAATTCAAGCAATATTTGCGTCGGAAAGATCATGAAAATAACATTAAAATATCAAGGAATATCTTGAGTGTATCATTTTTCCCGCGAAAAGTAAGGGATCAGAATAACTTAAATCGGCCACGCGACCGGAAGAGTTTCTGGAAGGAAGGAATTTTTAAAGTTCAAAATTTAAAGTTGATTTCATTAATAAAAACTAGGAGTGATAAATGAAGACATAGAATAATAAAAATAAATAATATTCCATAAATAATAGTACTTAAAAACAATAAGAAAAAACATATTAAAATTTAAATCATCCTAGAATTTTGTCATTTGTTTTATCTGTCCTTCATTTCATCGTTCTTCTTCTTACTAGAAGCCCATCCCAGTGGCGGTGAGAAGCATTTTGCACTTAGATACTGTTGTACATGTAGAAATAGTTGATGTAACCTCTATGAGTTGAAATATTTTACATATTTCTTGGTTATTACAATTAAACACAATTTCATTTCTGCTGCCGCATGCCTGGTAAGGAAACTCGCTGACGCATACCCTAGCGGTGGCTAGCAGGGAAACAAGTGCGTGTAGCTGAAGAAAGGATGAGGTCTGCTTTTCCAGCAGTCCACGTCTCGCATGAACGCCTTCGTTGCTCTCTTGTTTTCAAAGAGGACTCCTTTGAGGATACTAGTTGCTTCTCTTTGGGATACACGGACCCGATGGCCGTTTTAAATTGGCCTGTTCACTTTCTGACATTCATAGAGCTTCGTTCGATTCATTTTAAAGAGCAAATTTCAAATGATATCAGGAAAACTTGACGTTCAAAAATCATACTATATTCCTCGTCTGGCCTACCGAACACTACGATCGGCATGACGGTTTAGCCGAGAGCGGTTTCATTTCACCGCGGGACGAACCTGCATATGCCTACCGTTTCCAATTTGGGGGTACGATGAGACTGTTTAAACGAGAGGGGAAAGGACAAGGGTCGATGTTAAAGTGCACATACGCGTTTTCAGTAGGCGCGTTTGCAGCGAGAGTAGCCGGCACGTGCCTTCTACATAGTAAGGGATGCTCCCGTCCCTCTTATTGTCTCCGCCCTGGGGCAACGCAGGGTTCCGGGGGCGAGGGGGTATTAAGGGGAGTGTTGAGAGGATGGGGTGGCGAAATGGGGAAGAGGGTTGGAGCTAATGGCTTACACGGAAGGGGTTTAGTGATTAGGGGAGAAAGAACAGTGGGGGTGGATTCAGGAACCAGGGGGTGAATGGGAGGGGGGGGACGCTTCGGACGGGGGTGGTATCGGGGAAGTGAGGAGTGAGTGTATTGTTCGCGGGTGGGAGAGTTGTTTGGCTACACTTATTGTTGACCTTTGAGAGATAAGTCCCCCTCGGCATCAAACCGCGGCGCACACGATGGAGAATGCGGAGAAAATTGGAGCCACCAGTCCCTTAACTTGAGGGGGAAAGTTGAGTTCAGGCGGCAGCGAATCCACGCCCCTCACGTCAGTTGACCAGATTGATCCTTGACCTCTTTCACTATCCGCACGACACATTTTCCAGAGAAAGAAGATGCCCCTAAGGCCCCTTGCCCCTAAGTTAACAGCCCCTGGTCAACTTATTAGATCTATCCACATCTACATGATGCCATTCAAACTTATGCTAAGGTGTGTGGCAGGGGATGATTCAACACCAGGCGTTTAACATCTAAAATTAAAAATTTTCTTAATTTTTAGTAAAATAATACGCACGTTCAACAATTCAAATAATGTAGATGATGAATTCCACATCTAGAAGCGTGGTCTGAAAAATCTCCGGCCTAACAAAGATACAAGATATTTTTTCTGAATTTTTTTAGGTCGGAAACTTTTCAGACCACCTACGTGTAAGAACTACGGTATATGAGTAATTTACGAGTGTACTTATCTCCGGATAAGACGAGCTGTTTAGTAACCAGAAGCATAACAAATAAAGGTTAGATGTAATAATGGCAACATATTTGGCTACTTTGAATGAAAAAAATAGTACCTCCTCCCCTAATGTGGTCACTTACAGTTTTTCTGATTGCTTAGTATTCTTTGGAAAAATGCCATCTTGAATCTCTTTTACACTTGATCTCTTTAATTGTACTGTCATGTCTGCTACTGTAGTACGACTGATGAGGTTCAACGGCATCATCAACCCCTCTAATGAGGATCCCATACAGTAGTATAGCAGTATATTCTAAATAAGGACTAACTAGCAAAAGATAGCATTGCTCTTTAACCTTCTCGTTTTGTTTCCCCAATAATCTTCCAATTTATCCTAATTTTTTGTTCGCTTAACTATTTACATGCATTCACCCTAGAGAGATCGTTAGTAAGGTTAAGGCTTATAGTATTTAATTGAGTCTGAACATTTAATTTCAGTATTTTTGACTAAATAAGCGTTCGGGGGGGAACTACTTCTATCCCAAAGATTCATCAAAACACACTTTTTTAAGTTTAATTATTACTGAAATGTATTGTAGCGTTGTTATAATTTGGTAAATGTACGAGGTGACCTCGAATATCTCCTGTAAGAACACATCTTTGCTTCGATTACCGCGAATGCTTCGTTTAGAATGGAGATCTAGCGATGGAGTCTCCGTTGAATTAACCTTAAACGTAGAATAAGGCTCAATCACATGAGCAAAAAATATATGGATCCTGGAAAAAAATGCCGCCGCCCGGAATCGAACCGAGACACTCCAACTTATGCAGTTGACGTGTTACCACTACACCACGGAGCATTTTTGTTATCCCTCGTAACTGACAGGAGATAATTCGTTGAGATAAACTTCCGTCGGTGACGCCACTAATTTCCCCTACCTTATCTCGTCCGGGAAAGAAAAGCTGAGAGTTTCGTTTCTCGGATTGTAACCAGGGAGGACTTGCCGGAAGAATGTAGTTGGTTTGCAGGGTATTCCGTGGATGTAAAATAAAATTTTAAACTGCCTCAGACGCGTCGTGGGAAGGTGGGATCCTGGAAAAAAATTCGAGCTAATCATTTCTCTCAAACCAAAAGAATCTGACCTACTTCTCCGAGTGTGACTCACTTTTCCCAGACGAAATCCTTTGCTCAGAAAATTCTTAAGTGAAATCTCAAACGATAGTGCGAAAACATTTAGTCGCATATCAGGGAATTTAAGGAAAATAATTAAACAGTTAATTTAGTTAAAACTGATAAAGGTTACAGAGTAATTAGCAGACCAGAAAAGGCTAACTAATGAAAGTACTTCTAACTAAACATTTTAACTATATTCTCACTGAATTTCACCGATGACTTCCTTAATCGTTCCCTACATCCGATGCTTGATAGTGAAATTTGGATTGTGGAATAGAATTTTGGCAGAAAAAATCAGCTCAAATTCTCGGAGCCCGATCAAATACAATTTCGCATATCAAGGAACTAATTTCGGAAATAGCACCGTATATAGAGATCATTAAGAAGTCCCTAAAGGCCACAAGGTTTTTTTAATGGCTGCACAATACAAGTGATTAAAATAACACCTATAATGTAGTTTGAAATTTTTAAAGTTTATTGATGGCTAAGTTTAAACAAAACGTCATATTGACGTCGTATTCCTGGTGTGGAAGCACCTCTGCCACACATTCTAGCGGTGACTTACATGGTACCATGTAGTAGCATCATTAAAAGTCACTTCAAATAGAGTTTTTCCAAATATGACACCTCACAGAGAAGAGAAAATGTTTGTTCAAGTTTTGGATAAGAAAAGTTTTGTAAATATGAAACTGTATTTAAAGTACGTCTCAGTACTGATTACCAAAGCTAATATCTATCCAATTTGAGAAAAAGGATTCGGCTCTAGTGAATAGCTAACACATTACAGAGGCCTACATTTGCTCAAGATTGGGAGAGGCAAAAAAAGAGCAATTTTTTCCATATCATAGGTACATAGAGAAGTTCAAACCAACTTCTCTTTGTAATTACTCACCGGATATAGAAAAAATGCAAATTTGAGGTGAACTAAATAAAAATCCTTCCGCGAGCATTAATGAAATTCCGGTTTCAGCAAAATCGTTTTATGCCTCTCAAAAACAATAGATTCAGTATAGTACAACACAATTCCTACAGATCATGCGCACTAGAATTGCTCACTTTATAGCATAAGGCATAATTAATAATGCTAACAGCTTATGCACCTGCGAGCAGAACTAAAAATTCCTCATTTTCACATTCCGCAGGGCAGCCGAGGTGCATCAAGAGGGAGCCGCTGCCTCCGCCGCCACCGGCCCCCGCCTCCTCGTCCTCCTCCTCCCCACCCTCCTCTTCCGCCTCCTCCTCCCCCGCCCCCCGGCCGCCCTCCTCCCGCCCCCTGCCCCTCCCGCCCCGCCCCTCGCCTCTCCCGCCGCCCAACGCCCTCATTCCCACCGCTCCCTCCTCCTTCCACCCGCCACATGCCTCCCCGCCGCCACCCCCACTCCACGCCCCTCCGCCGCCCCCGTTCATCGCGAGGGACGGCCCCCAGGGTGGCGCCGAAGGGGGTCACTGCCCCGGCGAGGATAGGGCCGCGGCGGCGGCCGGAGAATACGCCGGCTCCGCTTTCTTCGACTTCGCCCCCTCGGCCTACAGGTGAGTACTCCCACTTTTCCGTCTCCTCATACTTTTCCGTAGACTTCTACACATGTACACGATACTAATTTTAATCAAAAGTTTTTTATTTTTTGTTATCAACATTTTAATCAATGTAATTTTACGTCAACGCATGTGTTCTACTCGTTCCAAGAAACTACGTGAGATGCCGCGACAGTAACTGGTTGACAGATTCATACGGTATAATTCATTGCAATGCAACAATTTCAGAGTGTAAAACAAGGCGAATGATTTTGTCAGTCTGAAATAGCTACATTATAATGTTCTACTCGTATTTCACACGTGAAATATCTGGTGCTTCAATCCGTAATCTCTCTATAATAAGAAAACAACCAATGCACACTTATGATTCTGTAAAGGACAAGCTGATAGAAGAAAATACTGAATGAAGTTGATTTTCATGAAATATTACTATTTGGTATTTTACCGTTGGATACTTAACAAGACAAAAACTGATACTACACACTCTAATAAACTGTTCTTCAATGCCGCATACCTCAATCTATCTAACACACCTATCCTTTTCCTCCCCCTTCCTCGCTTGCCCAACGTCCTCACCTATATCATAGTCTTAAACAATCCATCGCCAATTGAAATGGACTGGACCCACCTTTCTTGCCTCCTATGGATTTCTCCCAACGATCTTCTCTCCTCCCTCACTGTGCTGAGTACCTATTCGTTTGATTTCCTTTACTTCCATTTGATCTTTTCTATTCTTCTCCACAACCACGTACCAAAAACCTCCAATCTTGGCATATCATTTTGCTTCAAAGACCCAAGTTTCCTTACTCAACGTGCCTGTCATCAATTCCCTCCTCCTAGTGCAAGCTTCTTTGACGAACGCTATTTTCCTTCGTATGTCACTACTTTGTTAACCTTCTTGAAACAAAACATTTCCAAGATAGTGAAACTGTTCCACCCATGTTATATTGTTCATCCTCTTTTTTAAACATTTAATTTAACCTTACTCATTCTCGAAAATCTCATAACCTTTATCTTGCTAACATTGATTCTACGTCCACACACCAACATTCAAGCCATCGTACTTTGTGACTAAATTTAGTACGCGTGGCAGTGGGTGTTAAGTCACCAACCATTCTACTTGTACTCCATTACTTGCACATACATATGGCACCTCGTGACTCACCTACAAGGCACAAAAGAGGGCTACCCGGAGGAAGATTCTTATCCCAAATCTATCATACTAATTTTCTAATGCGTTCAACATTAATTTCAATCCCTTGGCTGACTGGCTAACTTAGCTTGATTATTCGAAAGCCTGAGCCTGGATTCACCACCGACTTTCATTCTTCAATTCAGTTCTTCCCCTACCTCTTTTATCATTTTCTCCGCACACACGTTGGAAACCCAAAATAAACTGATGCAATTAAAATATCTATTTTTTTCTGAAGAAGAAGCATTGGAAAATACATCCTTATCGTCATTTTATGAATGACTGTCATCAATACACCAGGTAAATGGTGTTATACATACGAGGAGTGTTCATAAAGTAAGGCCCGTTTGGTCACAGGAAAAAATATACTCATATAAAACACATTTTATTGGCACTTTTAGTTAGCTACAAACCTACTTCACTTATCCACATAATCGCCGTTCACTTCTAAGCATTTTTCGTACCGCTGCACCAGCTTCTTTAACCCCTCTGCATAGAAACTCGCCGCCTGAGGGTTGAACCAATCGACGACGCCATTCTTGAGTTCCTCTTCGGTTTCGAAACGTTGTCCACCGAACCACTGTTTCAAGTGCAAGAAGAGGAAGTAGTCGCTGGGTGTAAGGTCAGGACTGTACGGTGGGTGGTTTAAAGAGTTCCCAAAGACCCAAAAACTCTCGTCCACTGGACATTCTTTGCTCTTTGTGGTCGTCGGTGAGCATTTTCGGTACCCACCTTGCACGCAATGTGTGGCATCCGAGGTTTTCCGTAACAATATTGTAGACAGTAGTGCGTCCAAGTTGAGGAAATTGTTCAGCCAGGCCATTAATTGTCAATCGACGATCACATCGCAGTTTTTGTTCCACTTGCGAAACAATTTCATCGGTCAGAATACTGGGCCTACCACTTCGCTCTTCGTCATGGACATTAGTTCGTCCATTTTTAAAATCACAGCACCATTGTCTAACCTTTCCTTCACTCATGACTGTAGGTTTATAAACAAGGCATAATTCCCGATGAATTTCAGCAGCCGACAATCCTTTTACATACAAGAATCGTATGACAGAACGCACTTCACAGCTGGCGGGATCAACGATTGTCGCGGACATTGTTGTTTGCATGCACGGACAAGCAAACGACTTCTAAAACAAAACAAATGCTGCTATAGCTTCTCAATGAATCAGTATATGGCGCTGCAGGAGCAAAACTGTGTTCTGAAGCCCCATATTTAAATATAAGCAAACGGTACTTACTTTAAGAATACCCCTCGTATATTTTCCCTTAACTCATGATTAGCATACGAAGTCACTGATTCCAGTTTTTATCCAAATCTGAATACCTATATAATGAATATGTAATAAAAAGTTCCTGTGCTGCATTCATCATTATCATTGTTAGGGACAACTGCTGGTACTGTTTGATTCTCTCGCGTACTCATTTCCTACTTCTATCTTGCATCTAGTGGCAGACATAAATCCCAATCATAACGGAAAGAAAACTTTATACATAGCCTACATCGGTATATTATGTGTTTTCGTACTTTACGTCGCCTATATGCTTTTTCGCGAAGACGCATGCGATATTTAATATTTCACGCGTGAAATAATGTCACTGAGACCGATTTCAACACCTTCGAACTGTTTGGTACTGTCATTTTCAATAGTCTATAGGCAGTCAACGGCGTGCTTATATTTCGTAAAGAGGAAAAGTTCGTTATATTTGTATTTATTGATAAGATACTCGAGCTAAGATAGTTTTTTTGCCGCTCAGAGAGGCAGCATTTCCTGCCAACTGCTTCAGTGCCAACATAAGGAAAGTTTTCACCATTCCTCAAATTATCTTGTGTCGATGACTGCATAACAGACTTATGGAAATGCTCATACGTAATCACATGGTTTGACGCACGTAAGTTCGGTGTAAGGTCTTTACACAACCTCGCACGCAATTATAGGAGACATCTTTTTGACCCACTCAAAAAGAGAGCGGAGACAGGAACCTTGTAATTATTTACAATTTTAAATTTTCACACAGTCCCAGGAAACATAGTTACGTGTCAACCTCGCCTTTCTAATACACCCAAATAATATGGAGTACTAATAATATATAGTGTTTCTTCTTCCATCATGTATACAAATTTCCACGTTATTTGATAGTTTTTTATTGAATATTTTTCCCTTTTCCCTTCCTCTCCCACATCCTCCCTTATCATTTATCCTTCCCACCTAGAGCTTACACCCTCCGCCACACACTTTTTTGGTGGATTTCGGAGTATTTATGTCGATGTCGATATAGTGATTCATTTTCTTGCCTCACAGAAACCATGACTCAATAAAAAATCAGTTGAAAACGTCAGTTGTGATGATTTTACTCATTTTTGGTGCATTACGACTCATGTATACGTGAATAATCGATGGGTACTGCGTTAATCTTCCGAAACAAAATAGTTCCGCAAAATGACTTGCATTCCAATTGTGCTCCTAGAGTGAGCGAGCTAAACGCCCGAGCACCTGTGTATGTGTTTGCTGGAATTGATCACTTACCGTTTTCTCCTTTTCTTTTTCAGAGTTCCTACAACTCAAGCGTCCGTTGGCCGAAGGGCGTCTGCGTCCTATGGGCACGTGTCAGTGAAGGAGGAACCTTCCGACAAGGATTACGAAGACGAGAGGCACAAGTTGGTCACGGGTGAGTCCGGGAAAATTCATATAACTCTCATCACACACTTAAAGTTTTCTAGCATAAATTTGATCGAGGAATGAAGTAACTTAAAGGGGTATGGAGTTGAAACCCTAATTAAAGTTTGATATTAGAGCGTTAAGACTTATTATGAAGCCCATAATATTAAGTTGGGGTCGAGAACGCATTTGGAGTGGAACAGTTTGTCTTTTTGCTGAAATTTCGTTCAAGGTAGGTGAAGGTTTTCAAACATAAGTTAATTATTTAATAGGTGTCCTTGTCTACATCTTAATGATATAATCGTGTTTGGAGTTCTTTGATAAACCCTAACCGTCGAAAAGGACCAATTATGTATTGGTAAAATTCTCGCCTTCAACCAGTGGGTTACAAATCGCATTATTATGCGCATATTCTACGACCCTAACATTATTAAAATTAGCGATTCCACAGTTATTTCTTCCCATTAACTTAATCAGAGTGCTTTCGTCTCTTTTATTTCGTTCGTACAATACTATAAAATTGATATCTCGTAAATATTGTAGGAACCCATTTACACATTACAATTTACACGAAATGTTGACACATTGTTACTTTTTACGCTAAGGATTAGCCGTATTGTTTACATACATATCGTAAAACTCTAGAAAATTTACTATATTCTTCACCCACTGGTGAATTGATGATCCATTGCCTCATTGAGAAGGGGTGAAGTACCCTTAGTAGTGTTTAGAGATAGAGTAAGCGGGCCCATTCTCGAGCACACATTCACATGTGTGCGAATCCACCTTGTGTACCATTCCCCACCATAGCAATGCTCTCCTCACGCTCTGTAGGTACGGGAATGGGCGAGGGATCCCGAGCCAAACGGCAGTTCTGAACAGGAAGTTGACTCAGGAGACGTCGAAACCTTGCCAAGGATCACGAGAGGGGAGGAGAACACACAATCTCGACTCACAACCCGCCCTTATCACTATCATCGCTTTGTAACACTCGCAAACGTACCTTCTAAGAGAAGGGTAAATGTATCGGTTCCTTCATTAATCAAGGGAGCTATGTTACAGGGGAGGGTGAGTTTTTCGTCTTCCAGAATGCAATTATAATTAAGGAAATGACAAGGGACCGGTTTAAACGTTTAATTTTGTTGAAATAATAACGTCATGGGTGATGATTCGTCGGCATGAAATATGTTCATAATGTTGCAACATAATGCCATACTACGGGAATATGTAAATACCAAGCTGGATTTCGGTTGGAAAAGGAATACTTCTTCCGCTTAAATTAAATGAGATACGGGCGCAAGTATGGATTAATGAAGTAGATAAATAGAAGAATAGATATGTGTATAGAAAAAGAGTTTCTTGAAACTGTCATTGTTTATGTGGAGTTCTATCATAGTAACCAATGCTTGGTCATCAGCAAACCTAACCGATTTTACGAATTCCCCTCCGATTTTCATTCCTACTTCCAGTTCTTCCCATGCCTCTTCAATCATTTCCTCCACATATACGTTGAACAGCACCGGTAACAATGGGCAACCCTGCCTCACACCTCTTCCTAACACTGCCCATCCGAACTCTCCGTTCCCCACTCGCACCTGAGCAGTCTGAGACATGTACAGGTTTCGGATCAGTCTCCTGTCCCTCCAATCCATTTCTATTTTCTGCAATACACGCTTTAATTTTTCCCAATTCACTCTATCAAACGCTTTTTCGAAATCTACAAAACAGGCAAAAACGTCCTGATTGTATTCTATATTCCTCTCGATTACTGATCTCATTACTGCAATGGCATCACGCGTACCTCTTCCTTTCCTAAACCCAAACTGATCATCCCCTAAGTAATCATTTGCCTTACTCTCTATCCTTTTGTTGATGATCCTGAGAATAACTTTAGCTGCGTGGGATATCAAACTTATTGTTCTGTAATCCTCACATGACGAAGCCTTTGCCTTTTTTGGAATAGGAACTAACACCTATCTCACAAAATCTTCCGGCCAGATGCCTTCCTCATAGATACTACGAATCAGTCCATATAGGGCCTTCTTCCCACATGTTCCTAAACATTTCAACAGTTCTACAGGAAGGTATGTAATAATTATTGAATTGTAAACTATGGCAATAAGTAAATACGCCATGAAACACCTTATACATAATGATTGTATTCATAATAAATTAAATAATGCTAAATTTTCTTCAGGAGATTTACTGTGATTCCTAATACATCTGATACGGATCATGAGTACATATTTGTGTTAACGTGAAGGAGTATCATATTCTTAGTTCCACTTTACACCAAATTACGCTTCACGTTCCCAGAATACTTCCACAATACAATTACAAATTCCGTCCATTCAAAACTACTAACTTTCATCATGTCGCTGACTTTTTAGGGTATTAAACTGATGCAATTAGATTTAATAAATTACAACCAAGATATTTAATGTAAAAATTACAGTCACTGATAATTGCGATTTGTAAGTAAATCCAATCCAAGAAAGCCCCAGGAATGGTGACACATGACATTTTTTTGATTAAAATATCAAGGCAAATGCAATAACATTATATTGCATGTATAATGTTTCAATAAGATATTTTATTCCACTTTTATCATTTTATGGGACGAAAAGTCCAAGATTCATGAAGGAGCATACAAATTTCTTTGAAAAATTTCAATTGCACCACCGAAAATGGAAAATAAAACCTGCCAACGATGTTTGTGTATGTAATTACTTCAGAGTGACAACTGGTGAAAATTTTTTTGCGAAGTAAATTTCTCGGACGTTACCGATAAATTAACCACCAGATATGTGGCTCTAGGCGGGTTTTTTCACTAACCATCACGTGATATGTGCAAAAAAATCTAATGATAATTCTATAACAGCGCCGCTAGCCTTAAACCAACTCAATGTTCAAAAATTCTGATAATATTTGCGAAATATAGTATATCTTAAATTACATCAATAAAATAGAGTTAACTTTACCTATATTCAAACCTTATATAATACATATGACTGTTCTCCGCAAGTGTGATGGAATTTTCATTTCAATGGTAGAACCCCTTACCTTTTAATCGCTTCCTCAATAAGAACCCAACATTACAGTTTCTTGAAAGAACCCAACATTTCATTTTAATTTAAAACTGCAAATATGAGTGAATTGATGATACGCTTATTTAAATTTCGTATGATAGACAAAGAGGTTTCAGCTGCCATTATATTAAGTTTTGCGAAACTGACACATGTATACTTTTAATATTAGACCAACCTCCTGAAAACAATAATACCTACAATGTACTACATTCTTTTAATTAAATAGTAATTAGTTTGGTGGCAACCCTGCTATGAGCGATTTTGTGCTCCATGGAGAGTTGAATTGAATGTAAACAATTAGATTCGTGGAAGGCAAAGGCTTACCAACTCAGCCGACTGCCTCAACCACCAGAGGCCCTGCAAATATTTATGCGTATCTTGTCGACTTAATGGAAACCAGTGTTTCTCTTGAGGTCATGGAATATCTTACGTGCGAGCCAGCCTAAGCAATTTGGCGCAGCTATTCGCGGTTAGTTACACACGGCATGCATTTGTCTATATCTGGCATGCTTTCCGCGAGCCGTCGCGACGCGTCGCAAGGGCGTTAGGCAGAGGGTGTGAGTGCACCAGGCGTGATGAGAAGATGAAGGGTTCTGTGAAAGGAAGATTTGTTTGTTGGCGTTTTCCTCTCTTTGCTCTGCGGTTCTGAATTGTGCGAGTGATAAACGAGCCTTGAATATAATTGGTCATATTCTATTGGTCCCTCTCTATTTTAGCTATACCAGTGGTGTGGGAATAGGAACGTTTTATCGATCGCTCGTGTCAAATCGTACGATTGAAGCTGTTTAATAGGTTACATACGTATGTTGTAATAGGCAACGCGATTGATGTTTAGTTTTCGAGTTTCAAAGGTTCCCATCTCCTAACACATATGGTAAAATTAATTTCAAGAATATTTACGATGGTATATAAGAATATAATAGAGTAGAATGCAATAGAATATGATAGAATAGAATATATAAGAATAGAATTTAAGAATATATAAGAATAGTAGTTCAAGTTTTCGCCTTGATGAAAGTAAACGTCTTTACTTAAGAAGGACAAATGAACGTAATCTTTGGCATTTTCTCCCCTCATCAATTCTGCCATTAAAAGTCCTCTTATAAATCTATTTTATTTTCAGAAGTGAATTTTCCTTCGGAGTATACATTAGACCCACATTTTGAATGCAAACGGGCATTAACAGAGAGCTTGTCACTACTTTGGTTGCCCAAAGCATTCCGACTAAACTGGACAAATCTTCTCTCGTCGTGGACGTGGGCCACGCATGGTCGAACTGTACACAGGCCTTTTTGATAAAAGCGGCGAGGTCTTTCTGTCCACAATTAAACATTTCAATTCAATTCAGAGGCAAGGACTACATTCCAAAGTCGTAATTTTTTAGTAAGCTAACATATGTTTTCACACGCAGTACCTGTCCCAGTATTTGAAATCAAAAAGTCCCTCTCATTGGCTATATCTCTTAATTGGGAAGATGCATTCGTGAACTCACGGAGTAGACCTTGATCACTATGCCCTGCAGTTATTTCTACATGGCTCTGATAAACAGATATTCTGGACATAGTTAATGGATCTCGAAAGCTTATAACAGAGATTCTGATGAAGGTACGCTAAATAACATCTTTGGTGAAATAGATTTACATATAAATTTAATTGCAATCTATTCTGCCGAGTTAATATACATTGCGGCTACGATCTGAATCGCTTACTATTTCAGAGAATTTCTGTCGATAAGAATTCTTCAACAACATTTATAAGCTCTCTTTAGGCTGAATGTGTAATTTTTGTCCCATCTATTATGACTTATGTGGTTTTACAGCATTTTATTCAATTTCCGGTTTATTGAAAACGGACAAAATAGTATAGCAAAATATCTTATAGATATTTTGGGAGGATCTGTTCCTAATTCCTCTTGAGAAAGGTGGTTGCACCACCGAAAATTCGAGAACCAGTGAGTCTCTCTTTCATATGTTTCAGTTTCTGTGTTTGTGTCGACTAGTTAGTCCATTTACATTATTGTGCACGTTCGTGGGTTTTTCAAGAAAGTGACTTTATATATACATACATATATATATATGTATATGTATATATATATAACTGGATGTGTCGTGATTAAATGTAGCTCCCCTGGAGTGCATTATATGGGTATGCATTTATAAAAAGGGTGCGCCCATTCAGTGTACAGAGACGTGGGTTTTCGTAACAATCACTGCACAATAGATGGAAATACCGACGTAAGGTACCTGAGGAACTCCCTCTCCGGCCCTTCGGCGAAAGGAGAGATTAAAGACGGCCCTTTGTGACCTCCTTCCCTCGCTCGCGAGGAAAATCATGTCGACACGTAGCCCCTCTCCCAATCCCTACACAATCCCCCAAGCTTTCATCATTCATCCCCTTCTGCCCTCACACATCTAACCCCTCTCTCTTTTAACCCGAAGGACGACGTGTTCGGTGTACTAGATGCATTTGAGCAGGGCGCATTCAAAACTACGCCCAAAACCCCCAAATCCACCCACTCTTTCAGAAAGGAACCAGCCGCCCCCCCTGGTCCTCCCCCTCGACGCCCATCCCGGACCCACAATGCATCTCTCGCAGCCATTCTCCGGCTTCCCCTCCCTCGATTCTATGTCTCCCACTCCTCCTCCTCTCCCCCTCTCGAAGCGTGTAGCCCCATTCGACTACCCCCCCCTCTATTCGATCCCGCAAACGCGGGCCCCATTCACGTGTGCCTTTCTTCTTCTAGAGATTTTGCATGAAAATCAGGGATCGACTCGCAAGAGCCACCCCAAAGAGAGCGGAGAATTTGTTTTCTTTTTCTTCCAAAAACGGCAGCCCCTCCTCCTTCATTCTCCTCCACTTTACGTACCCAAATTCCAATCGAAGGCTATTTTTCGGTTGGGTTTCTGAAGTGGATAGTGGGAGTCGAAAGGGGGGGATGTTCATAAGGTCCCCCCCGTCTCCTACCAGGTTCCCCTCGGGGAAAATGAGAGACGGATTATACCTCAAGGCTGCGATGGAATGCCAATTGATTCATCGACCGAACCTTGATTTACATGGCTTTTCGGAGGTGGCGTCGGTAAAAAGATCCTTTTTCAGGACGCAGAACTTCCAAGGCAGTGAGCTTTCCAATAGCTCCCTAACACTCTATGAGCGGAAAATTATAAGTGGATATAACTTTGAGGGAGTAAAACTGAGAATCACTGAGTTAGATGTATATCATATGATGCAAGACTCTAAAAGTTTCCAATCCCTCTTACGATACCTAACGAAGGACGTCATAACAATTCTGACGCAAAAACACGTATCGAAATCCATCAGATCCCTCAGAAGAACATATAGTGTGGGCAACGTTGTTGACGATTGAGATGAACAGTGGTCACAGTAAAAATTCAGCGAAAAACCCTTTATGAACGTACAAAGTTGGCAACGTTGGGGTATGACTACTATCTTAGTCATACCCCGGCTGTAGACAAGGAGTTTTCCCGAACTGTAGTATGACTCATCCCTAATGGACATCACTAGGTGATTTCCTTCTTTTTATATTCCATGGTTGTCCGCTGGGTTTGCCTGCGAGTCCCAGCGGAAGCCAACCGATGCCCCTCCTTATCGCCCCTCGAGGTCACTGGGGTACGCGGACGAAGGCTGTCGATCCCGAAAAAGGTGGGGCACATCGATATTGCAAATAGCATGGTGCAGGATAGTGCGGTGGCTAAGGTATAGGCTCCCCCCCCCTCCCAGAGTGTTCGGGCTCAAATCTCGGAGGCAACAAATATTTTTCAGTGGTATTCCGATCCCTACTTGAAGTGCTTTTTGGAGAGAACTTCGAGTGAGTACGACGGGAAAAATCATTCCCCTAAGCAACAATTTAGTTCAATGACGAGTATATAAAATGGCTAAAAGGTGAAAGATATACGTATTGTGCAGCATCCTGACAACAACAGAAATTGCATTACAGTTGGGTAAGTAAGTTGACCAGGTAATGAATCTGTGTTCTGACTTACGTACGCTTTATTAAAGATGAAAAAGCTACCTCAAAATTGGTTGTTTGCAAGGCAATTAGAACCTAACACTAAAGGGGAGTCAATTTTGCACCGTAGAGCAGTTCTTGAGGGACAAAAAAAATCCACGTTCTAACTTACTTGCTGTTGTGACAGACGGAGCTACATCAATGACTGGTCGTCACCATGGTTGTATTACAATCTTGAGAAAATATATATCAAAGCTTTTTTCTATTAATTGTGTCATTCACCGAAAACATCTAATGGCTAAAATACTGAGTGAGGCGCTTTCACAAGTCCTTAAACATTCTAATTACAGCGGTTATCAAAATTAAAGCCTATACTCTTAATTATCGACTCTTTCGAGAGATGTGTGTTGAGGACGATGAAGATTTCAAAGGATTGTTACTACAGACGGAAGTTCTTTGGCTATCAAAAGGTATATTGCGCTTTTATAATCTTTTTGACGCTGTCGTGCAGTTTTTGAGGAGAAATATGCTTTTCCCAGTGACAACCTTAAAGAGATTAGGAGTGACGTTGTATTTTTGTCTAAAATATTTGCAAAGTTCAATGAAATGAATTTACAATTGCAGGTAAATTATATTAACCTTATAAAAGCAACATTTGCGGTGACTGTGTTTATTTCTAAGTTGATTTTATTTAAGCACAACATAGGTTGCCACGACCATTATCACTTCCTTCCCTGCTTAAGCTATAAGAGCAAGCTGGTAGGGGTGATAATAATTTGAGAGCTTTTTGTGATAATTTAGCCACCTTGCATAAAAATATGACGCAGCGATTTGAAGATCTTCTTTTGTTGGAGATTCCAGACTGGATATAGGTCCGTTTGCAGATATTGAGGAAGTTGGAGTAATAGAGGAAGAATTAATTGGACTACAAAATGACGGTGAATTGAAACCAAAGTTTACGATAAATTATCAAGCGTTTTGGTTACAGAAGGACGTTTCCGATCGTCATCCTTCATTGTGGATAGTGGTTAAAAGACTTCTTGCATTTCCGACTTCATACTTGGTGAAACCTGGTTTTAGTGGAGTCATTCAGCTTATTTCCAAACAGAGAAACAGACTTTAGGTTTTTGAACGTGGTGATTTAAGACACCTGCTAAGTGACATTAAACCGGACGTTAGAAAACTGGTATTTGGTCGTCAAGCCCACCTATTCCTATCCCATTAAAATTTTATTTTATGGAAATATGTTATTAAACTAGGCAATAGAATCTCCTTAAATGACTTCTAGTCCATGAAAAATTTTAATCAAAAGTCACTTACTTGTTTAACTAATTTTAACAAAACATGATTGGTTATTCTATTTTTATAAATTAAAAATGTTCATGTAATATAATTGCTTAATTTAAGTAAAAAAATGGCGTATTAACTTCCAAAAAAGCTTTTTGTAAAATATGTATTTTAATAATTTTTTATGTAAAAAGTGTATTCTCACCTAAGATCCTTTTATTGTGCATGAAGTATTTTGCATAAATAATATATGAAAACTATACATCTATTGCATGGTAAATAAACGTTTGATTAGTCATTGTTTTTAATTTAATTATTTCAATGTTTTTCATTTGGTTAATTTGAACGTTGAGTATAGGATTATGGAGCCAAGAGGGCGGTGGCTCGAAAAAGTTTAGGAACCACTGTTCTAAACTTACCAATCACTTTTCGCGTTTCCCAGCGCCATTCCTTCCCATTTAATGTCAGCAATCGCTAGCGATGCTCCAAACAGCAGAAATCTTGAAACATACCACTACGTGGAAATTATCCATGGGTCAGAACGGTCCTTCTTTTTCAATAGACTTCGACACAAGATTAAAGAAGTAAAAATATTTTCTTTTCTGAAAATAAAATCATATATTCACATAATCAGAAATAAGTTTTGTGTATTTCATTCTTCATAGGACTGTGATAAAATATTTGTAGATTCAAGAATATGTGCTGAACTCACATTTGTGGTTCTCCTTTTCTGGTTCCACTTCCTCCTCCCGCCGTTCTTTCACAATTTTTCAGAAGAAAACACTCATGCAATACACTTCTGAATCCATAAGCTTTCATACCAAGCTCGTGAAGTGGTATTTGGTCGATTTAAACTCGATTAGTTTCTTGTGAACGCCAGCCTGCAGTTCTGAGTAACCTTACTCGACTGGAAGAAGTGTGGAGGAGCTCACCACCTTCGATTTCAAGTTGGTCAACCAATGCAGCGGAATGAGGCATAAGACTCAACGTCGGTCGCATTTCCCCGACATATACGCCCTCACCTCCTTGACGAAAAATTTTCATTTCCTGGCCCTGACTCCACTCCTTTGCAGCGCTCAGTCCTATGTATCTCAAAGGCTTATGAAAAGTCATTCCCTGACTTACATTCTCTCGCTATCAAGGTGACATTTAACCTCTCTGCAAGTTCCTTCACGTACATGATATATGCTTGTATGTTAGCAAACGCTGACTCAATGAAAATGTGTTACTTGGCCAGTTGAAGCCTGTAATTTCTGAATAAAACCGCATCTAAGAAAGGGTCAACTTCAAGATATACAAGAACTAAGATCTGCATGATGGATTAAGGAAGACTATCTCCAAGTCTTCAAGAATGGAGGTTAGAATCAAATATCAGAAAATGTTTTGCACTGAAGTTTTGGAATAAAAGAAAAGATAAACAAGAAATCCAATATAAAATAGACGGGATCAGATTAAGCAAATCAAAACAGGTCGAATACGATGTCATAGGTGCGACACACATCAAACGTTTCATGGGTTTTCTTTAAGCAAACGTTTAAAGAATCTAGGTTTCATTAGACCAGGATTCATTAGATTTCATTAGTAAGTTAGTATAATGAAAAGGGTAGAGGGAGGTGTGTGTTAATTTGCCTTAGATGGCATATAGGATATACGGCAAACATCTGGAATCCAAGGGAGAAAAGTTGATTAGGAATTATGCATGTCCAGAGAAAACCCGCTGGTTCTGTTCAAAATTGCTACAAGTAGCGAGTAAGATTCACGAGTATGCTGGAAGATAATGGTTTGAAGCCTCTTGGTCTTAGACGAAAGCAGGAAAGCCGTGGACTTTCGGTAAGGTACTGGGCATCTGAGTTGTCTTGCAACACAGACGGTTTTGTTATGATACCATCATATATTCTCAAATTCCGACCACCGGAATGAAATGAGAGGCAGAGATACCATACCAAACAGATTCAAGTAATTTTTCTTCCCTCGCATGATACGCAATAACAAAAAGGAACCCAAAACTCCTTGGGGAAAGCAAAGAAGTCTTTCACTCAGAGAAAACAACTACTAACGGCGAAGATGAACTACACAGACATATGGAAAATATTCATTTAAACTTATTCGTGGAGACCACTTCCCTCTGGATGCGAGACGTAGACGATGTGGGGGAAGCGAGAGACAGAAAGGTTGAAGGTGTTGGAAACGTGTGCTTACACGAGAATGAGGAAACTAAAATGGAAAACTAAAAAAAAACTTAACAGTACTGAAAACTTGTGAAGAGTAGGACACTACAAGGAAAAGAGAAGAATTAAATAAGTTTATTCAGAGGCACGATAGCTTAGATATTCCGATGATTAACTAGGGTATTTGATGATACAAGGAGCTATGCGGGAATGATGAGATTGGCATGGAAAATGATATAGTTTGGAAAGCCACTGCAAACCAATTTTCGAAATGAATACCCGTGATGATAACCGCATTCGTGAGCTATGGTCGGCTAAAATTTCCTCGTCATTCAATTCTTATAAACTCCATTAAGAGAATATGAAACAATAAGTCGAGGAAATGTTTTCTCATTTCCAAAGTAAGTTTTTGCGGCAACCCTTATTTTAATTTTTGAAATGCTATTAAAATAATCGTAAGGCAATGGTAAGTATTTTACAAGATATGATTATTGTTGTAGAATAGAACATTCTGGCTCACTTGCATCTAATTTTTTTAAATCATTCAAAAATCAAAAAACATAAACTTTTGAAAGACTTTTTCGTCAACTGTGAGTTCATCCATGAGGCAAGGAATTGGAACCTAGATATCGTTTCAAGAGTGCGTTGACTAAGAGAAAAACGGTATGTATACGCCATTCATATTATTAATGATGTATTATTGAAATTTCATTGGATTCTCTTGACGATTGCATAAATTCACATTGATAAACCCGGATGTTGGTTGGATAGAGGTAGCCCAACTCCCATTAAGTCGACATGTGAAACTCGTACATCAGGTTAGGGGAGACATTTCCCTTCTCCGTTGCCATTTGATTTCTCAGGAAGGCCTGATACTTGTAAAATCACATATCTTGAGTAGAGGTGGAATCGTTTCCGGTACCTCCGATCTAACTACCAACTCTCTACCTACTGAGCTAACACTTTCATTAACAATGCATGCACTAATTTACCAAAAAAACGTTCGTCCAAATTATATTTTTTTGGATATTTCGTGGACTGTCAACAAAGTTTTCAATAATTTTCAACTCCGCTTCATAAGCAAACAGCATTAAATATTAAATTAAAACTAAACATGTCAATTGTTGGCATGACGTAAAGCGATGGATATTTAATCAAGGAAGGTTGACCATTGTATTTTCATTAATTTGGTCAGCTGTGTAAACATTCACTTATGAAAATTTCCAACGCAGCATTGATGTTTACCAGAGACGCGAATACCCTTCCCATAACCATACTTTTTTTTAATAATTACATATTTTAATGCCTGTCCTCTAATCATTATTTATATGAGACATATCTGTAGGCTATTTTGTTAATCCAAAGGAAGGATCCGATCTCGCAATCGATAAGGGTAAGGAGAACGTGTTAACCCGTGAGTCACGTCCTAAATATTAGGGTGACACTTACCGATAAAATTCAAGGATAAAGTTAGTGCATATCATATAAGCAAGAATCATACAGGGTGTAATTAATTCTGTGCGAATATTTGAGGGTGTTCACGTTTCTTTGATTTACTAAGCATCTTTGGTCTTCGACGGGGTTTTACTCAGATTATTCGATAGCTTAAGGGTTACACCAATGGAGAAGGAACAATCCCATCTTTCCATAAGCGCAAAATGCTGTCGTGACGTATTTCAAGATATAATCTTATGAATTATTAACTCAAATATTCACCACGAAATCCCAAAATTTAATGAACTAATAGTTCATTGCCGATTGAACAATATGATTTTATGCTCTCTCTAAATTCGTAAAACTATTTACCTGTATAGGGAATGAGGTTCCTTTAAACACCTTTTTATCCGTCATCCGATAAATTGTAGGACCATACACCTTTCCGGTAGACGTAGGTATGGTTTTTTTTAACGTTCACCTCGAAATGAGGACGCTAAAAATTTACTTATATATGCATGGAATAAAATGTACATAAAATTGTATGGGCATTTCTTAAGCTTTGGTTAATAATGTTAGTCTTCTTCTTTCTATGTTCAGCTACTTTCTTCATCTCCAGATATGAACTGCAGCTTACAAATAAATATCCTATGGTTATGTAAATGTCCTCTTTATAGCTTTAAAAAAATATACCGGTTGGTGTAGACGGGTATAATACGAAGTGAAATCCACTCTTCTTGCGTAATTTCTCCCACGGCAATCAAGGATATGTCATAGACTCTAAAACTACACCAATATTCCTTAATGACCCTATTTCTCATATGAACGAGAGAAAAAAAGTTACTTTTTCCAAAGTGGGTGTTTCACTTTGACTTTCAAATTTGAATTTTCGACAAGCTGAATGCAAAGTAATTTCATTATTATTAGTAAGATGAAGCTGAGTGTTGATGCGATATATTCGTCCCCGTTGAGCCATCTACCATCGGAGAGAAGTATCAAGTGGTTATAAGGCGTGGCGACCAACATTTGTGCTGGTAGGGAGAGGTGAATAATTTGGTAAAGGTACGATTTTCGAAGACTAAGCAATGGATGGAGAGATAAATTTGGCGTCGACATCAATCTGCTCTTTACCAAATGCGCCAAAGCCAGACTCTAATTACCTTACCATCCGTCGGACTCCACTGAACGTGCTCTTTACATAGCGCCCCAAGTATTGAACAAATTACCCCTGAAAAATTATGCCTCTTCTAGGATTCGGACCTGTAAATTAGGAATTCAGTAGACGAGACACCGCACTAATCCGATAGTTTTATCCTTATCATGAATAACTATCGCAAGCGATGATATTCTGCATTAGGTTATATATTTCGCATACATTATGTATACATATATATGTGTGTGTGTATACAAGTATGCATATACAAGTACTTATTGCTTATCACAGTAAATAGTTCACTATAGTTATCAACCTGAAAGTTGGTGTTGGACTACGGAGCTCATTTTGCACGAAAACCTTCGACGAGCGAAATGGACACATTCGGGATAGTGTGCAATTTCCTTTCCATATGCCACCTGCGGTTTCCCAATGAAGAACTGAAAAATCGTACAATTTCCGTCAAGATGAGGGAGCCCAGAGAAATGAACTCGTTATGGACCCGTCCCCACTGGCCAGTAACAGACTACTCTACCCTCTATACTATATTACCTCGCCGTGTTAGGATAAAATCAGAGTCAGTGCACGGATTTGAACAACTTGCGGGAAATTTGGCAACATTAACTTTCATTATAATATAACAAACAATAAGAAATAAATAAAAACTATACAATTTGGACCATTTAATTTCAAAATTAATCAACCATGGTTTCGACAGATTGTGTCATGGTTGGGGTAATTTGGCTGAGGATTGTGTTTATATGTTAACGTATTGTTGGGGAGGGATTGGCGGAAGAGGAGGGTGAACTGAGGAGGACGTGGCGAGAGGTTGAAAAAAATCCATCTTCCACCTTCAATTCTGCTCAGAAACTATAGTATATCTTTGCTTTTACATTTTTTATTATACTCGTATTATAATGGATCATAAACATTTCCAAAAACTGACGCCAGACGTAATGTATCACATTTATATTACGCGTAGCCGAGTCACCAACTGATATCCCCAACAAAAGTTCTTTGAATTTCAATACTTGAGCAAACTTAATTCTTCACCAATCAAATAAAACAACACAATCGGCCATGTAGAATTTTTCTGTGATAGGAAGCGTGAATAGTTAGCTACTTCGACGCAGTGGCATTAACATTACTCATGACCTCTTTAGACTGAAATATATACTAGGGAATGTGAGCAAGGTATAAAAAAATTATGGTTTAACAGAAGAGCAGAGGGTTAAATAACGATACGAACGAGTTTTGTAAACCGTTGTTACACTAAACATACAAAATAAATAAATTTCTTGTAAACATTGGAAGCAACTTTCTTCAGCGGTTGTATTGAACATACATTTTTAGCCCAATCGTCCTGCGGTAGGGGATATCATGACCTTAAGTTTAGAAAGATCAATCTTATGAGCGACAGACTTAAGATGCCGTTTTTCCCGCGATCTATATGAGTTCTTGATAGCAGTAAACGACTGCGCAAGTTTATAAGATTTTTATTTTATCATAATTAGAAGTATATTATCATTATTTTATCTAACCCCTCTTTTATTGTTCTTTTAGTTACTAGTAGCTCGTCTCAAATGTTTCGAGAATTATTCTCCCCATTGATATCCTATTTCATATCTTGTAGTTGGAATTATCCGTATTACTACTGTCCGTAGGAAACCTTTCAAAATTTATGGCTCATCACTCAGGGAACTAGACATTACTTACGTGCTTACTTCTCTTTGTTTTTGAAATTTAGCTTAACTTTATGAACCGTGGCACTGAGCTCACGGCTACGATAACTTGGTGGCGTGATATGCCCTGTTAATTTTAAAGAAACCTTTAGAATTTCAAATTACTAGAGGACTCCTGGATAGCTTCACCGGAATTTGAAGCATTCGGCCTGAAATTGAAAGACCCTAATAGGAATCTCGGTCTAGGAAACAGAGAGGAAATTTTCGCAATCGGCGTGCGAATATTTAATTTCTTTGAGTCATTCCCGCGAATTACCGTAAATGGCGTTGGTCAGAATGAAAAGTTCTTCGCGAGCAGAGGAGCAATGCCCATCCCACACATCAAGACCAAATGACGCCAAAAAGTATCAGGCACAAACACTGCAAACGTGTCGAAAGCCATCAACTTCCTTCCAGGGAGCCGTATGTGAGACGACGCGGTTTGACTGCGACTCGGGACTTTACGCCGCGGTAAAACATGTTCCGTGGAAGTCACCCGGATTGAATTGCGTGTCGTGGGCGGGAAGGGAGGGGTGAGAGCGGACTGGGGGAGAGAGGTGCCGAAGGAAACATTCGCGGGACGACGGAGGGAAATTGAAAAGGGCCGATTTTCCTTTCCCCGGGAGTCCTCTGGCGAAGTGGAGGAAGAAGCGAATTGAATCCCAAATGGAATTAAGGAGTGGTAAGGGTCTAAAGGGTGGCGAGGGGATGCGTCGGTAAGTTATTGAACCACAGGGGGAGGGGAGAGTAAGTCGTAAAATGAAGCGCAGCGAAGGGGTACCCACCCCTCATTTCATTTCGAGGGTTGAGAAGAAAGGGGGAGGAGGGATGAGTCGACCCCTTCGACAACCCAGCCTTCTGTTGCTTCCTTCCCTCCGACACCCTTATCCCTCTTTTCCCCTCTGCATGGGACAAGCGGGGGGGGCAGAGAGTGCCTAGGATGGTGGGGGACCCTGATGCGTATCAGCCCGAGCCCTTTGCCTCCCCTTCCCCGACCCTCGTCCCCCTTTCAACCGAAGAGCGGGAGAATTTGGGGTGAAAGTAAATTTCCATAAAGGGTGGTCAAAATGAGGTGTGACCCAGTTGACCCGGAGGTCCTTCCCAGGCTGGGGTCGCCGACATTTCCGCGAGAGGTCTTTGACTCAATTTTGGTTAACCCTTCAGGTAATTGGGGTCGGAAGAGCCGTGTAAGGTGGCCGTGTGTTGGCTGAAGGGAGGACTCACCCCACACTCGAAGAGTTTTCAAGCGGTTGGGACACACTCCGATGCCGCTATAAAGGATAAGAGAGAATGTTTGCGAAGGTTTTCTGGAAGGAATAAAATCCATCGATTCTCATTCAAATTCGTGCAAGCTTTGTACTCGTGTTAAAACGGGCCGTAGAGCTAAACAAACGAAGAATTTCCAATCATTTTAGAGAAATTGAGAAAGAAGGCTACTTGAACTTGGTCGTTGAGACGAGAAGGTAAGGATAAATTTAGAGGTTTCCGATTTTTGTGCGTGGAGAGAAGAATGGAAAAAACAAAATGGACGGACAGAAAAATAAACAAAGAAGTGGTACGGGAACAGAGGAAGTTGTTCAGACGAATTCGAAGAATTTAGGACAAGAGGATGCAGGAGATGACAGAAACGGAACTGGACGCAGAGTGTTGTAGTCGAGGTGGAAATATTGGAAAAACGAGGTGGAGAGAAAGGAAGAACAGGCATTTTTGATGGAATCAAAAACCATATCGATCATGGTTTAATAGGGGAGAATAGATCTCACTTAATGCTACACCATATAAGGCGTTAGAAATTCACGCAATAGGATAAGGAGACCAGTTCCTAGTCCTTCTGCCACCTGCAGTTTTCCAGCTACTCAAAAAAATGCAGAGCTTGGGTAAATCTGAGGGTGACCAGAGAAGTCACCCTTCAAAACACCGTAAACTGGACTCTTTTTTGTCGTTTATTGCTTCCAGATTTATTAAATTTTGTATTTATTTTATTATATTTATTTCTTTCAGTGTCAGAAGGCTATTTGGTTATTTTCAGAGTTTCTACCGTTGAAATTATGCATGTGATAGTTTTGAAATTGTTGACAAAATTTTCATTTTCATTAAGATGCAAGCCAAGTTGAGTCGAATCGATAAAAATTGATGAGCTGCTATTCAGTTCCAATGCGTAACTGGAATTTAATCGAGGTAAAATGGGAGATGCTTAGGAAAATATCTAAAAATTAAGTATGAGAGTCACTCGAAGGCGCTACAGGTAAATTTGGGAAGGGAGAGAGAGAAAACTCGAGTTGTGAATGTTTTGGCGAATAACGATTTTATACTTTAAGGAATCGAATCTTTTATACTGTAGCGACCTTTACAATGTCCGATTTTTCTTATTCTATATCTCTTCAACAGGATTTCAAAATCATTTTTTCCCATTTCAATCTTAAAAATCCGTCCGAGGCTGCTCCAGAACTCGGAAATAATTAATGGTGAGATAAAATGAAATTCTTAGCAATGTAGCGACTAAAGTAATGCGCGCACGGACTTGCATGATGGACGCAAGTGAACATGAGTTTCGATAGCGAAGACTATATATTCTAAAATCCAGTTCATGTTTAATTAGCTAAACATAATAATTCTGGAAACACACACCACGATTTATTAATTAATCTCCGTGAATCATTTATTTTCCCAACAATTATGCCACCAACGTTTATTATGTATTACCCACGACAGAGGCAATATTTGTATTCATTTGGTTGATTGTAATTTTGATTAGCCGGGAAGTTTAATTTTGTACCAATTCTGTTTACATTCGTCAGTTTTACGTATTATATTTTCGATAACCCCAATTGAACGGAATCAATAAAGCTCTCCGACCGCCACCGCAATGAAAACAAATGACTATTGCGACATTTGTCCGGAATTCAATGAACAAGCGCCTAAATAATTTCAGGCGGACGGGAATATTGATGACGTGATTTCAATTTTAATTTCTAGCGAAATTGAATATAAATGGCTATAAACTACACGCCGAAACACAAATCAATGGCCTTTATTTTTATCAAGACTACGTGGATGTCTCATTCTAACAGTGCCGGTGTTATTTCCATTCAAATACATTTATACTATAATTTTAAGTGGAAACTAAATATAGTAGTTTGGTATTTATGGTCCGAGCTTAAAAAATTATGCTAGATAATTGGGAAGGTACACGTACAAAAGCTTATATTGTCACGTTTTTGAAGATTAAACTAATATTCTCCCCATATATATTGCAAATCGGATGAATAAATCCCTCAAAATCACTAAATTTATAAATAAGCAACTTCTTACCAGGTACCAGATGTAGGCGCAAAGGGTAAAATGTGCATAACTGTTCCAAATATTTTATGAATTCTAGAAGCGATATCATTACTATTTAATTATTTATTTAACAAACAACGAAGAATTTTAAGTTAAAATATACGGAGATGGCTAAAAACGGTATTTTTCCTAATCCCTGAGTATCAATTTTTTCTAATGTTTTAATTCATTTTGAATTTTTTCCATGAATTTTTAAACAAGATATCCGTTTTGGCCCTTTCACCAAACTCCCGAGTAATCTTTTCATACACAGTGGATAAATGAAGTCAATATTTTGTACATTAATAATTGAATATTCTCCGTGTGATTGCCAACGTGAGTAAATAGCACTTTGGAACGATTCCCGCTAAGAAATTGGTCTCCTCTGGATTTGGGAATCCTTTTCCAAATAAAAAAAAAGCCATTTTGATACCCTTCTTTTTTTCAGATGTTTTAGGTATTCGCAATATTGGAACTTTAAAACAGATTGAATGAATCAAATATTGAAATTATTAATGGTTCTTACTAATTTAGTGCATCTACAAATATGCTCATGCCGAAATCAATCGTTATACCCATAAATCTGATTTTAAATACGGCACTTATATTGTAATGAATTCCACATGTCTAAATGTTTATTATTTTATCTCTTCTATTTTCTATGTTCTGTAGATACGTTACTATTCGTATTTTTTTTTAATTTTGCTATTTTACATACTTGCTATATCTTTAAAAATTTTAATCACAACGTATACAGATTTTGCACACTTTGGAATTTTAGCATTTACACGTGTGTATATACTTAAATTAAGAAAACATTCTTAGCACGATGTTGTACAAGGCTTTTTTAAAATGAATATTTAGGTTTACAGAACACTACCGGTTAAGGGAAGGTTTTTGATGGATCCTGTTGCTACACATTACTGTACTCGTAAGACTTAACTAACATTACACCACACATCCTCAAACCCCATTCTTCATATTACAATGGATGCTAGAATTTCACCGAGTAAAGATAATTTGCCTCGACTAGGATTCATATTAGTCGGTTAATCCAGGGGATGGCTCACTCAAAGCAGTCGCCGCGGAAATGCTCGCTATTCTTTGAATATTGCAATGACATATAGTATGCTTTGGCTATCAATTTTTTCTACGCCCCTCCATTTCATCCACAAATCGAAAATATTCTTACTGAATATCCCGCGAAAATCATTTTGAAGTCAGTTCCACATCCTTCCTAAAATTCAGACCTGTTCCCGTGTAACTTTTTCCTTTTACACATTGAGTTTACCCCTTCGCGGAATTCGTTTTTCATCATCAGAACCAATAGTGAAAGCTGATCAGGCGATTTTGAAGTACATATCAAAAAATAACTTCCAGCAAGACTTAAAAGACTGAAAGAAAGTTGAGGCAAGTTCATTGCATTCAATGTTCACTGCTTTGAAAAGAACCATCAAAAGTTTGATGATGAGTACCATTCATGTTCATATACATGTCTTGAACTTCCTCCTTTTTTAATTATTTCAATGAAGTGATGTCAGATTATGTTTACATACGTAAATCACAGAAATAATATAGAGCGATTGACGGGAAAATTTTGTGGGAAGATCGCTGGAGTATCATGGGTCAAATTACCCGTGAAGCTTACGAGGAAGGGTGAGGAAGTTGAAAAAGCAAGAGCGTCATTTCCTGAAGTCCCGTACTTGATCGCCGGGAGCGGCAAGTGAATGCAGTGGGCAAACAGACTGACACAAACAATGGGGGAGTCCGTCCGAAAAGCACCCCATCTCGTTTTAATATGGCGAAATGATTGAGAGATTTAGAGAGAGAGGGAGAGAGAGCGAGGAAAAAATAACGTAGGTTGTGCAAACAGGTTGGCCTCCAATGGAGCAGCGGGCCAGCATCCCCACCCCAATCATCTCACCCTCCCCTACTCCCTTCACACCCCCTTCCCGTTAAAGCCACACCCTCTTCTTACCCTCATCCCACTTTCCCACTACGATTCTCCCTCCGTTTGCTTGCTATGCGTGCTTATCGCCTGGAAGATAGATGTATGTAAGTGGACGGAGAAGATCAGAGGAAGACAAGACATGGACCCTCCTAGAAAGGAAACACCCAGGGGTGCATAGGGGGATCCATGCAAGAGATACAAAGGGTTTAGGTCATACTTGTGACCAGTGGCTGGTGAGAATTCGGGCACCCCTTCCCACCTCAGCATCCCTTGAACCTTTTTTAGGCGTGGGAACTCCGACAACGTTGCCGTAATGTTTTAACAGATGGACACAGACTGGCTAGCTTTCCATGCCAAGGGTCCGGGTTCGCATTCCGGTGATGGCGAAATATTTCAGAGGTATCCCGATCCTTACTTGGAGTGTCATGTGGAGAGCTTCACAAGTGGAGTACGAGGCTAATCCCAGAAGTATCCGATCCAACAAAGAGAAAACGAACATTTTGGAAAAAAATTTATTTATTTTTAACATAATCTGCTTTCAGCTCTACACACTTTTCCCAGCGATGCTCAATAAGTACAATACTCTTTTTGTAATAAGAATTGTCTTGCTCCTTAAAATAGCCATTAACTTCCTACATCTCTTCTTCACGGTAGGAAAATCTTTGACCACCGAGCCGTTTTTTTTCAAGTTTGCGAACAGAAAATAATCCGAGGGGGCTAAATAAGGTGCATGAGGCAGCTATTCAAACTTTAATTCATGAATTTGGGCCATTGTAATAACGGATTTGTGAGCTGGTGCATTTTCTTGATGAAACAGCACTTTTGTCTTGTCCAAATGCGGCCGCTTTTGTCTGATTTCTTCACTCAAACGTTGCAAATATGTTTGTACAATACTCGCCGTGGATAGTTTTCCCTTTTTCAAGGTAGTCAATGAAAATTATCTCATGCGCTTCCCAAAAAACCAACGCTATGACCTTGCTGGCAGATGAAACGGTCTTCGCCTTCCTTAGAACCAGTTCTCCCTTTTGAATCCATTGTTTTGATTGTTCATTTGTCTCGGGTGTGAAATAATGGACCCATGATTTCTTGTGAGTAATAAATCCATGGTTGTGAAACGGCGCAAAAATTCTGCTTTTTTGCTGTGAAACTTTGCTAATCACTCAATTGAAATATCTTGACGACACTGGTTTTGCTAGAGTTTGAGCAAACGCGGCACCCATCTTGCACACAGCTTTCTCATGTCCAAATTTTCAGGTAATATGCGATGTACCGCACTTTTTGAAATACCTACTATGTCTGATACATGCACTTTCAGTCGACGATCATCGATTATCACTTAGAAGATTTTCTTCACCGTTTCTGGAGTTGTAACCTCTTTTGATCGACCAATGCGATGCTCGTCTTGACAGCTCGTACGACCTCGTTTAAACTCTGCTACCAATTATTTTTCTCTTGTAAACGAAGGGGGCAGACTCACCCAGAGTAGTATCCAGTTCAACTTTTATATTGGTTGGGCTGAGGCGTTTCAAATAAAAGTATTTTGTCACATAACGATGACCAACTTTCTCCATTTTCACAAATTCACTGAAGACGTTCGCTGTTGATGGCTGCCAAATGACTACTAAACAACGTGTCTTCTTCAAACTTAAAACATATGCTTTATAGATTGTTTGTTTTCTAATGCAGTGATATTTTAAACAACTACCGCCATCTAAAGGTCAGGCCTGGGACCACCATCGTGCACCTCACGTCGGATGGGACGTTACATTGTATCATCCCTTGGAACCTTTCCTTAAAGGTTAGCCTAATGCCAATGGCGGGTTTCTCACCACCTTCTTCCAATCTTCTCCCAAATACTCAAAATCGCCTCCAGCAGATTTTTCGCCTCTCCTTAACAGCGCAAATGATCTCAGCTGTCGGTCGTCTCCCATAATAACTAATACAACTACTCGAGCTTGACTCAGGGATATTTTTCCATGGATACCAAAACGAAAAACTGTAAATTTCACTGATTAAAATAAAAATTGATTATCTCAATAGTTTCAGCCTCAACTTTGTGGAAGTTCATTTTAATAAATGAAAGTAGAAAAACTTTGTTACAATCCACCACTTTATTTTCGATACTACTAGTTTCGACGCTACGGCGTCATCCTCAGGTACCTGAGGATGTGCACGACCTAATTTTCAACATATTATGTTATTTTGGGGTTTAACATGTTGAAACTTGAATCGTCAGTAATCAATTTTTAATAAATGAAAGTAGAAAAACTTTGTTACAATCCACCACTTTTGGTGGATTGTAACAAAGTTTTTCTACTTTCATTTATTTATCCTCAGGTACCTGAGGATGACGCCGTAGCGTCGAAACTAGTAGTATCGAAAATAAAGTGGTGGATTGTAACAAAGTTTTTCTACTTTCATTTATTAAAAATTGATTACTGACGATTCAAGTTTCAACATGTTAAACCCCAAAATAACATAATATGTTGAAACTTAGGTCGTCCACTATTTTTCTCAAATAGTGGAATATACAGTTTTTGTGTTTACACCTATTTCAATTAAATCGCAGCAGCTTATAAGTATTATCGATTATTTCACGCTCATATTTGTGAGCATTCACGTCAAAATCGAATGGAAATTTATAAATTTCACAAAAAATAAGGTTAATCTATGAAGTATGCGTGATGGAATGTGCAGGGGGATCCAGAGAAGGGCACACTTGGAAAATCATGGGAAGGTATCGGTCCCACAGAAATCGGAAGGTAGACATGTATTTCTGTTGAAAACGTCTACGGTTTTAGGAGCGGAAAACATTCACCGTCTACTTTTAACATTCAAGTGCCTTTGCCTGGTCTTCCCAGCATTGACATTATCTGCTATGAAGGCTTTTCGATTTTCAGTGACATGGAACATTTGACTGAGGTTTTTGATTCTAGTCCGACATCTTATTTTTTAAACCAAGAAACCTGCGTTCAGCCAATTCTCTTCGAAATTTAATTCATGAGTTTTAAGTTAAATGGTGATGGCAAATGTAAAAAACTAAGATAAATCGCCGTTATAAAGAGTATATAGTTATGATAGAAAAAGACGTTTATAGAATCCTTTTTTTTTTCTAAATTTCTCTTTTCGAGAATTCGTTTTTGGGGGGAACTACAAAATCAGAACGATTCCATCACATTTATTTTCAAGACTCATCGCTATTGGTTTCAAGACATAGGAGTTGGACGCATGTACCCATTCGAAAAAAAAAATCTGTTCAAAGTTTTTCACAAAGCCGGGTTAATTTCAAAGATTTCAATTGAATGAACTCACAAAAAAAATTTCTTCTCTATCCTATGGTAAATATGCTTCCAGCAGCTGTTTCCACGCACACTTGTTTGCTCTCTAAAGAAAAGCTTGCGCCGTCCGTTTCCTGTGGATTCAATTTTATCTTGATATTGTGATCGTTTGTAGCCAATATCATTCGAAAAAATCCAAATACGTGTGCACTCTTCTTTATGCCAATATTTGTTACAGAGCCGGTTTAACCCTATTTAACTCTTAACTCACGTGCTTCAATACGCGAAGTTTTAAGTATAATTGTAAACAAAATATAGCATTTACGAGGAGATACGTGTAAATGTTCTTAAAATTGAGCTTTCCGATTTGTTTCTAAGTACTTTTTCTCTTTTCTTAGATCGCTTTAGTGCTGAACACTTTCCAATCTCATGTATACAAAATTGAACGTATACCTCCTTTAAAAATCGAATCAAAATTAACACATTTAAATTAGATAGTGCGGTAGTTTCATTTTTTGTCAGCCATATTAGCTATCCATCCAGCTATCCGGAAAATCAAACGGTTACAATGTACCTCTGTGGGTGCCCTTTGAGAGAAGTCAATAACTCAATCAATATATCAATCGCCTAATGAGACTTTCGCCTTTATAATAAACCACACAGAATGACCGGGTGTGTCCGGAATCATTCTTGAAGTTGGAACAGTGGGCTCATGGAGTTGGATGCAAAACCGCGATCTGTGGGAGGGTTGGCGAAACCGTTAAACACAAGAGTAATCGTACCACATTACCGCGATAGTGAGTTCAAAGAGAAATGCCTAAGGAGTACTAAATAAATCAAAATAATTTGTGACCGCTGAAGTGTTCTTAAAAATAGGTATACATTTGAAATGGAAACATATTGAGGTGTCGTAGAGAACTCGATCTTTAAGTATTTCAGGCCAGCTAACTTAATCTATTTACGTTAATCGACCCGTGAGATGGAAAAGCCGAAATGGCACAAGGAGCGTTTTTCGTCTCCTACCGAAGATGTAACTCAGCGCTTAAGGCATCTCTTGGTCAAATCTAAGAAACCTGAAAATTTTTTAAATGAGTGAAAATAAATCAGAGAAATTGGATAATTTCTAAACGTAAATAACGATTTTCCACCCCTAACACCACCTCGTGACATATGTACTGAAATTAAGAAACATTGCACTTCGTTGAACACAAGTTACATCATTTATTTGTGATCGTTTGTGCCCGCTATTGACATGTGTATTATGTATCTCCTTTTCCGTATGAGCTACTTTTTATCAGCGATCTTCCGAAACCTGACACTTAGATAGATATTATGTTTATTTGAACGAAATGTTGGAGAAAATATTGTTTGCAAAGGCTTCTTTATAATAAGTCTCAAGTCTCGATTTCTAAGCTTCAAACTTTGTGTTAATTCAAAGCAAAGAGAACATTAAGGCTTGGTAAAAATCTTGTTATATTTTGTGTAACGAGACTGGATAATTATTAGCTCTGTTCACCTCAATCAGCGTGAATCAATTGTCGTGTTAAATTTTCAAGTTTAATTCAATTCATAATTTCAATTTTCAAAAACACATTCGCGAGACATCCATGAGACACTCGATATTAAAGACATTTATAACTTTTCCATTGAATCATGGGCCATTACGGTCCACTCTGTTCGGCAAAAAGTATTTGTTCTGTCGTGCGCAAGTGATGAAATTCGAAACTGTCACTACACGAATAATTCTAGCGTTTCCCCTCAGTACAATTTCATTAATTATAGTTTCTATGTTTTCTCTAAATGCAAATTTGCAGTCCATTTTTTAAAATTTCGTTACATTTTCTCCTAGTTTTTATCTATAAAATCAAATTTAATAGCTTCTCGATAAATAATAACTCCCAAGTTGGGAGTATCATAGGAACTATGCAGTTGCAGTTGGTCCTTTGAATTGGCAGAGAATCATGGTAAAAAAGCTCTTCGTCACATTTTTCCCATATGTTAATGCCGTCATGAAGATAGAGAATTATAAGAAAATATTTACGAGGTCTAAACTATTTGAAAATATTATAATTTTTCATAGTTTAGCCGAAAACTTCGATTGCAATTCCCGAAACGTATTAGTTGAAGTGCCTAAAAGATTATTCAGCTTCATTTCTGTAAGACTTCGATGGGCATATTTTTACGAACACTCCATACTTTAATTGCGCACGCTTCTGAGCAATCTATGCAATAATTTTCGGGGTCTCTTAACGAACGGCTCATATTTACTGAGCTGCTTGACGGACTTCCAATCAAATTAAATCGCCCATAAACGAAGGAAGTAATCATGCTTGCATCCATCACGTTTGCTTATTTGTCGGATTGCTGGGAAAACAAGCAAAGAAGGGGGAGGGAAAAAAAATTTAGGGCGAACGATCTCCCCCGGAGCCGTGGCCATTGCGAGAACGAAGGCATCAACAATGTAGACAAGAGATATTCATAATAACACGCAAACAAACCAACGGGGTTTTCCTTATTACACTCCCTCCCCCAGCCCTGTTCATCCACCCCATTCATCTCTCGCCCCAACGTTACGTTATTAAGGCTACCAAGTGGACTCCGCACTGAGGAGGGTTTGTAATTGCTGCGAAAAACATTTTTAATCAAAATCTCTTTTTATTATTTGTTCTGCTGTATTTTATTCATCTCATAACTCGACTCTGGACCAATGTGCACAGAGTAGTCATAAAAGAAAATTTATTTAGGCACAGACTCTTTTACGGGGGAGAGGAAGAGTTGATAGTACGAGAGAGAGTGGATAATACGCGTAGGAAGGTTTATTTGATAGAAGTGATTAAAAGGTTAGAAAACTTTTATCCGAAGCGCAGTTTTATAATTCGCGAAAATGTGTTCATTGAAGCAAGAGCGTAAACATAGATTGTAGACTTTTAAAATGTTGGTGCGGAGAACGATGGAGAAGAAGTACTAACCTAGGTGGAGAAGGATGGAGGAGGGATGTTGGGAGAAATACAAAGGAGACTAGCAAAGTGAATCCTCAGAGTTTTGAAAAATGACTAAGTGTTGAAGACTGTGATATACAGGAGAAAAAAATAAGCGAAGTAGGGGGAGGAAGCGAATAAGTACATGGACAGAATGGAGAGAGTCAGAAAGTACGCCGAATCAAAGAAGGATTTAATCAAGGGTTGGTGACAGTATTGGCCTTGTTAGGCGAGGGTTAGAGGGGTGTTTTATAGGAGAATGTATATATTTGTTTGTAATTTATGGTTATATATATACATATAATATATATATATACAGACGTATAATCATTTATATATGTGATATGTTTATATATGTTTATATATGGTATATATGAAAATCCCGCCATACGGCGAACAAATATTATTTTCGCACATAGAAATAGACACATAAGGAAAGAGGACTATGAATGGTTATAAGTCCGTGTGTGTGTATATATATATATATATATATATTATTTTCGCACATAGAAGTAGACATATAAGGAAAGGGGATAGGAAAACACATAAAAGACCAACACAGGAAAGGTGGGGAAGGCGGTTTTGAGCAGATCACAAATGTAAAAATATTTCCTTATCCGGGATTTGAACCACGGACCTTCTACTTTCCGGGCGGATGCTCTACCAGTTGAGCAGATAAGGAAACCTGATTTACATTGAGATCTGCGATCTTATAAAGCGCCAAAGTGCTCCGATAGATGTTGCCCGAGAGATGGCGTTATGGAGTTGTTTCACCCACCAAAGGAGAAATAGACGGGACACAAGAAGGGGAAAGGATAGTAGAAAAGCATCGCTGATTTACATTGAGATCGCAGATCTCAATGTAAATCAGGTTTCCTTATTAGCTCAACTGGTAGAGCATCCGCCCGGAAAGTAGAAGGTCCGCGGTTCAAATCCCGGATAAGGAAATATTTTTACATTTGTGATCTGCTCAAAACCGCCTTCCCCACCTTTCCTGTGTTGGTCTTTTATGTGTTTTCCTATCCTCTTTCCTTATATGTCTATTTCTATGTGCGAAAATTATATATATATATATATATATATATATATATATATATATATATATATATATATATATATATATATATATATACACACACGGACTTATAACCATTCATATCATGCTTGTATGTAAACACATATATTCGATAACAACTTATAATTTCAATTTTAATACTAAAGTTCGCTTCATGTTCTGTAGCTGACTCACACCCTTGTGTCTGTATAAGTGTGAATGAGACTTTTCAAATTACAGTAGAAACTGAGCAGCATTTGCTTTTTAATAAACATTGCTTTAAAAAACCATGTCCAAATTTTTATTGGCAGATAACGATAGCGTGCAAAACGCGCTTAGAGATATAATTTACTCTTCCCATTCAGTGGAATCCCTCTTCTTTCGATTTTCCTTTCCTGTACGAAGTAAGGGAAAATCACCACTTTTGTGGGCACAAGGGTGTGAAAACAACGGATGTTATTTCACCATAATCTGGAAGAATTTACCCAAACCATCATTAAGCTGAATCCTTTAAAAATGATCGAACAGGTTTTATTTCTTCTCCGGTGTAAAAAGGTAACGAATATAAGAAAGCGAGCACTGAGAGGCACTGGGACCACCAAGCCGCTTAATTTCGCCTCGGAGGTTATGCATTCCGATAATCGTCTAGGAATTGGAGAGTTGCGTACGTCTAGGGAGCGTGAAACTAAGGAATTAGCATATCAAACACTTGCAGTTGGGTCCTTAAATTACCTTTCATTCAAGGAGTTCAGCAGGAGCACTGAGCACTTTATCAAATATTTTTTATGAAGTTTAAGTTTTTTTTACGAGTTTTAATTATCCTTGATCACCAAAGAACACATTGTCCGCATGCTTACTGATGAACATTTTCCCTCCGAATAATCATTCAAATTCATGTGAATCTATAAAAAGAGCTTCGTAATGTACGTTTCATTTTATATATGTATCCCGATCCCACCGCAAATAGAAAAAATGTCATTTATATTAACGTGCCATTTTTAAATTCAAGCACGGAAGTCCATTGTTAGTAAATAGTGCTAACTAACATTCGTTAGAAAAAAGCGAATTGTATATTTTTTGAGGAAGATCTACTTACTTTACACATGCATGATAGTTCTCGCAATTACGTGATACTCAATCTTCCGGATCTTTACAATGGGGAGGAGCGACAAGAAAATCCCAAAATTATCTTGAGTGATTAAAGGACGGCCCGAAATAATTCCAAATTAGGTGGCAAGGTTTATTCGTGGCCGCGTCACTGAAGCAAAAATATCGCATGGTTTATAGTTTAAATTAGAAAAAGGTGGATTCGTTGAGTGGGGAGGTTAAAAAAAGACTCGTAAAAACTCTGATATGGAACGTACGGCGCGGAAACGTGGCCGCTGAAGCAGGAAGATAGACGTAGATTGGAGGTTTTTGAAATGTGGGTGTGGAGAAGAATGGAGAAGGTGAAATGGACCGAAAGGAAAACAAATGAGGAAGTACTGGAGATGGTGGGTGAGGAGAGTGGTTTGTTGAGAGAAATCCTATGGAGGCAGGAAAAATGGATGAAAGGTGTATTAAGCGGTAGTGGAGTGTTGAAGAAGGTAATAGAGGGGAGAATGTTAGGCAAGCGAGGAAAGGGGAGGAACAGGACAGGGATGTTGGACGGGATGAAGGGAGGAAAGAAGTACACAGAGATGAAGAGGGACCTGATGTAGATTAGGTTCCTGGATTGGGTTTTGTTTGGAGTTACAAAATATTTTTTTGATAGTTGTGCCCATCCAAAAACCTACCTTAACCGGTAGATTACCTAATAATAATAAGGTGGATTAACTACCATAAAATTTATTTTCAGCCAGCGAAATCGTATTGGACCTAATTAACTACATGAGAGGTCCATCTGCAAAGATCGATAATTTAAATTGATTTATGACTATTGACATTGATTTTTTACTACGCTTTCAGCCTACCTAACCAAGATCCGTGCTTTAAAACTCAGCGGTGGCGAATTTCACAGCGGCCTCCAGATACTTTATTATGTACCATTATGTGCAGAACAACATGCAAAAACAAGAGGTCCTTCTTCCCAATCATTCGATATAAGAGTGAGTGGTATTGAATTTGCAGGTCGCATCCATTACTAATGATTACCCGCGGTAAATTAATTCATGGAAGTATTTTCAGTCATTTAAAATTTATTTTTGCTAGGAGAATAATCTATTTTATAATATGAATTCAAAGAAGTAGATGAAAAATATTTGCAGATATATTATTTTATTTTTTCTGAGCAAGAAAATCTAGCTCTTAGGATGAAAAAGTGTTCCGGTCTCTTTTCCTTGAACAGGATTGCAAAAGGATTCTTTTAACCGCTTCAATTGAGAATTGAAACAAAAAAGAACATACGAAATTTTTGCTCATCGTTTTCTCTTTTAAAATATTTGTAGGTTTCCTATATGGTGTTAAAATTATTTTTTGAGACCTAACTACTATATGTCATTAGCCCTTCTATTTTAAGAATATAACTTGAATTAGTAAAATATAGATTAAGATATTTATGTGACAATTATCGGGGAAAAATTAAGCATGGGAATTATAATTAAATATTTAGAAATTATTTATCGCGACGGAAATGACGTTTCAAGGGAAATTTATGTAATTATGACCGTCATATTGGTTAATTTTTGCACTCGTTTTTACAGTAAATATACTGAAATTGGATCGACAAAAATAAGCCTCCTGCAAGTTTTGTGCCAATAAACACCAGATCATTGAAAAAATTATATAGTCGGTATAATTAAATTTACAAGGCATTTTTTTAACCTCTCATTTGGAAGGCGTGACTCGCAAGTCAGGGTTTACAAAGGAGAACAAGTAATCCATTTTACAATACATATCATAATTTTGAAATTTCTAATGATAAATTAACGCAATTGTTACGCATACTTTACATAGTTAAAACTAAATAAATGTAAGGATAAATAAACTTAAAAATTATTTCAAAAATGGCTCTGTTGATCTAACCACCATTTCAACTAAAATATTTCTGTTGTACAAAAATTATTTCAGCAATAAATTGTTAACGCTTGTTTATGACATGTTTTGCTGAAAGTTGATCGGGTAAAAAAAATATTTTCATGAAAATTGGATGCAGTCATTCAGTCGTTGACACATTTTTACCCAAAGATTTTATGGCTACATAATCATTAAGAGTCTCGTCATGCTTTGAATAATTATATTCTTCCTGATGATTGTTCATAATAATCATATATTTAAATATTCTGTCTAAGGTTAATTTTTTCATGTTATCTTGAAGATATATTTTTTCATGTTATGATAAATTTAATTCGATGTACTTGTATCATAAAACCTATTGTTCCTCGGGCTAAGTTATGTCCTTTCCCAGATATTTTTACAGCAGCAAGGATGGTTTGGTCTTATTTCATTCTAAGCAGCTTGGTATGTTGTAATTATTTCACTTAAACTAAGTTATTGTCCTTCTTGTTACTAACAGATCCTCTTGCGTGGAGAGGTATATCTGAGTTAGATACCGTAGTGCATGTACCTTTAGTCATCATGATATACATTACATTATTTGAATTATTTTATATGTATATGTATACGTGTATATGTGTATTTTCAGAAATATACATATTTTTACGTATATATATACGTGTAATATATATATACGTGTAATATATATATATATATATATATATATATATATATGCGGGTCGCGGTGGTCTAGCGGGTAGAGCGTTGGACTGCTGACCGGAGGGTCCCGGGTTCGATTCCCGGGCAAGGCACTTTGGGCACCTGCAGCTCCACCCTAGCTAGTTGATTTTTCGGGTACCAGGTCTTCTTGGGAACCCTTAACCGGCACAGGGAAAGGAACTGGCCCCCCTACCCTGATGTGTGAATATTCACACGCCGTATAGGGCTTGGTACATGGGTGAGCTCTACCATCACCTACTAAACCGACCTTCGGGTTGATTACTGTGTTTATGGTTTTATATATATATATAATTCACTAAATAGTCATAGCAAACACAGAAACCAAAACATATAAAAGAGGGACTCACTAGTTCTCGAATTTTCGGTGGTGCAACCACCTTTCTCAAGAGGAATTAGGAACAGAACTCAATTCCTCTTGAGAAAGGTGGTTGCACCACCGAAAATTCGAGAACTAGTGAGTCCCTCTTTTATATGTTTTGGTTTCTGTGTTTGCTATGACTATTTAGTGAATTTTATTGTGCACTTTCGTGGCTTTTCCAAGAAAGTGACCATATATATATATATATATATATATATATATATATATATATATATATATATATATATATTGTGTGTGTTTGTGCGTCGCCGGATATATATATATATATATATATATATATATATATATATATATATATATATATATATATAATCTTGAAAATGGCGCTCTCCGGCGACGCACAAACACACAAACACTAAGATAATAAATATTACAAACACAGAAACATAAAAGAAGGACACTTACAGTAGATATTTACGTTTCGACGGCACGGCCGTCGTCATCAGAATCATCTGATGACGATGGCCGTGCCGTCGAAACGTAAATATCTACTTTAAGTGTCCTTCTTTTATGTTTCTGTGTGTGTAATATTTATTATCTTAGTGTTTGTATATATATATATATATATATATATATATATATATATATATATATATATAGACACAATAATCAACCTGGAGGGTCGGCTTGGTAGGTGATGATAGAGTTCACCCTGCCCGACGGCGTGTGAATATTCACACAATAGGATAGGGGAGCCAGTTCCTTTCCCTGTGCCGGTTATGGTTTCCCAGGAAGATCTGGTACCCAAAAAATCGCATAGCTTGGGTGGAGCTGCAGGTGCCCAGAGTGCCTTGCCCGGGAATTGAGCCGGACCCTTTGGTTAGTAGTCCAACAATATATGCAAACTTAATTTTTAATGTTGCAATTCCGGAGTGGATTTATTACCAGCCACACTCTGTCTCTTACTTGCGTTGGTACCATGGAGTAGTAGCAGTAGAATGAGGACGTTTGTGAAAGAAATGTTTCGAAAAATATTGGTTACCTACTTTTGACAAGGTGTGCAAAAATAATAGTTATTTGATTGACCTATCATGGCAGGTACGATTTATTAAGATAGTCATTAAAACAAGTGATTATTCTTTATACATTGTCAATAATACTGAAAATAAATTTTTTTGAGCAATCGTCTACCAAAACAAGAAATAGATTTCTGTCTTTCATGATGATCCCAAATTTTTGTAAGATTTTTTTTCAACATCCTAATCGGTAGTGAAACTAACCTCATCATAACTTCATGAATAAAAAAGACAGTAATCAACCCGAAGTTCGTTTTGATTGGTGAAGGTAGAGCTTCACCCAATACTACTTAAGTAAAGTAGCGTGTAACATTCAAGGAATGTACCAGATCCTTTCCCCGTGCCACCTATGGTTTCCTAAGAGTTTCGGTACCCGAAAAATGACACATTTTGGCCAAAGAACGTCACCCAAAAACAAATCTAAGCCCTCCGGTCAGTGTTTCAACGCTCTAATCACTAAACTAACATGCCTGATATACATACAGTCACGTAAAAAAGAAGATGACGATGAAACTCAAATAGTTATTTCTTTCACCCAGGCTCGAGTCAAATATTCAACTGCGACCGTGTTCAAATGCCCAATTGGACGTTCATTTCCCGCCCCATTTGATCAACATCAGTGCATCGCAAGAGTTGCAGGGAAGAAAAAAGATAATATACCTCAGAGTTATTTTCTATTCGTTCAGTCGATCGGCCCTCGTCCGCATACAAAAGAAAAACGCACATCTTTGCTCAAGGCCTTTAATGAGATGCTCCGAATGTTTCTTTTTCGGAATTAATAACCGGCACGACAAACAAAGGCGCCTTTCTCTCTCTTTCTCTCCCTCCCTTCCTCTCCCAATCCTTCCCACTCGTTTCTACGCTGCTCAAAAAATGTTGGGGAGTCCTGGAGTGGGGAATTATTAAATCAAAAAACAAAGGGCTGTAGTTTGAGATCCTTTGGCCCGTGTTTCTTTTCGCTTGATTGAACAGCCTGACGATGATTGCTCAGGCGGGAGGATTTGCAACCCCGATGTTACTGGAGAAAAAAAAATCTTATCGAAATTTTAGCAGCCTGCGTGAGCGATGGATGGTTGGGGAAGGGAAGGGGAAAGGAAATAGTCCGGACTGAGGGAGGGTTTCCGAGTGCCACACTTGGAAAAAAAATTCGGTTCTCCGTGTTCCATAAATACTTGTATTAATTTTCCGTGCCATGCGTTGGATTGGAGAGTTCTCAAACAAGATTTTCATCTCGCTTTTGCAATTGCAAACAAAATCGCTATAAGGTCAGTCCAATATTACGATTTCGTATTCCCTATATCACCACCAATGATCCGATTTTTCACATTTGAATCAATTCTTTTATATGCGCTCCAGCATTCATATCAAACAAAGAATAGTATAGTTTCATTTTTTAGTAGAAAAAATGGGTAGCTTAGCTGTAGCCCATAGGTTCCATAGTCCACCATCCATTTTCATAGGAGTGTTCCATGAAAGCAAGATACGAACTAGGGTGAGTACAATCCAAAGACTTAAAGAGTGTATTAAAAAAAAACAAAAGTGCCTTAAATGTAAAAAAGGGGCATTTTGTACGTAAACTCTTTCAGTTGAACAGTAATTTTACCAAATTATGAGTTTATTTATTGCTTCAACATAAATAAACAAAATAATCAGTGGCTCATATTTTGTACATTAGAATTTTTTTTTCTATAACGGAATAATTTTTTCACAACAATAAATCTTAAATAAAATTCGTGATGCATAGAGGGATTAAACGCTATGAAAATTCTTGAATAAAAGAGTTAATGATACTTCTAACATATAAAGTAATACGTCTTTACCCAAAGAGGCCGTGTTTTGCGGGAAATATGGAAACAATGATTGAATTTTGAGTGAAATGGCAATAAATTGAGTGGAAAATTTGAATTATTTTGCATATCTTGGTCGAATAGTCGCAAAATATGTATATTATGAATGAGGTTTTAATTCGTTCAAATTCAGGAGGCAGATCGTCGGTAGAACTTGTAGGATTTGTACTGATGAATGTATGATTATCTGAAGTAGCAAAAATGGCTGTGTGCAAAAATAAACTCACAAATTAACTTAATGGAAACGAAGTTTAGATATGTCGAGATAAAATACATGTTAGTTCGCTTGTAATACTTGAAGAATATCTGTCGTAAAAATGAGAGAAATGGGATAATGCATGTGTTTTGCGAAAAAACGGCGATTATGGATGCACGGGTAATGGGAAAATGCGAAATAAATATTCTGCACCTGTTCGTCCATGCTGAGAGAAAGAATGACGGTTGAATCAGTCAACAGAAAGATGCATGGTGGCAGATTAGAGGAAGATAGTGGAGAAAGTATAAGAGGGTAAGGGGTAGACTGAGGAAGTCATAGGTTACTATTACTGAAGAAACTCTCTGGATTTTTAATATTAGAAGTCTCAGAAACAGAAGAGCTAGAATTAAACACTAATTTAATATGACAAAGGTGAAAGAAGTGTACAAAGGTAGATCAGTATAAAATCAATTTTTTCTTAATTTGGAATCAGGATTTTTTTTAACCATTCCTACCCCGACAGTAAATGTCATGAAGAAGAAGTCTTCATGTCAAAAACGTTGTTTAAAATGTTTTTATACACAAAAACTTTACGTTATTAGCATTTTCAGGAATTTTTTAATGTGCTACAGTGTAGTGAAACTACATGAACAATTCACAATGGCTGCTGAAATTCAATTAAGTTAACTGTATCCGGAACAAGTATGTAAGAACTTGTTACTTAAAAGAAAGAACATACTTAAAAGAAAAAGCTGAATGTTGTTTTCCACATAAAATTATTTAGTAAAACACGACCTAAGTTTTAGTAGAATAACTACCAATTGATAATGTTGATCTTCTACGTAACCTAGGTGTCGTTGTGTTAAATGAATTTCGAGCAAAAAACGAATACATGTTTTTTATTATTTTGAATGCTATATTTTAAAACAAAATCTTATCAATTTTCGAAATTTAATTCTGCAAAAACAATTCGGTCTCCAGCATCTCTCTGACATGCACTTACCTAAATTATATCCTTCTACATTATTCCGCGGTAATATATTTTATCATGACACGTCGATGAGCATTCTAATTTCATGCGACAGGAAATATCCATCAAAATATTCGATAGAGATAAGACTAAAAATAAGGAACAATGTCGTAGTCACGTCACACTGTGGATATAACGACTCCGTCGAACGAGATTGAAACCGCATTTCCCGCGCCATCGGAACGAAATGAAATCGAGAGCGATCCGCTCTCTCTCTCTCTCTCTATCCTCCCCTCCAAATAAACAAACTTGTGACAACTGATATTTAGCGGTCTAACTCCTCTTGCGCTTGAAATCAATCACATTGAAGGAAGGAAAGTGAGGTAGGGTGGAGTGCGCTTATCTTGTTGACCGGAATCGTTCATCGGATGGATGAAAAAGCCAGTGACTTCGATTTTAAGGGGTGACGGAGGATAGGCGTTCGAGAAAGAGAGGGATGGAGTGATGAAAAATTCTCTCTAATCGCACGTAATTGGTCAGCCGCGGCATCGGGTTAATAGCGACGCTCGAACTAGGATTGGTCACTTCTCCCCCGCTGCCCTCTCTACCTTCCTGTCGACGAAGAACGACTCGGTCCGACTCTGCGCGAATATTGCACACATGCAAGATCGTACACCTCACAAACTCCACATCTACCACACGACCCATCCTCTTCCTCCCCCGTATTCCCCCTCGGACTCCCCGCGAATGCTCCCTCTCCCCGCTCGCGCTCATCTCCCCCTAAGAACGGAGTAATCCTCGGCTATCATAAAGTCGGCTCGTTCCCTCCCGACCCACTGACAATCTTGTTAATTAGCGATGAATATTAATTTCCTCATCACGAAATTGAAATGTAATCCCGCATCCTCCTCCAGCCTTCCCCCCCCCCAATCTTCCCCCCTTCAGCGCCAACCCCTCCCCCACCCTCTCCCCGCCACATTCTTTCTCCCCACCCTCCTCCGCGAATCCCACACCCCACACGCAAACACACGCGCGAGCACTATTCTGCTCGTACTATCCCCATCTCCTCCCCTCACCGCCCCTCTAGCCCAACCCCTTGGCCGGGAGTCGGGATCGAAAGGCGGCCGGCCGCAAAATATTGGCTGGATGATCGTTTCGGCCCCCGGAACGACTATCCGATGTTCTCTAGACGCGTCGATCGTAGAAATGACCGATATAACATTCACTCACTGCCAGCGTAATCTGCTGAATCATACACTACCTTTGGTCGCACAGGGGGTGAAAGGGAACAGTGGATATGCCAGGGTAAAAATAAATGTTGGCTGAGACTTGGAAAATGGGAATAGCAGAAAAGATAAAACTGGAGGCGATGGAAATGTGGTGCTACAGAATAATGAGGAAAATAAAATCGATAAATATAGTAACGAACGCAACACTCCAGCGCTAATGCTCCCTTGTCCCTCTCAACAAAACACAACCCAGCATCCTACCTTACAACAGACCCCTTTTCAATTGTGCTCACTAACTTTCTCCCTTCATTCCGTCCAACATATCTATCCTATTCCTACCCCTTCCTTGTTCGCCCAACACTCTCCCCTCTATCACGGTCTTCAACGTTCCATCGCCAATCAGAATTCTCTGAATCAATATTTCCTGCCTCCTTTGGATTTCTTCATCATCCTTGCCGTGTTGCAAAATTTTTAAATAACTTGCTAAAAATCTGGAACCAGAGGTATACTTTGATATTTTTCATATGCTGCTTTGTCATTTTTAATACATGAAAAATGTTGTTTAACCTCATATCCGGGGTATTTAGCCGTACGCCTTTCCCTTCTCCTCTCTCTCTCTCTCTCTCAAGAGAGAGAGAGTTAATATCATGAGGATTTCGCGACTCAAAATATGTCCGTTGAGATTATCCCGCCTTATTTTCCGAGTTCTTAGTGGTATGAGCCACCCTTTTGGCCTCATTTGTTCATCCGACTACCTTGGTGTACCCTCTTCCTCCTATTTCAACATTAACTTCTTCAATAAGCAACTGTACTTAAACATAAAGTTCGTTTTGCGGTATTTTTTGGAGCGGGACAATCATTAAAGCTACTACGTTTATATTTATACCCTACTTTTATATTTAATAATACACACGCACACATATACAGGTTATATACATTTACCTGTGTGCGTGTGTATGTATATATATATATATATATATATATAAATTCACCGATAGTCATAACAAACACAGAAACCAAAACACAAAAGAGGAAAAACTCACTGGTTCTCGAATTTTCGGTGGTCCAACCACCTTTCTCAAGAGGCATATATATATATATATATATATATATATATATATATATATATATATATATATATATATATACACTTTTTTGGAAAACCCACAAACGTGTAATGTAAATTCACTGATAGTCATAACAAACACAGAAACCAAAACACACAAAAGAGGGACTCACTTGTTCTCGAATTTTCGGTGGTCCAACCACCTTTCTCAAGAGGAACAGAACTCTTCTGTTCAGAAGAGTTCTGTTCCTAATTCCTCTTGAGAAAGGTGGTTGGACCACCGAAAATTCGAGAACCAGTGAGTCCCTCTTTTGTGTGTTTTGGTTTCTGTGTTTGTTATGACTATCAGTGAATTTATATATATATATATACACTTATATATACGTGCATAATATGTAACTTTTTTAATGTAGAACTATTATTAAATCCTTAGGAACAACGGGACAGATATATTTCATGTATTACATTTATGTTTTTGCATGAGTGTAAGATATAAAGGTTTTTACACGAATATATACGACTTTGTAGGTGTCAACTGGTATGAATTTGTGGGTTTTGCTTGCAGTTTTATTCTCTTTTACGGGTGGTGACCCAACGTCCCCCGCCACTCACCATTGCAGTGGCTTGCGAGGTAGTATGTGTACTTGTGTAGTATGCGAATGAGGCGGAGCAGAGTGGTGGGGACATTAAAATAAAAAATTCGTTAGGTAAAGAAGTGTTTAGAAAAAGTAGGGAGTTGATGACAGACAATCTCAATGAAACTTAATAGCAAAGATTTATTGGGCGCCGTTCTTCTAGATTGTTCTCTAACTTGGTCTTCGAGAAAGGAAAATAAGTTTAGATTGGAGGACTTGGAGATGTTAGTGCGAAGAAAAATGGGAATAAAAGCATTGGAAGGAAAGCAAACGATAAAGTGCTGGACATATCAGAGGCCAGAAAATGCTTTTAGTAGAGATTGATGGAGGTGCGACAAGTGGATGCAAAAGAGTGATACTGAGAGGTTGAGATATAGAATGAGTTATTTTAATTTTTATATCGGGGGTTTGGGAATACTATAGATTGCATTATACTTTTCACAGCTTATGAGTACAGTAGGGAGTAGTTCCATGATCCATAAAAAATACCCTAAGACGAGGCGCTAATAACAATAAAAAATAAAAAAAATAATAATATTTGTCGCCGAAAAAAGAATTAAAAATTTTTAAGAAAATTATTAAGCCATTTTAAATAAAGTAAAGTAAAAGTAAGTAAAATTTTAAGTAAAATTAAGTAAATTAATTAGTATTATTAAAAAATTATTAATTTTTTCCAAATCACCCGGAAAAAAATATGATTACTCAAAACAAACACTAGGCACGTCCTTCGTAAAGGATGTGTAAAAGTTACCCAGCGATTGATACCAACTAACACTGTTAAAAATAATATTTTGTGTGCTTTACATTTAAATGGGGGCAATGTCGTCTCAGCGTATGTTAAGTATATGTGGGCATTTGTCGCAATTCCTTTAACACTTACTCAACCTTCGCTCTCTCACTTCAACCACCCCTTCCTCCGTTCTCTCTTGCCGTCATCCACAATTGATGATCGTCTTTTTAGTGCACGTAACAGAACGGGTTGAAAATGAAAGCAAACTGTGTAAACCCTTGGAATCCGCTTTCTCTTGAGCAAGTAGGCTTACGTCCCACCCCTCTCTCCCCTTCTCTCTCAACGACGCTATTACTCATGAAAACTGGGTGTCCTCCATTCGAGTATAAATTGATGACATGAGAGACGACCATCAATTGGTCGTCGAATTTCCACCCGGCGTAAGACACGCCAGTGTTTATTCGTCGCTCGACAATCCTGAGGATTAGGGTGAATAATGAATTGTGGGGCGTTGGTTGCGGCTCTGTCCGAGTCATATCTATTTCAGAACGACGTTCTTGAAGAGGGAACAGCGTGTACGGAACAAGTCTTCGTAGAACTGGGGGCGCAAAATGCTAAGTGGTCATTTTAGAGCATCCAAAACTTAGCAAGTAGAAATTCTTCGAGGAAATCTTGATCATTTAAACATATCCTCTTTGACAAGGAATCATCAACAGAAGTGTTATGCGATTGATGAAATGATCTCCAGCTCTTAGAAGAAATAAATTAAGATTAAACTGACTCGTTCACCCGTGGGTGATTAAAATTTTACCCTGAAATCAAATATGAACACCAGTTCTTACACAAAAGATCTACTGTGAACATTTTTCCCACTATCATTTTGGAATGTCATCGCTACAGCACGAATTTTATTCACATTGGCGATTGATAAAATTAATTAATCAACACTTCTTTCTTGCAACTTCAATTGTGACTCAAAATATTCTGCATGTTCGCGAATAAAGACGTTTCAGATTATCTTCCTTCATACTCATTGATGAATTTAAATATGCTTTAATTGTTTTCACGAGCTCAACGATGCCACTCTACTTGATGAATCAGCTATACGCAAGTATAGAAGAGTTGCAGAACGCTGGTTTGGTCATTTTGAGAAAATAAAGTAGTCAATTCAGGAGATAAACATGTTCGTATATGCCATGGGAGAGCTGGAATAGATTCGAAAGTCGAGGTTCCTTAAAAGTCCTTTTAAAAAAGTAGAACACTAAAAATACGAAGATCATGCATTTGAAAGCACATCCCGAAAAGAAATGATGCAAGGGATGTTCCAAGGGAGGCACATGGATGTTCCAATTCCTTTGAAAAATTATTCTTCCCTTCCAGAAAAGATATTTAAAAATAAGATACGACATTACCTTTGATGCGACAAGTTGTCAGCCACTTGTTTTTGTTAAGATTCAAAGTAGGTATGCATACATCTACATATACATAAATACCCTGCGAGCCACCAAAAAGGTGTGTGGCAGGGGGTGTAGCAACATGAGGGAAGGGTAAGGGTTGAGGGGGTTGGGGGTTAGGTGAGGAAAGGTGGGGGGAACCTGTAAGAAAAAATATATACATATATACATATTCATATATATATATATATATATATTATAATATACATATATATACACATACATACACACATGTATACATATGATATGCATAATATTATGTATACATATGTGTATGTGTGTGTATGTATATATATGTATATATATGCATATATGTATGTATATATATATGTATATATATATTTTTTTCATACAGGTTCCCCCCACCTTTCCTCACCTAACCCCCAACCCCCTCAACCCTTACCCTTCCCTCATGGTGCTACACCCCCTGCCACACACCTTTTTGGTGGCTCACAGGGTATTTATGTACATGTAGGCATATGTTTCCTCGTGTATTTCAAGATTTCTTTCCGTGAAAGCGAATTTAATTTTGCCTCTCCGCACTCATTCTCATTGAAATTCAGATTTCAACATCCAAAAGTACATCTACATCTACATAAATACCCTGCGAGCCACCAAAAAAGGTGTGTGGCAGGGGGGAGTAGCATTTCAATTAAGTCAAAAGTTGGCTCTAAAATGCTCACTTATCACAAATTTGATTTCTCAAGCATAAACGTATTTGTGCACTCAAATTCTGTGGATATTTGTCACATAACCTATGAAAAAAATTCATTAAATTTAGATAAAAATCGGTCAATGAAAGTTCATTACTCAGCAAAATTTTAATTAATATTCCGTAATTAAGAATGAGAATACTGATTATTATTTTAATTAGTTCCAGTAGGAATGTTGACTAAAACTGTTTTATCTTGAGGGGGTAAGATAATCTGGCAATCATAGAGGTGCCTCATGAGCTTGTTCCAGAAGAAGCAATCTCTCATCATTTTCAAATCATTATTTAATCGGTTTTCTTTACCGAAGGGGAAAATTTTCCTTTCCCTGATTTCATGCTTGGCAAGATATTTTAACTTAATTTACAACTTTGCCCGCTCATTTTAATTCAAAGCTCATGTTTGAATATACAGTTTGGGGAAGGATTTCGCCTTAAATATTTCACGGTATTTTCTTAATGAAATAAATTCATTTGAAAGCCTTCTTTAAGTATTCATTCGCATATTTTAAAATCAAACATTCTAAACTACTTTCTACTTATTATTGATAAAATTTTAAAGAATTTTATCCCTGTTAAAGGTGTTAATGTTGGAACTACGTCTTCTAAATTTGACAAATACGAATTTGAGAAACGAATCTTTATCTTCGGCACAAACAAAATTACAAAACCTGTTTACAAAATGAGGAAAATATGTATCTTATCTCCTTCGTTTTAATCCTATTTGATTTGATTACATATTCTATTCGAGTAACTCGATTCGAGTAACATTACAGGGAATGGAGCTGGTCCTCCTACTCTGATGTGTGAATTTCACACACCGTTATGCATAGTATTAGGTGAACTCTACAATAACCTACCAAATCCATCATCGGGTTGATTACTGTGTTTATGGTTTATACGAGGCGTGTTCATAAAGTAAGGCCCGTTTGGTCACAGGAAAAATATACTCATATGAAACACATTTTATTGGCACTTTTAGTTAGCTACAAACCTACTTCACTTATCTACATAATCGCCGTTCACTTCTAAGCATTTTTCGTACCGCTGCACCAGCTTCTTTAACCCCTCTGCATAGAAACTCGCCGCCTGAGGGTTGAACCAATCGACAACGCCATTCTTGAGTTCCTCTTCGGTTTCGAAACGTTGTCCACCGAACCACTGTTTCAAGTGCAAGAAGAGGAAGTAGTCGCTGGGTGTAAGGTCAGGGCTGTACGGTGGGTGGTTTAAAGAGTTCCCAAAGACCCAAAAACTCTCGTCCACTGGACATTCTTTGCTCTTTGTGGTCGTCGGTGAGCATTTTCGGTACCCACCTTGCACGCAATGTGTGGCATCCGAGGTTTTCCGTAACAATATTGTAGACAGTAGTGCGTCCAAGTTGAGGAAATTGTTCAGCCAGGCCATTAATTGTCAATCGACGATCACATCGCAGTTTTTGTTCCACTTGCGAAACAATTTCATCGGTCAGAATACTGGGCCTACCACTTCACTCTTCGTCATGGACATTTGTTCGTCCATTTTTAAAATCACAGCACCATTGTCTAACCTTTCCTTCACTCATAACTGTAGGTTTATAAACTAGGCATAATTCCAGATGAATTTCAGCAGCCGACAATCCTTTTGCATACAAGAATCGTATGACAGAACGCACTTCACAGCTGGAGGGATCAACGATTGTCGCGGACATTGTTGTTTGCATGCACGGACAAGCAAACGACTTCTGAAACAAAACAAATGCTGCTATAGCTTCTCAATGAATCAGTAGATGGCGCTGCAGGAGCAAAACTGTGTTCTGAAGCGCAAATATTTAAATATAAGCAAACGGTACTTACTTTAAGAATACGCCTCGTATAACATTGAATAAGTCACTACTATGACGACTAAGTGGGCAATTATAGTTATTAATGGTAATATATGGTTAAGGAAAGTTTTTGGATGAGCACAGAGGTTAACGACTGCCACACTTTTAAGTTTCGTCCATAAGGACATGATTATACCAGAGGTAGCGTGTCTATCTGTGAAGCTGAAGGTCGCTGGTTCGATCACCATGACCGGCGAAAATTTGGCATCGTTTGCAGCATTGCAAAAATTTGAGACAACCGCACAGGAATAGAAATGACCCAAAAATGGTACATCGGAATGAGGCAACGTGATAACTAGAGTCCTGCTAAAAAACGACCCTAAACCCATGCTGAAAGGCAGCAGTTTCACCATTAGGTACAGACCATTAGGTGGCGCAGACGGAGTGAGTCGGCCTGCAATCAGCTGCCGCAGTGCTTCGACATGGAAGACCAAGAGAAACCCCCACATTATTCTCCCTAGAGTATGCAGACTCGCCTTACATTCTAATATAGTTGTATGGAAAGATATGGGCTGCGGGAAACCAATCCTATGATTGAAATACAGATGATGATGACACTACAATTCAAGTAACCGTTCCTCAGGAGGACGCAATTCCTGCTTCCCTTCATCTTTTCCAACATATCTAGTATTTTCTTCCCCGTACCCGGCTTGTCTAACGTCCCTTCCCCTCCATCACATTCTTCAATTCTCCCTCGCCACTCAAAATGACCTTTATACAATTTTCTTACCCGGCTAGAATTTCTCTCGACATCCACTCTCCTTTCATACCACGCCTAGCATTTCTAGTTCGAATGTGCCTAGGAGATACGTACGTAGGTATAGTAGGAGAAGAGAATTTGTTTTTGGGAAAAATTGGACCCTCACACAACCAGAAGCATAGTTTTCAAAATCTTGACCTAAGGAAAACTTAAAATGGGATAAAAACAATCTTTCTGTTTTTTTTTCTTTCACTACATACATAATTCACCACACTAATTTCCCCATAAATTTATTTCGTCAAATTAACCTCCATCGTTTAGAAACAATTAATCAGCAACAAATTTTCGATAACACTTCGCTTTTAAACTTTGATTTGTTTAAGTACATTGTACATATATCAAAGTACTATTTTATACACAGTTCTTACGATTATGTTTCAAAAACCTCCTCAAGATAATGTACAGGTGTTTTTCCTTAAATATCTTTATCTTAGCATGTTCTTCTTCATAAATAGTTTAATAATATTCCAAGAAAATATTGGTTTTTGACAATTAATCAAGTCTCACTCTCAATGTTTCTTTCAAAACAGGTGTGTTTGATTCTAGTGCTAAAATATAACGGATATGTTATGTACAAAGAATACACTCCATGAATTGCCTATATAATTTCAAATGCAGTCTGGGTGCCCACGATATAAACATTATCTGTACGAGAAGGCGTAAAGATTTCTAATTAAAATGGTTCATTATATGTTCCTCAAAATTACCCTTTCCTCTTAATTCTTATTCTAGAATTTTCAGATTCAGACTTCTAGAACTGATTATGAGGTAATGACTGATTTGTTCAACTGCTAAATAACACATAAATGTAAGACAGCACAACCGATGATTAAACTACGCGGAAAGTAAACAAAAGATTTTGTCGATCCATCTAACTGGTTATGTCTTTGGCGATTGAATAATAGGGGTTAAAATCATTATAGCATTCAGTTTCAGGATTCCTAAACGTTCCTCAGATTCTATATAATTAATTAAGTCACCTTAGGTTAATTTTTATTTTTTATTAGTTTCATTCTCTACCTTTGTTTTTTCTCCAATCGATATTTACGTTCAAAAATATATTTCTGCCATGTAATATTTTTATTCCATCTCCATGGTTTTTATTCCATCTTCATTTTTCCAAAATCGCATTCAAAATCCTTAAAAGAAATGAGAATGATATTTTCAGTCAACCTATTTCATGATTTTTTCCCATAAATCGGGTTTTGCGATCCATCGTTCACTCGTATTTGTTGCTTCGTGCTGCAATCGGTATTCGCTACGAGGTGTGATACCCTGACCAGCTGACCCTTTCAAATTACCCTCATATCTTCCAGCTTCTGGCACCCCGTTGGGCTACGTTCACCTTGGGATGCCCGAACCCCATCCGCCCCCTTCCCAAATGGTCATTATAGATTGCACCTACCCATAACTCAACATCCAATCGCCCTCACAGAGCGAAATCAACTCGCGGGCAGCTCTTCAATCCGCCAATGCATCTCTTCCTCTCTCTCACTCTCCGCCTGCACAACACACTCTATTATTCCCTCCATGCCTTCCTCTTTTTTTACGCCGTCGGATAATACTTTTCCAATCCCCAAAATCCTTTCCGCGCGAGGAGGCGCATCATTTTTATTAGTATTGGCTATCAATATTCATGGCGACGCATAGCATCGGATCTCTCTCTCTCTCTCGATAGCGCGCATCGTTATTTATTTTTTTTAACCGCCCTCATTTCGCGCGCGCCGAACCACAACATGGCGGTCGGGCGCATGGGTTTTACGCCCAACATCCCTCGGGATTTGCCCCTCGCAGGAGAGCAGTCGATTGAGCGGGAGAGATTATTATTTGTAAGGGGTGGGAGGGATTGTAGCATGGGGATTTTCAAAGTGGAAAGGAGAGAGATCGTTTTCGTTATGGAAGGGAAACAACCTTCTAGTACGTGGTGCCGCTTATGACGTCGCCGTGCTGAAAATAATAATAGCGGATGTGGCGGCGCAAAATTCCCCGTGAGAGGTCAGGGGCTGGAGGGCATCGGGCAGCGTTCGATCGCTATGGATAGTAACACCGTATTGCTGGCTTGTCATCCGCAGAGAGTTTCTCACGTTTTTTTCGGTTTCATTTAAACAATTGAAATAATCCACGACTGGCATAATTTGAATGTTCAGCAACTTCTACAAAATGCTCCGCAAGGCGCCGCTTTGAAATAGAGTACCACCCGTGAAATAGAGTACAACTACATGCAAAACAAACAGAAAACATGCATATGTACACCCACAAAGACGAATATATTCATACAAAACTTATTTTAACTTACACGCGTTAATACTCGAGCACAGACACCTACGAATGTACTAAATGTTTACGCAGAGTCTAATCTTATCCTCGTTTACAATTCAATTTTTTTACTATTTTAACTATGACTTCAATTTTAGATGATGATATATGCTCTAAATAAAAAATGAAGGTATTTCTTCTGTGTAAAGATGGTGTAAAATATAGTAGGGAAAATAAGTAATTTTTTTTAATATAAAAAATTAAATTTTCTTGTATGATCTGCGAAAATAACTCGTATTTCCCTTATCTTTGGATTTTTGGAAGAGTAAAGGTTTGTTATCAAGATAGTTCGTTGTGTTTGTGTTTCTCAAAATAATTTTCCCCCTAAATTCTCATTCTCGAATATTTAGATTCAGGATTTCAGATTCACTACGATTTGATGTGTGAAAATGCTAACGTACGCTGAAATATAAAACATAAATATTCGCTTTTATTTTCATTCTTTCTTAAATGTGAAGAATGGACTAGTTATTCTTAGAACGATTTTTTTAATGTCTTATTAAATCCAACAGTTGGTTTGGTTAATAGTTAGTAAATCAATGGCTTAATGTCAAAATTCGTTTGTATCTTAACAAGGAGATTACCAGCAAATCCGATTGTTTAAGCAAATAAGATTGCTCATATGTGAATATGTAGCCGTAGTAGCATTGTCTGTCAGTCATTGAAATGTTTAATGGTCACTTTTGACCTTAACTAGCCGTCCTAAAAGTGAGCTTTGGCCTTAACTGGAGGTAAAATTTAAAATTTTAGTTTAACGAGTTATTATAAAATCTGGCCTTAGTAGGAGACTTTTAAATTGTCTTACTATTTATCCAACTAACTGACTCATAATTAGTTATCCACCTTTCAACTAGATTTCTCTACCACAGGTGTAAGTTTAAACACCAGTTCATTAAAACTATAATTCCTCCACAATAAAGGAGACACTTTATTTGAAGGTTTTCACAGTATGCATATAAATAATATTTATCATTATAGGTACATAACTGCGACGGCAGAATTTTTTACGAAATAGATTTTCCTTGATCGCACATACGATTTACGTGTATAATAGTAAATCGATGACAAAAAACTCCAACACCACCACCAAGCTGACAGACTTGTATATTACATAATAGGTAAACGACTTGAATGGCAACATTTTTATCTATGAAAGTAAGGTAAACCTAAATTTATGACAGTAGGAATAATGACCAATGCTGTTTTACCGCTAGAGTTATCATGGGTAAACGATTTACCAGCTGGTTTGCAACAGCTTTCCATAGTACTCCGTTCTCCGTTGTTATTTTATTCTCCCGTCGATTCTTCAAGTCTTCCACTTAGTTACGACATCCATCCATAACACAGAGAGATAAAAATCCCTGAGACTAAACCTTTAAACCCGCCCCAATATATAATTACATATTACAAAGCATGACTACTAACATCTTAACCCTGGAAAAAAGCGCCTTAAGAAATAAATTTTCACCAATTACACCAGTAAATATTATGTACCCGTATTTAATCTTCAATTCTGAACTCATGTGAATTGAATGGAATTGCGCAAAATTACTTATAGCTGGTTCAAATGAATAGATAAACGGTAGGTTAGATAGGTTGAGAAGTGGACGGTTGGTGGTACCCAACGTTGTAATGAGGCTGTTTTTAATGAAAGACGACGAGGGGTTTACAACGTTCTGTCTGTTCCGTTGCCCAAATGTTCACTGTGCAACATTCAAGCAGATACAGGAATACCGTGATACGAAAATTTGTCTCACTACGGGTTTGAAGCGTTAACTCTGATGCGAAATCATCCAGGCTCGATTATGCGATCCTCGCGCAAAAACCTTCACTGCGGGGAAGTTAAAATGAGATAATTTACATCATTACATTTGGCGGTATCCAACATAATATGCTAGAAAATATATTTTTGAATAAATAAATTTAGACAGCCAAAGGTTGCACGCATAGGATATTCATGTACCAACGATAAAAAAGCAAACCTTCCATAGGGGGTACACAGCAGAAGAATATGTGGGTCAGGATTAAAGAAGCTAGTTTCCACTTATACTTATGTAGTTATACGAATTTAAACGGAGTTTTACACTTTTATATACAGTTATACCCTTCCACATAAATAGTTATTTACTTAGATAATTTCAATGATTTATGGGATCATTTTATAAAAAGACAAAGAGAGGCGTGAGTCTCGCGGGAAATATTTGAGATTCATGGAAGAAAAAGTTAATTGTAGAATTGGAAAAGGTTCAGGAAAAATTCAAAATGCTTTTTGACATATTTATTTGAAAATAGAGTAAGTGTGGCGGGGTTTTCTGGAAGAATTTTGATGTTAGCCTCTTGATTCACGAAGAGTGAAGAAGATTAAACATTATTCTTACGACACCGAGGTAATTATTACCACAACAAATCATAAAGATAAATTCGACCACTGGAATAAAATTAGAGAGGTAGAGACCATCACAGATAGATTCAAACAGTCGTTCTAACTTCGTAAGATACGTAATCGTAACAAAATCGAACCCAAATACCCCAATATTTTAAATTAAATGCCAAATTATTTTGATTTAGGCAAACATTAACTATTACAAGATATGTTTAAGTATGTAGGCGAGTATGCAAACGAATTTTTTTGCATAAGAGTTGTTATATATTATATTGAATGTATGAACATATACTTCGGCATATACTATGGTTAGTGCTCTAAAACACATGCCTTTTCCATGACAAGGTATTGTATAGATTTAGATGAAAATTTTCTTATTATATATTTCGCTTAGGACACCACAAAGGGTAGTTCTTTATGATGCGCTCATGTGATCAATAATTTTAAAAATTTAAACATTATAACATACTTCAACATTAAAATTTGTAAACGTTTGCCTTGAGAGCCCTTCATGTTTAAATAAGACTTTCATCGTTGCCACTCGTGATATGTTGCTAGATAAATTAATGAGAATGCAGGGTCCTTAGACTTACCTAAAGTGTAGCGAAACCTACTGCAATAATGTAATAAACGTTAATAATAAAGCAATGTAAACGTTTTTCCATTAATTATTAGTCAAAAAATCAAACACACATATTCAGCTAATTCTGAATAATATTCTGGCGGTCATGACGACATCCCATTTAATCGGTTGGATTGCAGTAAAATGTAATGAAAGAGGAAGACATAGGTGTTACTTTGCTTTGGCAGGCTACATTTTGAATACGTGGTAAGAACTTTGGATTCATGGGAGAAAACGCAAAATAAGGAATTGTAAGATTTTCACAGAAAATTCTCTATTTTTGTAAAAAAAATTATTGCTTGAAGAGAGCGTATTGAGAATGATGGGGAAATCAGGTTGACACTCTCTTCATATTCGAAGAGAGCAGGCAAGTCTTACGATTTTTAGAAAGGAGCCTGGCATAGGAGTTTTCTTGCAACACAGAGGAAATTGTTATCGCTCTAAATTACATTAGCTAATTTGACAATTCGGTTTTCATTAAAGAGAGATACTAACACCTACAGACTCAAGTTCTTCACTCAAACAACTTGCATTCATAACAAAATCATACCTAAGTAATACTTTTGTCTAAAAAACACAGTTTCAGGAGTAAAATGGTGAAAATCCTTTAAGATGAAAGAAGACACTTGGATTTTCCACACAAAATAGTGTTTTTCTACGATCTCGATTCAGTTACAGTGTAACATCTTCAGCTAAAAATGTTATTCACATTCAGGCCGTAAATAAAACTATTTTAAGTGGAAAAGTCAGCCTTCTTTCATCATGATTGTTTAACCTTAAAAAATGAGTTCTTACTTAAATCTTTAAGATGGAAAGGAGACAAACTATGCAAATTTCACTTGAATAAATGACTCAAGACCCATGTCTCGTCACCAGTAACCACCTATTCTGAAAAATTCGGGTCACATTCACCGTGCTCCAAGAGGTCTAAGGAAATATTGTCACACAAGCAGTCTTCTGACAGCACCGTGGGGACCATCTTGGCACACATTTCTAATCGCTAAATCTTCTGTAAGAATGCAACTCACTGTGACTTTCTGAACATTGCACTCTTCTGCTAACATCCTGACACCTGGGGATCAATTAGAATTGAGCATGTATCACTTTTTGCACATTTTCATCACATTATGTTTTTGATGGATGTCCAGGGCATACCTCATCCTAAACCTCCTCGTTACACTCCCAGAACATCTTGTGCAAGCAAAAAAATCATCACTTGGGACATTTCTCCATCTCCATAAGCATCCTTAACCATGATAATGGTCTCCGAACCCAATTTTTCAAGCTTAATGCAAAATGTTAAGGCATATCATTGCTCCATGGAAAGTCGCATCGTGAATTCGTGACATTACCGTCGAACAGGGGTCCAGTCTAACAATAATCACCACACTGTACATGTTTAAAGTTAACTTACGTGGATCATGTTGCTTTCCTAACATCTTCCATTAACTTTCTTACCACAAATCACCTCGCTCCAGCCATCTACATTAGTGGCATACGATTATTCTACTCATTATTGGAACAGGCCATGTATAATAATTCTTTTTCTCTCTAACGCATAAAACACGTATACTTACACGAATCATATCTATCCTCCTCATGCAATAAGCTTAAAGATTTAACAAACCGAACGGTATTAGGGTTAACCTTGTGAAATTTATCCATGATGGAAAGGAGACAAACTGCAAATTTCACTTGAATAGAGATTTATTCACGACCCGGGTTTCAAACACTTAATGTCATCAAGTGTTTGAACTTAGTGTCATCAAGTGCTACGTGTCATCAAGTGTCAAGATGACATTAAGTGTTTGAAACCCGGGTCGTGAATAAATCTCTATTCAAGTGAAATTTGCAGTTTGTCTCCTTTCCATCATGGATAAATTTCACAAGGTTAACCCTAATACCGTTCGGTTTGTTAAATCATTAAGCTTATTGCATGAGGAGGATAGATATGATTCGTGTAAGCATAGGTGTTTTATGCGTTAGAGAGAAAAAGAATTACTATACATGGCCTGTTCCAATAATGAGTAGAATAATCGTATGCCACTAATGTAGATGGCTGGAGCGAGGTGATTTGTGGTAAGAAAGTTAATGGAAGATGTTAGGAAAGCAACATAATCCACGTAAGTTAACTTTAAACATGTACAGTGTGGCGATTATTTTTAGACTGGACCCCTGTTCGACGTTAACGTCACGAATTCACGATGCGACTTTCCACGGAGCAATGATATGCCTTAACATTTTGCATTAAGCTTGGAAAATTGGGTTCGGAGACCATTATCATGGTTAAGGATGCTTATGGAGATGGAGAAATGTCCCAAGTGATGGTTTTCTGTTTGCACAAGATGTTCTGGGAGGGTAACGAGGAGGTTTAGGATGAGGAATGCCCTGGACATCCATCAAAAACATAATGTGATGAAAATGTGCAAAAAGTGATACATGCTCAATTCTAATTGATCCCCAGGTGTCAGGATGTTAGCAGAAGAGTGCAGTGTTCAGAAAACCACAGTGAGTTGCATTCTTACAGAAGATTTAGCAATTAGAAAGGTGTGCCAAGATGGTCCCCACGGTGCTGTCAGAAGACTGCTTGTGTGACAATCTTTCCTTGGACCTCTTGGAGCACGGTGAATGTGACCCGAATTTTTCAGAATAGGTGGTTACTGGTGACGAGACATGGGTCTTGAGTAAGACCCAAATATAACCCATTCGTGTACCATTTTGGATCACTGGTTTATGTCAAAGAGGCCATGATGAGGTGTGTGAACATGGGTTCTGTTGATGCCTTACAGGAAGCATACTACAACTGGCGGAGGTACTGGCATTGGTGTGTCGATACATAAGGGTGCCCTCATGAAGAATTTTAGCAATGTGTACTTTGATCTGCAATAAAATTTTTCCCCAGATTAATTCCACTTAGTTTTGGGACAGACTTTGTATACATATTTTCCGAAAATGGCGGTCTTGCGTTGAAACCAAATATACAATGTACTTCTATGCATGATGTATTTACATATATATATATATATATATATATATACATTTATCTACACACACGCACATATAGTATACACATAAAGCAGGTGTCCCAACAATTCCACCACACGCCATTGCAGTGACCTACTGTGCAATGTGTATAGCCCTGCCCTAGAGGCCAAAATGTATAAGAAGTTACCTGAGAACTTCCGTGTAGCCACGGTACACCTATGTTTTAGACAGCCCATGTCTCCCTTGACATGTCATTTCCTATTACATCAACGCACGAACCTATTACACATCTACAGAGTATGACTACGTCGGCCTCTCAGAAGTTTAACTTGGGGGTGTACAGGTATGTGCGTGAAGTCGGGGAGACTAGTCATACCCTTCGCCACTGCATTCCTCTCGAGAGCAATGACAAGAAGGTTCTCACCTCATCGTTTCGAACACTTACAAAGTAAAACAGAAGACGTTGAATCATTAATAAAATAAGACAACGGTTTGATTTCTTACCATCACTCACCACTCCTAAGGCGATTTTCATCAAAATGAAGATTTGATAGACAGCCAAACCAAAGTAACGACGCATAAAAATGGAAAGGATGGGCACGGGGCGGGAGGGAATGGATCCTCCTGCCAGAGATCTTGATAAAAGATTCAGAGGAACACCTTTCCCTTTTCGGGATCGGCAAGTGGAGGAGGAGGAAAGAAAGAGGAAGAAGTTCGGAAGAAAGACCGAGGAATAAAACAGTGGAGGACAAGAGGTGGGCACGGGAAGAACGAGGAAGAGAGGAAAAAGGTTAGGAATTTTAAGGGAAGGGGAGAAAGGTAGTTGCGGGAGGAGAGGACTCAGTTGGAGGGTGGGATGAGAACTAGGGGAGTGAAGTCGAAAAATGACGGTAAGGGAGAAAAGCGGGGAGGGGAGGAGGGAGTTTGTGAGGGTAAAAGGGGGGAGGGGAAAAGAGGGAAGCAGGAGTGGGGAGAAAGAGAGAGGGATAAAGCTCTGTTTTTGAATTATGCAGCGAAAGCTTTTAACGGAATTTTTTTCTCTCCTGGCCACGAGCCCGTGGGAGAAGATGAGGGGGAATGGGAGGGGCAGGTTGGAGAAGAGGAGCTCTTTGGAGTGTGGAGGGGCGGGGGGAGTTAGGGGGGGAGGGTGTCCCGAATTCCGGGAACGGCTTTAGAAGGAATGGGAGAAAGGAATTGCGAGAATGGGGTGGGGGATAAAGTGGGGGGAGGGGGGGGAAGGAAAGGCAGTAAGGGGGTTGGGTAGGGGAGAGGGGGTTGCAAGGGTCAGGAGGTAGGTTTAGGGGATGGTATTACCCAAGCGACTTAAGCTCAAGTGCCGCCGCAATCTCTGACTAATTTAGTGCCATATTTACTTTCCAATTCCGTGTGCTTTTTGCGCCGACCCCTCCCCCTCTCCCGATCCACTCCCCTCCACCCTCCAACCCCCGCAACCCCTCCACAGAAACAAAAGACGAACGATACGGCTGCCTTTTTTGAGATGCGGGTAGGGGGGTTGGTTCGGTTACGGTATCGGAGGAGAGACCATGGGGAGAGAAAAGGGTCAAGGGGGGAGGATTGCTGGACGCGAGGGAAAACTCTATGAATGAATGAACGCGCTCTAAAATGGCTGTAAGGAGAGGTCCATTAAATACGTAACGCCTTTGGGGGTTCCGAGGAGGATTTGGTTATCCCCACAACATTCTCTGTCGCTAAGAGTGGGAGAGGGGTACATGGTCAGCGTTACGTAACGCGAGTTTGCATCGAAAAAATCTATTGCAGCCTGTGGCTCGGCTCTTGAATGGAGAGACCCGGGTTCAAATCCTCGCGATTCTTCTTGAAACTCCCTTGAACCCAATGACGTAATCGTCTTAAGTGTCAAGTAATCCTAGGAAATTGGAGGCGGTACTTCAGATGGGAAATCAATCCCTTATCCTTGTGGGTGATTTCATGCACCGTTAAGTATATAGTGCGTGTATCTTCACAAACATTTTGGGTTAAACTCGTCTAATCCTATCTTAGGTGTAACTCTCTCCTTTATTCGATGATTTACACTTCAACCTATTTAATCTACAGTCACATTGTACCATTAAAACACTGACAAGGATATATGTGGCAGGGGGTACTGGGTCTCCAGCCGTAGTTCACAGCCATAATCTACGGTATTTGGGGAAAAAGTTAAATCGAGTGTTTTGGATCTTGTTAATCCGTGTACGTGGCCCTAGTCTCTCGCATTCTCCCTTCGCGTGAGGAAGGACTCCCATCCTAGTTCCTTTATTAACCAGATTATGCTATTTTTCTTATTGTTCCATTTCTTTACAAGCAGCGCGGCCCATTTTTGTATCTCTTCCAGCTCCTTAATCAACTCTCACGGGCCCCAACAATTTCCCGCGTATTCCAAGTGCGGCCTCGTCATTGAAAAGTAACACCTCTCCCTTTTTTTTACAGCACATTTTTCTGGGCCCTGTTGAATTAATCCAAGTTTCGTCAGGGCGGTTCCGACCTTCGTCTAACTAATTCGATCGACAATCACATAAAACAAACAGTTCCACTATTACGACAAGTACTAGTTCCATTGTATTTGAATCCACCGACACACAGTTGACATCAAGAATTTTTCCTTAACGTTGCTGGTGTTGTAAATTTTAGGATTTCCCTTGAAATTGTTGCGTACCTACGAATTTAATAAAACGAATTAACTGTGCAGGAGGTCATTTTTTCTTTCCTCTCGATAAGGCATCTTCACGACTTTTTAAGGCAGTGCAACAGTTATTAGCTTATGACACCTAGGTTGTTAATGCGTGAGAGAAAATGAGGCATAGGAGACTAGGGTTACGGATGATATTGGAAGCAATGAGAATAGTTACCAGACAAAAATACCCTTAAGAGGACTCTCCTTCTTATGTTGTTTTTAATAGTATTTCTTCGTGATATTATATTTGAAATATCAGGTGTAGAACCGACAGATTTTTGATGTCACTTTTCCTACGAACGAGGAGGGATCATGATGGTGGTAAGTGACCAAAGTGGCCTAAAGTATTTTAACTGTTTTATTTTAAGTAGTCTAATATGTTGTCATCATTTTATCTTACTTGTCTTGTCATATTTCATTTCACTTTAATTGTCTGTTGCTAGGAGATCGTCTCATATGAGTGGAGAAGTATTTCACACTTAAATATTATTGTGTATGTACCTGCAGTATTCACCGCCTAAATCATTAGAATCATTTAAAATATTACAACTAAACATTAAGAAAAACTTAAATTTTGATATCGAGTAGCTGGCGTTAAATCGTCCGCTGCTGCACACACTAGCAAAGGATTACAGCGTATCACGTAGATGTAGAACTGTAAATTAGACTTTAATTGCCCGCGTCTTTATGGTTATAAATCACTAAGCTATTTAGACTCGACGCATTCCACATGTGATATGATGTATCGATATGAGATGAAAGCGATATCCATATTAATGATAATGGTGAGCTAGATCGCAGGCACTAACATCCGGATGTTTAATCATCAATCATTCAACATCTTGGTGAATTTCTCTGCTTTTTCCTTTGTTTAATCTTTCAAGGATTTTTTTTCTTAACTTCACATTTACTTAGTTTCAGAGTTTTCTTACATCAAATATGACTTTAATTATAGATCTTCCCCTGAAACTCCTTCAGTTCACACTTTTCCATTCCATTCTTGAAATTCACAAACTGTCGAGCCTAAAAAAGCCGGTAGATCATTAAATTCATCTTCAACCTAGTGATTCCCATTGGCTTCTTTCTTATATCACCATTTCGCGATTAATGCGATTAACCTATTTAATCTCTTTCATTTTCCAAATTTTCTTAGTTTTTAATCTTGCATTTGGCATTTTTACTTATACGACTGTTTTATTACTTCTGATGGCGTAATAGTCTCCCAACTTCAAGAAAATTGCTATGTTAACACATCAATGAAAAAATAAATTTGGTTCATAGAGGCAAAGTAAAACTGACTCGAAATCTACGTATGTATCCAAATACAGGTAAGAATACCTGTATATATCTACAGGTACATCTCCGGAAAATCGTTTTTGTCACCTATTAATGTTGAACTGTGGATTAAATGATGGGTGAATTGTTTTATTTTCCAAATGAAAAGTCTTGAAGAAGATAAGCATGATACTTAAAATATTAAAAATATAATATGTATAATCACATGTGATTATCATACATAAAAGTTTAAAGTTGTTAATTATTCATAATAGCATTTTTCAAAATGCAGTGAAAGCTGAAATTAACATTTGGAAATGAATATTCATCTTAAAATATTAATGTTTAGGAGCGTTATCAATATTAGATAAATTAATATTGACATGAAATCACGATAATGCACATGTAAAAGCTTTCGAATGAATTAAAAATTTGAGTTCTTGAGCATTTTAAATTCCGTCAGGTAGATTATCAAGTAACTTAAAATGGATGTTGAAGAGGTAAAATCAATTTCCGCAAATAATTAAGTCTTTCCTTCACACAAGTTTTCGATACTCCCAAAATTTGCATTCATGGAATTCAAAACACACATGCATATTTAAGGCGGTCATAACGGGCCCCTCATTCCATTTCCCTCATATTGTTATAATACCTCACTAAAATTAATCGCATTCAAATAATAAAATAATTGTATTTTTTAGAACTTGACAAATGTACTGTCTTCAAAGAATAGTATTATTATTAGATCTACAATGTCTACCAGTTAGGGGTAGTTTTATGATGTACCCTGGTACTACAAACGACTGTTACACTAAGGCTTGGAAAAACATGACAACATTTAACCTTAAAATTAAAACTATAGATTACAACAACTCATTCTTTTTACTGGATATACTTTCTTATCTCAACCAATTCCATCCAAAATATCTATTTCTTTCCTCCATATAACTCGTTTTCCCAGCATTCTCTCTTCTAATACCGTCTTCGACATCGCATTGCCTCTCAGAATATCCAGCATCTGCTTGCCCCGCTCTTGTCGACTTTCTCTAAACCACAGTTTCCTGCCCTACCATTCATAGAACTTCTTTGTTTCCCTACTTCTACAATTTATTTTCTCCCTTCATTTCCACACCGTCATCTTTTAAAACCTCCAAAATCTGTGCTTTCCTCTTACCTTAACGACCAATTCTCCTTTCCCTATAAAACTACCATTCATCCTGGATCATGCCCCATGATTTCTTCACTGTTACTTCAAATGTTTCAGACAATGGGAAATCTGAACAAAGGCCATTAGTGGGTTTTATCTTTTTTCAATGAAAAATGTTTCTTTCTTAAGAAAAGACCCAGGAAGACGACGTTCTTTTCCATTTTCATCTTATTTCCCAGACTGCATTCTTCCATTTAGGTTAGTATCTCTTTTTATATTTTCTTAATTTTTTTAATCAATTTATTTTTTCCTGCCTTATATTATCAAATCAATTTTTTCGGTTCGTAAATTTTCGTATTAAACCGTGACGGCGTAGTATCCTCATAGAGTGAGGATCCGGTTTCTAATCAGAAGTTCCCGGCTTTCAATTCAGTAAGATGTCCACTGGACAAATCCGTTTCTGTAATCTATGAGCAAGTTTGTATCGTTGCCATGGATACAACTTGGGGAATCTATAACTAAATCAAAAAACGCTTGACTTAGGGAAAACTGTTCCAATTCAATTACAATCAAGGGTATGAAGCCAAAGAATTATTTGGTGTGAGAAACAGAACTATTATCAACAAGGTTTTCTTTTTCACAATTCTATTCTTACATTTTTGAATTAGACAGTAAAATTTTCACTAAAATTATTAACGTATTCTTAAGTTTAATCTCCCGGACACTATTAAAACTGAATGACATTAATAATAGCTGTTAAAGGTTTGAAATCTTTAGTGGAATTTTATCAATGTTCATCATCTATTCAGAAAATCCAACGAAGTTGGGAGCGAGAAGAAGTCAGCTCAACAAAGATTCCATCGACAGTCGTGTGTAATATTCGCATATTTCAGGTTCGTAAGGGGACCTATCCTTTCTCTGTGCCTCTTGTGGTTTGATCTGGTGCCCTGAAAGTGCACACTGCTTGTGTACTTTTACGCTCGAGATTCCGCCTTCCCCACCTGTCCTGTGTTCGTCCTTTATATATGTTCCTATCCCTTTTACTTATATCCATTTCCTTGTGAATGAATGAATATATATATGTATATACAAACTTATATTTATTTATGTTTATTTATATACATATATCAACCAATAGTCGCGTACTTTGACTAAATTATTAATTTTTAGTCTTTAATGTAACATATTAGTGTACGAGGTATGTTAAAAAATTAACGAGAATTTTTTCATTTCGCGAACTTGGAGAGTCCGATTGTCAAACTTTTTGTTATAATGTGGGTATACATGTCCCTGAAGTATAATAAAACTTTCAGCTGATTTCATTGTGAACTTTGTCTGTGACAGCCACTAAGGTTATACGTGCTTTATGAGCTCGGCGATTTTCGTTTGTTAAAAGAAACGGATCAAAGAATTTTTATTAAATGTTGCTTAAGAAATCAAATAAAGTGTAGCAAAGTGTGTGAAATGTTAATAAAGGCCTATGGTGGGCCTGCTATTAGTAAATCAAGAGTTTGCGAGTAATATAAGCGTTTCCAAGAAGGCCGTGAAGACCTTGAGGATGACGAACGCCCTGGACGCCCCAGCGCATCAACAATCGATGAAAACGCGGAAAAAGTGAAAGAAATTGTTATGAACGATCGCCGAATCACAATTAGAGAGGTCGCTGATGATGTTGGCACATCGATTGGATCATGTCATGACATTTTTTCCAATTTTTTGGGCATGAAACGCGTGCCAGCAAAAATGGTTTTTGCACCACGATAATGCAACAGCTCACACTTCATTGCTTGCTCATGAATTTTTGACCAAAAACAATACTGTAATGATGCCCCATCCTCCATATTTGCCAGATATGGCTCCGTGTGACTTTTTCGTATTTCCAAAAATTAAGAGAACCTTGAGGGGCCGTCGTTTTACAGCCGTAGATGACATTAAAAGCGAATCGCTGAAAGAACTAAAGGCAATCTCTATCTCGAGTTTGAGAAGTGTTTCGGGGATTGGAAGAAGCGCTGGCGCAAGTGCATAATCTCCAATGGGGACTACTTTGAAGGTGACAACATCAATGTATAAGAATAAATAAATATTATTGTCCGAAAAATTAAAATTCCGGTCAATTTTCGAACACACCTCGTAATTGGCTTTGATTTGGCTATGATTGCGTAACGTGCGATGGAACACTGAGTACTAGAATCCGTCGATAACGGTGTCTATCTCTCTTATTTTAACTCAATTGTAGAATATAACAGTACGATTTGGGGCCATAATTATTTCATCTAAATAATTCCATTCTTTAAGTTGCAATGAACTCTCAGGTGCCCTGTACCTTCCTTATATTTGAATTTCTACTTCTCTCGGTCAATTGAATCAAGGGCCTCACCTATCACATCTTTTTACACCTCCCTTCGTTAGTTCGCTCCAATTTCGAACTAAGTGGGGCATGTAAGACAATCTCACGACGGTCACGCCACGCCGCGAGAGAGATTTCCTCACACTCTCCCTCCCCCCCCCCCCTGGGAGGCCACGCCTTCCACCGGTCACTGCGCAACCCGGCCGGCGGCCAATCCCTTTCAGCGAACGTCGACGGAACCCACCGAAACCCTAAACAGACCCAAGTCGGGAGCGCCCGAATTAATTCCCCTCTCCGCGAATCCCTGGACCCCTCCAGGAGAGCGCGTGAGGATCTTGAAGGGCGATCTCCACTCCACCTCCCCCCACATGGACACGTACCGGTCTACCCCACCCTTCATCTTTTATAAATAATTTCAAAGGGCTCTCATTCCGCCACTCCGCTCAAAAGTCTCGTTTCCCCATAAATATTGTGAAGGGACACTTGGAGTCGGTCGGGCGAGTGTTTAACCGCCGATCTCTGTATTCTTCCCCCCTTCTCTTTCAATTTACCCCCGACGGAAAGCCTCTTTTCTCCCCCAACCCCACCCCCTTAAACCACCAAACCCCTTTTCGACCCCTTTCCTCCCGGGCTACGGCTGCCTCCGCCCTTTCCCATCCCTCCTCCCGCCGCAGTTTTTTTTTATTTTCCCACTCGAATGTCTACGCCGGAATCAGTTCTCTTTTCTCTCGGCCTAACCCTCCGTCCTCCCCCGGTCAATCTTTCCCCTCTCCGTGACCCTTCCGACACCCTCCCTCCTCCACGCGTGCGGAATTCCACGCATATGACGTAAGAGTCGGAACCACGAGCCTCACAACAATTATATCAAATTTCCCCCCTCAGAAATTTTAATGAAAGTTTTATTAAGATAAAATGAAAGGCGAAAACGTTATTTGGAGGAAATTTGACGGTAAAATCTTGCGTTTCCGTTAGACATTTTAAAGTGCAAGAGGTGAAATATTTCCACTAATAACCATAGGGTTGGTAGCTAGCAACAAGCAGGACAATATAATAGCAACTGCTGTATCTGTTAATGTTATAACGCGCGGCATTTTTTCTAAGTAGATTTAATTTTTGCAAATACTAAAAATGTCCATAAGTTTTAGCATATTTCACATCTTCAATTCCTAATTTGTCCATTTCGGCGGACGAAATTGTTGTCCCCATCGTGTATCCCCTTGTATACTAATATTGACCATTCCAAAATACAGGTTGTCCTTCCCATTCTTTGCAAAGTAGCCGGTTTTCGTACCCCTGATGTTCTTTGGTAATTCCAATCGATGAAGTACGAGGCATATTCGAAAAATGAGGACTCTTTTCTCATATTTAAATTTTGGCGGGTCAGAGCAAAGTTGTACACATGCAGCGCCGGTCATTGAATGCTTTCAATGAAGTCATTGTTTTGATTCAATTGTCGTTTGCCTGTCCGTGAATACAGAGAACAATGTCCGCGAAAATCGTTACTCCCGCCAGTTTCGAAGTACGTGCTGTGATTTGATTTTTGTGTGGAAACCGGGAGCAGTGCTACAGTAATGCGTGAAGCAAAGGTTAGTCAATGGCATCGAGACGAGGTATAAATGGCCGTACAGAATTGCATCTACACCTACAAAATACCCCGCTAGCCGTCGCAAGGACGTGTGGCAGGGGGTGGTAGGTAACCAGCCATACTACATATTTTCCTCTATTTCCTCATGCACCTGGCACCCAGCGATCCACCAATAACCGTGTGTAAAGGGTACGACCGAACACCAATCATGCAACACGGCTACATATATTACGAGTATTACATGGCTAGCAGCTACTTCTGTGTCTACACAAAGAGGACGAGAAAATACGTTAAAAGAGGGCAGGCACACATGCATTTCGGGCACTTATTACCGGTTAGTCTTCTACCTAATGTAGTGCTCTTTACAGTATTGTTTGCTCTGCCTTTGGTACCCTAAATTTCCCCTTCCATCCCTTGTCCCTCTCCGTGGGGGAGCCCTCCTCCTACCTGCAGCGTTGGGCCAAATTCCTCACCTTGGGTAGGAGAGCGTTTTATGTTGCACGTTCTTGTGATGGTGGTATTTCGGCTTGCTAAATTAGTTAATTACTAAAATCTACCTTGCACGCTCTTGGATAAATTTCTTGCTGCATACTAAGACACAATTATTTGTTATAAGTAAGCATATGTACTTGCATGCTTGTGGAGTGAAGGGAGGTAGATGTGTATTTGCATGCGTGTAAAATGATAGGATGTTTCTATGAATGTATGCACTACTGTGGATTTGGGTTTGCATGTATGTGTTAGTTTTGAATGTGGTTTTTCTTTTTTCCTTTTTTTGGGTGGTGACCCCCGCCACACGCCCTTGCGGCGGCTTGCGGGGTATTATGTAGATGTACCTATTCCGGACGGACAGTTCACAAATACAATAGACTTTATATCCATCAGCATAATTCTCCGTAAGCCGCTGCAAGGGGGTGTGGCGGGGGGTGTCACGTCAACACCCTTATAAAAGAGCAAAACCACCTGCCAAATCAACACATCCATGCAAACCTACACCCACAGTTGCGTATACATTCATGCAAAAACCCTTTCAATGCATACGCATAGAGATACTATCAACTAAGAAACAAATTCACCTTAGAATGTAGTAGAAATGTATCCAATAACGTGCAAGCTAGAATTTGAAATGTTAAGAAGGCGAAATTCCAGTATGATGAGTGGAATGACATGCCCAGGCCGGTGAAATCGTTTAAAAAGAGGAAGAAGAGCTGATATCTGATCGACGATTAATTCTCTAGCCGATAAGTTTCCTCTTGTTGGACGCTTTGATATTTACACGATTGTTGCTGAAAAACTCGGATATAATAGATTATGTGCAAGGTGAGTACCCGAAATGCTTACCGACCAACACAAAGAGCAAAGAATGTTGAGTGGAAGAGCTCTTTTGGACCCTAACCTACCGTCTCCACCTTGTACCTAGCGACTATTTCCTATTGTTTCACGTGAAGCAGCGGCTTCGATAAGTTCCACAATTTTTACTATTTTCACATAACAAAGCGTAAGTTAACCATTAAGCCTGTGTTAAAGTTAAATTAATGGAATCTTTCAAGCCAAATTACCCAAATACAAGGGTGATCTGAAAAGTTTCCGACCTAACAAAGATACAAGACATTTCTTCTGAAATTTTTGAGGTTGGAGACTTCTCAGAGCACACACGTATATCGTAATTTTGGAAGACTATAATATATCACCCTCGAATGGGTAAGAAGTGTGACATATTTACGATTCTTGGATGTAAACCGATAAGATATAAGAAGACTCGAATGCGTGCCCACGTATGAATGGGTAGGAAACGTGACAAATGGGTCGTTATGATCATGTAACAGGAACAATAAAAAAATCCAATTGGAGTGCTCTCCATGTAGAACCCCCGGGTAAAGATCGGGATAACACTGAAAAAATCTTGGCACTGCTGACGTTTGAACACCGGTCTTCAGAGTGGGAAGTCAGTACACTAGCCATCATACCAATCCGATCTACATTACATAATCGTAACATAGATTACTGGTAGGATACACAGGTATACGTAAAATTAGAGTCTAAAGCACATCACTGCTCGTAACGCAGACCTAAGAAAACTCGAATACGGGAGAAAATTAGCGTCACAAATTTGTTGAATGTTGAAATATGGGAGACGGATGAGGAAGGCGGTTTCGCCAAAATATGAAAAAATAGGCTATTTTTGGCAAACAAAACAGATCATTAGGAAAAATAATCGGGTCTTGCTAAAGGATTCGTTTCACCACTTTTTCACAAATCACGTTGACCTCCATAGTGAAGTTTTCATTTTATTTTATTTTTTTCTTCTTTCCTTTTTGGTCCGTATTACTACGCCTGGTCTCGTTGATTACGCCAACGCCTAATGAGTTTTCCCAACAGCCTCCGCGGGCTCGGTAGCGGCAGCGGAGTGAGTGGAGGGATGGGTCAAGTTGATGGGGGCAGGGAAATTAAAAAAGTTTGGATTAATATTTCTCCGTCTCTTCGAAGCGGAGGAGGGGCGGGGGGGAGGGAGGGGGTTGGTAGTTGGAAGAATTGGGTGGGGGAGAGGTTAGGGAGATCCTTCTTCTCAATGTTCCCCGCGTGCTCACCCATTAATCCCTGCTTAAATTTTAAAAAGCCATGTTTCACCCCCTCCCAAGCTTCTCCTCCAACAACCACCCCTTCCTCAGATGTACGCGTGGAGAGAACAACAAGGGAATCAATAGGACACCTCTGCTTCTCTTCCAACACTCCCACCCCCTCCCCCCCATAACTCCACTCGTGGTACCAATGACGGATCTAGAAAGCCTCTTTAGGGTGGGGCATTTTTTAAGTGAACCACGAAAGATTTACGAGATTTCCTTTCTACAAAGACATTTGTAATTCATGCTAAAACTATTCGCACCAATTGAAGAGACACCCCCCGCCACACGCCCTTGCGGCGGCTTGCGGGCTATTGCGTAGATGTAGATAGATGTAGGGTTTCAGCCAAAGAAAAGTAATTACAAGCGCACACGACCAAAATAATTATTTGCTCTCGACTCTACTTAAATATAAAATAATAACTGAAAAGTGTTCTAAACGCTTTTAATCTCGCATGTGAGTCTTGCCTGCTACCTGGACGTCGCGGGTTCAATTCTCGCCTAGATAGGCTTTCCTCTACCTAGGGTTCGGGTGTTTGCCTCCTATGTTGTACTTAGGAGTTAGATGAGAGATGGATTTATTTAGTCTTAATTTTTCCACAGTAAAAAATAGAAAACACGTTAAATAAATAAATACTGTGTCAAGTGTATGGAAATCTAAGTGTCCTGTCGGAGCTAATTAACTGGTGAGAACACAATATTTGACCCTTTTTTGCAAAAATATGGACGAACAGTTCTACCGCATGGTTTGAATATACGTATCCGGTTATTGATTATTGTTGCATGAAAGTGCTTTCTTTCGTGTCGTTAACATTTTTCGAGTGCATAGTAAAAATATTATTTGTGTAGAGGTGACATGATTGGCATTGCGCATGCCTGGCTTGGGACCTAACACCCCCGGCCACACGCCCTCGCGGCGGCTTGCGGGATATTGTGTGGATGTAGATAGAGGCATCGTAACGCACCCTAGTGTAGATAATTTTTAATACTCGGTGAAAATCATATATTATCTGGCTTAAAAGTAATATTTATTTTCCCTTCCCAATGGGATCCGCCCTCTCCCGAGGCACACCTTTCCGGCGGGAGTGAAGTAACCAGTGCTCACGCGAGCGAATACGAGTGCACCCTTAAGGATTACTTATTCCAGATACCCTGGAAATCCAATACCCTCGCCATGTATTCAATGAACAAAATTTGACGCTTTTCATCTGGACTGTAATGAAAAAATCTCTGTCAGACCCCAAAAAATGGCATTTTAAATATATAAATATTCTCTCAATGTTAAGAAAGTATGCGTAAGTATGCTGCGATTTGCGGACGACATTCTTGCACTTTCGGAGAGTAAAAAAGTCTTTACATGGATACTAGTCAAGGGAAGAAAAAGTAATACCTCAAGATAAACAAGGTAAAAACTAAGGTAAGGTCCGCAGGCAAAGAGGATCAGAATAACTCCAAGTTGGACTAGAGACGCTGAAACAAGTGTAAGAGTTTTCCTACTTAGGCAGCAGGATTACTAATGGTGAAAGAAGCTAGAGGGATACGATTGGATGAATAGGAATGGCAAAAGATACTCCCGATCAGAACTACGAACGGTAAACAACAAGCATAAACATGAGGAAGCCATCAGCTAAGAGTTAGATATGGAGTCTTAACTTTCTACAGATGTGAGACGTGGAGTGTCAAAGAAAAGAAGATTGGAGTCGATGGAAATGTGGTGCTACCGAAAATTTTTTAAAAATAAAATGTATAGACAGAGTAACAAATGAGGAAGTACTTCAAAGAGTGGGTAAAGAGAGATACCTCTGGAGGGTACTTGCTAGGAAAAGAGGGAATATATCCCGAGGACATATATGCATATCCTGAGGATATAATGAGCACATCCTGAGGCACGGAAATTTAATGAAGACAATAATTGAAGAAAACATAGAGAGGGGAAGAATTGCAGGGGAATGCTTAGGATGAACTACGAGAAGCAGTTAATGGGAAACTACGTTACAGTATGAGGGAATGGAGACATTGGCAGGAAATAGGATATAGATTTGAGAGTTGCAGCAAACCAAACCTAGGATTGATAAACCGTAATGATGATGTATTAGAACAATTGAGATTTAAATACCGTGATCCTTCCTGATCAGTGGACTACCCGGGTTTGGTTCCCGAATAAGCCTCTCTGGGCACCCGAATTGTTAAATTTTACAGTTCTTCCTGGGAAATCTTAGCCGAAACAGGGAAAGGAATTAGCCCTCATAACCGAATGTGAGAATTTCGCACGCCGTCGGGCTTAGTACTGGGTAACCTCTAACATCACCTACTAAACTGACCTTCGGGTTGATTACTGTGTTTATGGTTTTAATATATATATACGATACACGTATATTCATTCACATGGATACAGACATAAGGAAAATGCATGGGAACATATATATATATAGATGATTTCTTCGAAGTAACACGGAAGTGTTGAATAAAAAACTTAGACAGCAACACACAGTACGAGAACACATAAAAGGAACACTCACACGTAATATCTTGATAATTTCGACGGACTCGAACACCGTCTTCTTCGGAAGATAAGTTAGGACTGAGGCATATGGGTATGTGGTGCAGAGAGCGAAGGGGACGAGGGAGGGGGAAAAACAGGTAGAGGGGGAGGGGTGAAGGAGGGGTATGTGGAGGGGGAAAGGGAGGCCAGAGGGGAGCGGAGATGGAATAGAGAGGATGCGGAAATAGTACCAAGCGACACAGAAAACTAATAATTCATCCTCAGATACCACAACACCCAGGACCCAGGTGTCAACTCACAGAGTCATCATAAGGGCTCGACAAGTCAAAACCCAGGCCAAGGATGACAAACTGTATGCGGATGAATAAATTGTCCCACCATCTCGCAAGAAACAAATCAACACTCATCCACCTCAGCCCCCCCCACCCATTTAGTGAGCGACATTGAGACCCGGATGTTGATAGGCTTTACACAGCCATATAAATGTCATTTCCGTTGTTTTTACTCGTAATTGTATAGGGTTATCGGATGAGGGAAGGGATTCTACAACGGAAACATTGTAACAGTGGTTGAAGGGGGTGTTGTGGTGGGAGGCATGTTTTGGGATAGGAAGACCCGCGGACGGGGAGAGGGATTACATGAGGCGCGTTGATTGTTCACCCTGAGGTTCAGGGGTGTAGAGCACAGGCCTATATAAAATGCCGGGCAAAATTTGTAAGTCAGAAGATAGATTACATTCTGAGATGTACATGAGGAGTGGGGGAAGGGCGGGAGAGTTAAAAGGTGGGATACAGAGGGGTGTAGTGGTGAAAATAGGACAGGTGTTGCATCTTGCTCGCAAGCACGGAGTAGGTGTGATTCTGGGGGTGGGAGGGGATTTGGAAAGAGGCTTGGTGAATTTGGGGAGATCTGATAGGTTGGCGGGCTGTTTGAAGGTAACAGAGGGGTATTTGGGAAGAAGGTTGGACGAAACGTTGTGATTTTTGAGGATGGGGTACAGGTCTTTGAGGATGAATTTAAGGGACTGGATGCCAGGGAAGTAGGTGGTGCATATTGAAAGAGGGTGGGAGTCTGCGGTTGAGGGAGGATTGGAGGTGTAGGAATGTTTTAGGATTTTTCTGTGAAGGAGAGAATCTGGGTATCTCCGTTGGAGGAGGGAATGGTGAAGGTTGTTGAGGTATTTGATGAGGGATTCGGGATGATTGCAAATGCGGTGCCCGCGGATAGAGAGGGAGTAAGGGAGGGAGCGTTTGGTGTGGTAAGGGTGGAAGCTGTTAAAATGAAGGTATTGCTGTTTGTTAGTAGGTTTAGTATGTACGGAGGTCAGAAATTTGTTGTTAGTTAGGGAAATATTAACATCAAGGAAAGTGATCTGTGATGATGAGATGTTGGAAGTGAAAGAAAGAGATGGGGAATCATTGAGTTGGGAGATGAAGAAATTGAGGGAGTCTATGTTATGTGGCCAGAGTAGAAAGATGTCATCAATATACCGAAGCCACAGAAGGAGTTTTAAATGGTAACTGGAAAGGAACTTCTCTTCCAGGACACCGAGGTGGAGGTTAGCGTATGACGGGCTGAATCTACTTCCCATGGCACAGCCCTTGATTTGAAGGTAAAAATTGTCGTTAAAAGAAAAAGAGTTACGGGTGAGGATGATGTTAGAAAGGTCAATGAGAAAATCGGTGCTTGGAGTTTGAGGGCTAGGGCGTTTGGAGAGGAAGTGGCGTAGGGTATGGCCTTGCTTCCATAAGTTAATATTTACATCTACGTAATACCGATTTATTTAAAAGACACAAATATGCCACAAATGGAGCTGAAATCAATTTACAACCATCAGTATCTCGGATCTTCACGATCATGAATTAATATCATTGTGATCTACCTTATAGGCAGTTCACACCATATCTACGCGCTAATACGTAATATATAGCTGACGGATTGTCTTATTTTCAAAATTTGGGAAGTGAACGAAAATAGTCGACAAATTAAGGAGGTGGCTTGGAGAGTAAGACGTAGAAGTTGATTATCTCATGCTTTGCAATGTCGTGGACATTTCCGCTCTTCAATCCGCATTATTAATACGAGGTGCCTCTCGGCTCGCGGGAGCTGTTTTTTTTATTTTCGTCGGGAAGACGTTCACGACGAACAACGCTCTTGACGGCTGTCAAACAGCAAAACTGACAACAATGTGGCTCGTGTTCGACAACTGTTGGACTCTGACCGTCGATTGAGTATCAAAATGTTTTCCAATGAACAGAACTTGTCGTCTACTGTTGTTTCGCATTGTTACTGAATATTTAGCGATGAGGAAAGTGTGCGCCAAGCTCGTTCTCAAAGTGTTTGCCACATTACAGTAAGTCACTGTCCTCTTTGACAATGAGACCCTCAGTGTCAGATTTGATTTCACGTATTTCGTTAATGCTTAATCATCATTTCATATGAGAATAAGGTGTTACGTATAACAACAATAAGATGATGTCTTGAAATTCCGTGTCCTTGCACATACAATACGAGGTGTGTTTCCATAAATAACGGGAATTTGATCTATTTTGAAAGAATTTTATTTATTAGTCTACAAATATGTCAATGCTATCCCCTTCGAAGTAGTCCCCCATTAGATATTACGCACATATGCCTGCGCTTTTTCCAATCCTCGAACTACTTCTGGAACTCGATAGCTGGTATATCTTTTAGCTCTCTCGTCTATTTTTATATCTATTTATGCGTTTATAATCTCATCCATTCGTGCCAAACGACGGCCCTTTAAGGTTCCCTTTATTTTTGAGAAGAGAATAAGGTCACATGAGACCTTTTCTGGTGAATATGGAGGCTGGGTATCCAAGTGCTTATTTTGGCCATAATTTCACAAACAAGTAGGCACTCATGAGCAGATGCATTATCGTGGTGCAAAAGTCGTGAATCGTTTTGCGTTTCTTTTCGTATAGATTGACGTTAACGGCGCTAACCTCGTAGTACACTTTACAGATCGTTTGACCTTTTGGCAAGAACTCATACGGAATTATACCGTGCACTATACACTATGCGAAATTAAAAAAGGAGGGACTAAATTGCTCAATGATATAAGGCGATTTACGTTTTCTTTTAATACAGTCCCAAATGTAATCTAAGACTTTCAAAAAGTCGCATATTGCGTAGTTCAGTCTAGTAAGAAGCATTTTGGGGGATCAGACGTATCCAATGATGAGAAAACAACAATTTAAATATGCACAAAATCATTTTCATTCGAAAACTTGGGTGGAGTTTCCAAGCTCGCAAGTTAAAATGCAAATAACTGATTCGTGAGCTATAATTTGAGAGATTCTGTAATTTAATGTCATTTTCATTATTCTTTTTTATATTTGAATGTGCAATTGTCATAGAGACCTCCCTTAATAATGAATTCCTCAATATATATTATTATTAGGTAATATACCAGTTAAGGTAGGCTTTTGGATGACACAACTTTTTCTTTATTAGGTAATCTACCGGTTAAGGTAGATCTCTGGATGGACACAACTATCAAATAAGCATTTCGTAACTCCAAACAAAACCCAATCCAGCAACCTAATTTACATCAGGCCCCTCTTCACCTCTGTGTACTTCTTTCCTCCCTTCATCCTGTCCAACACCCCGGTACACTGCTGTATGCATTACGTATTGAGTTGCGGACTGTTATGAATGATTATTATAAGGTAATCTACCGGTTAAGGTAGGTTTTGGGATGGACAAACTACCAACTAAATACATAAATGTTGTGCGACTCCTAACAAAGCACAATCCAGCAGCCTACTCTACATCAGGTCCCTCTTCATCTCTGTGTACTTCCTCCGTCCCGTCCAACATCCCTATCCTGTTCCTGCCCTTTCCTCGTTTGCCTAACATTCTCCCATCTATTACAATCTTCAACATCCCACTGCCGATGAATACGCCCTTCATCCATTTTTCCTGCCTCCATAGGATTTCTCTCAACAAACCCCTCTCCTCACCCACCATCCTTAGTACTTCCTCATTTTTTTCCCTTTTGGTCCATTTCACCTTCTCCATTCTTCTCCACACCCACATTTCAAAAGCCTCCAATCTACGTCTATCCTCCTGCTTCAGTGACCACGTTTCCGCGCCGTACATAGCTACGCTCCATATCAGAGTTTTTACGAGTCTTGTCTTAACATCTCTACTCAACGTCCCCGTCATCATCTCCCTCCTCCTTGAGAAAGCCTCCTTGCCTAGCGCAATTCTTCTCCTTACGTCCCTACTACTTTGACCGTGTTGGTCCAAAACTCTTCCGAGATACGTAAACTGTTCTACCTGTTCTATTTTTCCCCTCCTATTCTAATGTTTAGCTTAGCCTTTTTCTTTCTGGAAAATCGCATAGCCTTTGTTTTATTAATATTGATTCTTATCCCATATCTATTGCACTGAACCTCCAATTCACTCAGCAATGCTTGCAACCCCTTGGCTGACTAACAAACTAAAGCTTGGTCATCAGCGAACCTAACCGATTTTACGAATTCCCCTCCGACTTTCATTCCTATCTCCAGTTCTCCAATATATATATATATATATATATATAATTCCCAGGATGTTTAATATGGTCATCCTACAAGAACTTCGCCAGGTGAATCACCTATTTATTAAATATCACTGATCAGCAAAATAGTTACAGAAATAGGTTTTCCCTAGACTTGATGGAAATTGTCTTGTTTCGTAAACTAAAATCAGACTTTTCTTGAAAGTACCCACCCCGAAATAGAACGGCATGAAGGGTATTTGTGCCATTCACGCTACGGTACAATTTGATCTTCTCGTAAATTGTTGATATTTGTTTGTGAAAAACCAAATAATGATCAAATTTAAAAATTATAGGTGACCATGCACCGAAGTTGATAAAACATCTCCTTTATATTTTGTATTCTATCGCGTCTACCGTCAACCGTTGCATATTGGATCAATCTATACGCCACTGTGGGTATAGTTTTGCTTGTATGTGGTAATTTTGCACATGACTTTATTCCCTTTTACGGGTGGTGACGTAAAACCCCCCGCCACACGTCTTTCGGCGGCTTGCGGGGTATTATGTAGATGTAGATGAGAGATCACGTATGTATGGATACAGGTATACGCATGCTTTGGAGGAATTAGGTTGGGAATCCCTTTATTCAGTAGGAAAGCAGGCTGGACTAGCTAGACTCAGCCTTTTACGAGCCTCGTAGCCTTGTACGAGGGTCATCCGGAAAGTAGTACCCGTTCGTGAAATAAAGACCCAAAAGTAAATATTAACAAACATAAAAAATTTTATTTGAAAGAGGATACTTTAAACTACTTCTCAACATAATCTCCAAGCAAATTAAGGCATTTGTCATAACGTGTGACAAGTTTCTGTATTCCTGCTGCATAGTCCTTCGCCGCCAGCTCATTGAGATACAGGGTCACTCCTTCTTTAAGTTCTTCATCGCTGTCAAATCTTTTTCCTGCCAAAAAGTCTTTAAGCTTTGTAAAGAGATGAAAATCTGAAGGGGCCAAGTCCGGGCTATACGGTGGATGGTCGAAAGTTTCCCATTTGAATTGCTGCAAAAGTTTTTGTGTTATCCCAGCTGCATGAGGCCTGGCATTGTCATGAACGAGAATGACACCAGTAGACAATAGACCTCGCCGCCGATTTTGTATTGCCCGCCGTAATTTCTTTAATGTTTCACAATACGCATTGGCATTAATAGTGTCTCCACGGGCCATAAAATCAATAAGCAATACACCTCGTCGATCCCAGAAAATGGTTGCCATGAGTTTCCTGGTGGACAGAACTGTCTTGAATTTTTTTGGTTTGTTTGGTGAATGAGCATGATGCCACTCCATTGACTGTCGTTTACTCTCAGGTGATGCATAACAAACCCATGTTTCGTCACCAGTAATTATGCGAGTCAAGAAAGAGTCTCCTTCATCAGAATAACGTCCCAAAAACGTCAGTTCTGCAGCCATACGCTTGGTTTTGTGCTCATCTGTAAGCATGCGAGGGACCCATCTTGCACAAATTTTTGCATAATGCAGATGGTGTTTAACAATTTCATGAACAATTGTTCGAGAAACATTGGGAAAATGCTCACAGATGTCATCAATTGTGACGCGCCGATCGTTCCTCACGAATTCGTCAACTGAGCTCACCAGTTGGTCTGTAATGACAAACGGTCTCCCCGAACGCTCATCGTCGTGTGTGTTCCCCCTCCCCATGTTGAAGTTGCGACACCACCGCCGAACAGACGACTCGTCCATTACATTGTCTCCATACACCTCCTTTAATTGGCGATGAATATCACATGGGCGAACGTTTCTTGCATTGAGGAATTTAATCACTGCCCTCACTTCACAACTGGCGGCGTTCTCAATTTTTTTAAACATTGTAAACAATCACAGAAACAACACAGGCAATGCTAGCGTCACGCAACTTGGCTCAGAGAAGGCAGACAAGACACTGAAGCTATCTGACCTCGTCCAGCGGCTACTCGCGTCGTCAGCACTTCATGCGGCACGAACGGGTACTACTTTCCGGATGACCCTCGTACTTTGAAAATGTTTGAGGCATTATAGCAATATCTGAAATAAATCTATTTTTGAGAAACTTTTTCCGATACTTTTGATACAAACTATGTATATACTAGGTCTGTCCCACAATTAGTAGCACTGGGTCGATTAAAAAAAAAGTATTTCCAGAATTGATACATCCATTCAAAAGTGTTCGAAGTAGCATCCTTGTGCGTCCTCGCACCGCTGCCAGCGGGTTTTTCACGCCTCGTACGCCTTCCGAAAGGCGGCGCCCGGAATGCTGCTAAGCTCCCTCGTCACGGCCTGTTGTAACACTTCTCCCGAGCCGAGGTGACGTCCTTTCAGGGCAGATTTCAGGTGGGGGAAGTGAAAGAAGTCTGTTGGGGCATTGTCTAAAAAATTTGAATCCTCACAACCATGGTCTTGGTAGATCCGCATGCGAGTTTCCTCTTGTTTGTCCGAGAGCACTCACGGCACCAACTTCGCACACAACTTTTCCATACCCATGCTTTCGATTCATAGTAGATACCCACAGTGCCAACTTTGCACACACATTTCTCATGTAAATTTTCACACAAGTCAATGCACTTCAGCTTTAGGGATGCCAAGTTCATCAAAAATTATGCAAACAATTAATCTGCGATCTCTTTCCAAAAAAGCCTTCACCCTTGCGAGGTTTTCGTCACTTTTTGAGGTCGAAGGGCGTCCTGAACGTTCGGCGTCTTCGACATTTTCTCTACTCTCCCGAAACAACTTATGCTACTCACAAACATGCGATCTATTCATGGTATTATCACCATAAGCTGCCTGAGCATGTCTGAGTCTGAGTCATGAGTCTTTTTCCGGTTTTTCCCAGTTTCACGCTAAATTTGATGGCGTAGCGCTGTTCCAATTACCAGTTCTTGACGAAGCGTAACGAGGTTATGTTATAGAGATTACGCAAACGAACGATCCGCAATCTGCAAAAGCTTGGAGCCAACTACCGCCGCCCCCAGTCTTTCCTGAGTCTCCCCTCCCTCGAATCCTGCCAGAGAAACCCCGGCCCGTCCGTCCGTCTATCCGGGAATAAATAAGTCCTTTGGGACAGACCTTGTGTACATATAAATTGGAAAATTACTTAAATAAAGCAATCTGTCAGAAATTTGTTTATAGAAATGTTTGTAAACGTCCAAAATATCTTTTAATCAGAGCCATGTAGAAATAACAGGAGATAGTGATCAAGAAAAAAATAATCCGCAGAGTTAAGAAAGAATCCACGCTTGGGCGTGATATTATTCAAGTATTGGCATCAGCCCAATGAAACACGAAAGTCATTACAAGAGAGCTATTATTGTTCAAGGCATTTGATATTTTGTTCAAGATTTTTCTATCAACCAGAAAAGGTCATTGTGGTATTATAAGTGTGGTTTTTATGATAAAGTTGCACTACCCTCAATATTCCTATTCAAATTCACTTTGCGTGGAACGCTTGGCCATATCTATAAGATATTTTGCTATACTATTTTGTCCGTTTTCACTAAACCGGAAATGGAATAAAATGCTGCAAAATCACATAAGTCATAAAAGATGGGACAAAAATTACACATTCAGCCTAAAGAGAGCTTATAAATGTTGTTGAAGGATTCTTATCGACAGAAATTCTCTGAAATAGTAAGCGATTCAGATCGTAGCCGCAATGTATATTAACTCGGCAGAATAGATTGCAATTAAATTTATATGCTAATCTATTTCACCAAAGATGTTATTTAGCGTACCTTCATCAGAATCTCTGTTATAAGCTTTCGAGATCCATTAACTATGTCCAGAATATCTGTTTATCAGAGCCAAGTAGAAATAACTGCAGGGCATAGTGATCAAGGTCTACTCCTTGGAGTTCACGAATGCATCTTCCCAATTAAGAGATATAGCCAATGAGAGGGACTTTTTCATTTCAAATACTGGGACATGTACTGCGTGTGAAAACATATGTTAGCTTACTAAAAAATTACGACTTTGGAATGTAGTCCTTGCCTCTGAATTGAATTGAAATGTTTAATTGTGGACAGAAAGACCTCGCCGCTTTTAATCAAAAAGGCCTGTGTACAGTTCGACCATGCGTGGCCCACGTCCACGACGAGAGAAGATTTGTCCAGTTTAGTCGGAAGGCTTTGGGCAACCAAAGTAGTGACAAGCTCTCTGTTAATGCCCGCCTGCATTAAAAATGTGGGTCTAATGTATACTCCGAAGGAAAATTCATTTCTGAAAATAAAATAGATTTATAAGAGGACTTTTAATGGCAGAATTGATGAGGGGAGAAAATGCCAAAGATTACGTTCATTTGCCCTTCTTAAGTAAAGACGTTTACTTTCATCAAGGCGAAAACTTGAACTACTATTCTTATATATTCTTAAATTCTATTCTTATATATTCTATTCTACCATATTCTATTGCATTCTATTCTATTATATTCTTATATACTATCGTAAATATTCTTAAAATTAATTTTATCATATGTGTTAGTAGATGGGAACCTTTGAAACTCGAAAACTAAACATCAATCGCGTTGCCTATTACAACATACGTATGTAACCTATTAAACAGCTTCAATCGTACGATTTCACACGAGCGATCGATAAAACGTTCCTATTCCCACACCACTGGTATAGCTAAAATAGAGAGGGACCAATAGAATATGACCAATTATATTCAAGGCTCGTTTATCACTCGCACAATTCAGAACCGCAGAGCAAAGAGAGAAAAACGCCAACAAACAAATCTTCCTTTCACAGAACCCTTCATCTTCTCATCACGCCTGGTGCACTCACACCCTCTGCCTAACGCCCTTGTGACGCGTCGCGACGGCTCGCGGAAAGCATGCCAGATATGTATGCAGAAGGCATGCACAGAAACAACACAGGCAATGCTAGCGTCACGCAACTTGGCTCAGAGAAGGCAGACAAGCCACTGAAGCTATCTGACCTCGTCCAGCGGCTACTCGCGTCGTCAGCACTTCATGCGGCACGAACGGGTACTACTTTCCGGATGACCCTCGTAGAAAGGTAGCGAAAACCTGAGCCTCCCTGCGACACCAAGGGAATATTCACGGCCACAAATTATACGGGTCGATGCGATAATTACAAAATTGAACCCAAGCACTCGAACATATTTAATTAAAGACCAACCAAGCATATTGCATGATGGAAAGAGAGATGTATATATGCGAATGTTTGTGTATACGAAGACATGTATATTTAAATGCATGTATGAACTAATATTTATGCATAAAAAGGCAACCTCCCCCGCCGCACACCGTTACGGCTTGTGAGGTGTAATTTAGATGTGGATGAGTCAATCTTTCGGGATTTCCCCAGATATTCTTAATTACAAATTACGAATTTCTCTTAATTAAGGCAAAGTTGTGCCTTGATTCCTTTTCGTTTGGCATTCTTAGATTTCTTTCTTAGTTTAAAGTTAAAGTTGCTTGTTGATTATTTTCTGAAAAAGGAATATGTATTTTCATTAAGAATAAATAAGGTAGGCGGCCAGAGGACTAACTTCCTGCACATATTAAAAAATGTATTTAGAGTTAACCCGAGGGTTATGAAAGTTTATCATTCAATGACTATGACAGACACATTGAAAAGGAGACGTCTACCTATACATCCTGTCACACTAGATAATGCCACACAATTGCAGAATGACTTCATTTTCCAAGATGAGACTCTCACACATTTTCTTCATCGAAATGTACGATATACCATCGGATAATCTACGGCACAGTACCCCGCAAGCTGCCGCAAGAGGGTGTGTTGGGAGCTGTTAGGGAATCAGCAGAAATATTAGTTTATACGTACATTCATTTGAATCTATGTTAGCTGCTGTCCAAAAGGACTTGTACACATACACACATACATGCCTGTCCATATCATGAGGTAATTACTGTGTTTGACTAATTCGTTGAATTTTAGTATTTAAGTTTATTTTTGCAGGCGCTTTCTTTGGTTCGATTTTTTAATTACTGCTTATTTCTTTGCGAGGGAAGAGCGACTATTTAAATTGTTTTGTCAAGGTATCCATCTCTCTTATTTTATCACTGTGATTGATCCAACGAATACAATTTGGTGCCATAATAATTTTCTCTGTGTCACAGCTTAAACTCAAAAGTACCCTGTACCTTTCTAAAAGTCCTAAGTCTTACTTGCTCTCTTCGAGAATCACCAAGCTTCCAACCTAATTCCTGCAACATACCTGTAACGCTTACTCTCTTCCCGAAGACTGCAGTCTGCAAGACTGAAGAATGCAGTAATTTATGGGGACATTCGAAGTCACGAAGACAGAGTCGTGTTAGCCAACGACCTAGATGCAATTCAAAATTGGTGCGATACATGGCAATTGGAATTAAATTTTTAAAAATGCGTAGTAATGCATTTTTGGGAAAAGAGTAATTCCCTCCCCTATAGTTACAAAGTGAAACAAACCAAAATCGCGAGGGTAGATTCCTTTAAATACTTGGGTGTAACAATTACTCACGATCTGTCCTGGGGAAAACACATACGAGAAATATGCGGTCGTGCTAATAAAAAATTGGGATTTGTGAAAAGAGTGCTAGGTAAATGCGACGAAAAAGTGAAAGAACGATGTTTCCTTGCCTTGGTCAGGCCCCACCTAGAGTATGCTGTCAGTATATGGGATCCTCAAAATATAAATTTGATTTCGGAATTAGATCGAGTTCAGCGGAGGGGGGCTAGGTTTGTCAAACATTTTTATGACCAACTCAGCAGCGTATCCACTTTGCTAGTCAATTTAGGATGGGTCTCTCTTACACACTGGCGTTCACAATATAGATTAAACTTATTGAAAACATTTAAAGATGGGCCCTTTTCCGTTGACATCAAGGATATAATACGAACCCCAACGTATTACGGTCGAAGGGATCACGAATATAAGACTAGAGAGATAGACTGCAAGACTGACAGGTTTCAAATGTCATTTTTTCCAAGAACGATAAGGGACCAGAATGTTTGTAGTCGAAATTCCACAGGAGTTAGCTCGTTGCAATAAGTATTAACGTGCAGGTTAGGGACTGCGCGAGGATATGTATGTATATATATGTTTGTGTATGTACATCTATGTATGTATGTGTATATGTACATATGTATGTTTCTGCATGAATGTATGTAAATTTTTTTTTCTTACACGTTCCCCCCACCTTTCCTCACCTATTTGATAACCCCAACCCCCTCATCCCTTACCCTTCCCTCATGGTGCTACACCCCCTGCCACACACCTTTTTTGGTGGCTCGCAGGGTATTTATGTAGATGTAGATGTAGAAGACATATTTAAATTCCTTAATCCTGAAATTCCTATTGTTGGATTGGATTTGCTTCAGGAGATGACAATCCTCTTCTGCTGTGACCTCCACGGTCACCTGACTCTCTTCCATCGACTTTTTCCTATGGTGTTACGTTAAATATCGTACGTCCATTGCCTCATAATTAAGCACAAGTGCAAGAAAGAACCGGTCATGCAGTTGCTGCTATCGATCGTGGAGTGTGGTAATGCGTATGGCAAGAACTTAAATTCAGGATTTATGTCTGGAGCGTCAACATGTGCGTACATATTGAATACTTGTAATTCACGTACCAAACTTGGAGAGTTTCTTAATACACTGATATGTCAGTTTTTCTTGTATCTGTTACAATCATTCTATAAAAAAACCTTCAAAACCATGAAAGTCATCATGAATCACCCTGTATAGTTTGGTAATTGGTTTATTTTGCATATTATTAGCATTGCTTCCTTCCCAAAAGAAACCTTCCTTTGGGTTAAGTTTCATGTCACGCCCGAAATGCGATCGTATTTTAAAATTCGTATTCAATAGTAATATTATTTATTGCGAAGGTTAACACTATTTTATAAATAATATGTTAACAGACATGCCAACTTTCAAAAATGAAAAATCGGGAGATTTTTAGAAGTGTATCACGAAGTAATCACTTTTAATTACCACAATATTTGCATGGCACCTTAATCCCTTTATGACACTTTGCCAATTTTTAATGAATGTCACACTTTATTAACATGTTAAGCTAAGTACACAATTTGAGCAGTTCATCAGTTTGAATATATCTGATTAACAGAAGAAAAATCGGGAGTCTCCCGCTTAAATCGGGAGAGTTGGCATGTCTGTGTTAATGAGTATCATTATAAACGTAACCTTTTATAGATGGTGAATCAAAGTGAAATTATATAATTGAAGCATATGATTAGAGTGTATTTATAGCACATGTTTCTGGATCCCCACGTAGCCAAGACCGACAGGAATCAGTTTAAAATGCTTGAGTTTACTTTGTGTGTCTTTGTGTCGGTGTATGTACCTACACGGACGTACATTTAAACACGAAAACGACATTGGGCGGGACATACACTGTAGACGGTTTCAGATAGTTTGGAAACGGATTTAACATAAGTTTGGGTTTGGGACTATGGTGTCATGATTTTAATGGATTTCGATCCCTTTACTGATCGCTTTCTTTCCGTAACTATTCTCAATAACGTATGCGCCCATATACAAACAAGCTCGCATACATACACGTATATTCAACGAACGCGTCCCCCTCGGAAATAAAGCGAGGATGGTTTTGTGTGTGTATATATGCGTGTGTGTGTGTGTGAGAAGGGTGTATTCAGGAGGTTACCGAAGAGAGAGAGGGGTGGAGAGAGTTTGAGAGAGAGAGATTACACGCTTGGATGGAGGCACCAGGAACAGGGTGATGCATTAAAGACAATTCAAACTTGGCCCTTGCGCTCCGTGGCCATATTTTATTCATGATGCAGATGGCGTTGCGCTCCAGACTACTCGTTAGCTTGTGTATGTGTGCGCGCGCGTGTGTGGATGTCTACGCATATGCTACTTTTGTTTTTCGAGCTGGAATTTCTTTTTTTTCCTTTTGCTATTTTTTTTAAGCTCTCCCTCCCATTTACTGGTCTCTCCCGCAATTTCTATTCGAAAATTCCCAACCCTAAATTAGCCAATCCTCGTAAACATTTGCATGGTCTAAAAGAATCATGCCGTTTCATCATCGCCAAGCAAAATTGGCGCCGATTGGCTCCATTCTTCGTTTGTAAAAATTTGTCACAAATGATGACTCCATGTTGATCGTTTTTTCGTTGCGCGAATTTTCAATAATTTGTCCTCCAGCCATTAGGGCATTTTACACATCGCAAGATCCTGTTTGGATCAAATATTTTAATATTCAAAACAACGTTTTTTTTAATTATATAACCGTGTTTGCGTCCATAAAGAATTGTATAAAAACACAACACTTCTTCGATTTTTTTTGACCCACGTTTGTGAAACCTGGCGATGGTTATGAGAAAGAAACATCCGCAGATCTTCAGGCCAGGAGGCCTGGCAATATCGAATAATTGATCGTAAAAAAAATTGTGTGGAATAAGCAAAGTATTTTTCTCCAAATGAAAACACTTCTTCATAATTTTACACACTTTCAATCACGAAACCGCCCGGTTTCGATGGATTATTGTCTTCTTCAATGCACGAAAATAGTGCCTGACCCTTGATGAAGACAGTAAGCTGTCTAAACCATTCGCTACCGCAATAACAACTGTTGAAAATTATCTAAGAGTGCTAAACGTTTATTTTATTAAAAGATTGTCTTCTAACACTGAGAGCATGAACCTCTATTAGTATTAAATGAAACGTATACAATAACCGTAATCTTTAAAAGTAGCTTTTGAGTGTAGAAAATGGTGCTTTCATCATTCTTGAAATAATTCAATCAAATTTGAATTGGAAACGTCATAAATGATACGGGTATTGAAACTATCCACTTGATCCTGCTATCCGTTAAGCTCTTTGTTTTATTGGGAGAATGCCAGGGGTTACTAAAAGGGTTTAATAATCTCCACCTTCCCTCCCACCACCTCGCCCAGAGCTACTAAGCACTCAAAACAATTATCCTTCAAATCTCTCCCCTAGTTTCGAGAGTGTCGAAGTTATAATAGAAGACATATTTAATTAACCGCACTAATTCCCCATTAGTATCGTCCCTTAAAATATGCACGCGAGATTAGAGTCTTCTGGGATCAATGACGGAAGCAAGGCTGTACCCCAACCAACCCCCCCCCCTCTTCCCCCCGCTTTTAAGACTTTTACAATGCCCGTTCCTGAAAGCATACTCACTCTTTTAATGGCTATTTAGTTTTACAAACTCATGCTCCGGAGTATTAATTTCTGCTGCTTCATTTTCGATTTAATATTGGAAGGAAGGCTAATGGGCCAAACTATTTCTTGTAGAAAGGTAGAGGAAATGTAGGTTTTCTTACAATACCGAGGGAATTATTACCACTAAATTACGTGCATTGGTAGATTTGTTCACTGGGGCAAAATAAGATAAATAAACACCATCACAGACAAATTCAAGTACCCGTTCTTCCCCCCGCACGACTCGCAATCATTACCAAATAGCACCTAAGTGCTCGAATATATTGATTAGCTTAAAGAGTAAAAATTAATAATTTAGGCAAATAAAAGAATAAATTCAAAATGTATAGAGGTGTCTTCACAAGTGTTTTGTATAAATGATAACCTGTATTCGAATTCACGCATGACCAGTATTTTCAAGCAATAAGGTGTCGGAACATTCTCCGCCACACATCCATTGTGGTGGCTTGCGGTTTGGTGTGTAGATGTGCATAAATGTCTCCCTACTTCTCTAAAATGAAGCCTTTGTCCGTCCATAGCTAGCTGCATTGTGGAAGATCTAAGTGGATTCACACGTACATGCACTGTGTTAAGGAAAGGCTCGTCAAAACTTTGATATGGAGCGGGTTTTGTGTGGTGCGGGAACACTCGTATGATTATTGAAGCAAGACGAGAAAGTGAATATTGGAGGCTTCTGAGATGTGGGTTTGGAGAGGGATGGAAAAGGTGAAGTGGACTGAAAGGAAAACAAACGAGGAAATGCTGGGCATGGTGGGATAGGAGAGGGGAATTTTGGGAGAAATCCAAAAGAGCCAGGAAAGTTGAAGCATAGTATTTTAATTTAGGATGGGATGCTAAAGACTTTGATAGAAGGGAGAATGTTAGACAAGCGATAGAAGGGGCAGGAGTAGGATAGGAATGAAGGGAGTGAAGAAGTACGCGGAATCAAAGAGGGGCTTAATTTAGCTTTGGATATCAGGTTGTTTCGTGGGAGAAGCAAGGGAATTATCATTCTACCTATTGTGTGGCATGCGTCCATCCAAAGTCATCCTTAACCGGTACCTTGGTCAAAAAGTTCCCGGAAATTATTCAGAAAATTAAAAATACAAGTTTATTCATCTAAATCTATATTGTCCCCTTCAAAGTAATCCCCATCGACTGCAACACACTTATGCCAGCGCTTGATCCAATCCTCGAAACATTTTTTATATTCGGTTTTCGGTATGTCCATCAGTGCTTCCTGCGATTTTTCCATTACTTCCTCTCGGCTGCTAAAACGCGTTCCCCGTAATGGTTTTTTAACTCGATTGAACAGAAAGAAGTCACAGGGAGCCAAATCAGGTGAATTCGGTGGCTGTTGGATGGTATTTGTTGCATTTTTCGTCAAAAAATTACGAATAATGATAGCACTGTGCGACGGTCTCGACGCACTGTGCGACGATTTCTGGTCTCTTTCGGCGAATTGCTTCACGCAAACGTCTCATAACGCCCAAATAATACTCTTTGTTTACTGTCTGGCCTTCTGGCAAAAATTCATGATGCACTACACCGTTGTAATCCATGAAAACCGTCAGCATTGCCTTCTTTTTTGACTGAAAACGACGTGGTTTTTTTGGTCTCGGCTCATTTGGGGAACGCCATTCACTTGCCTGATGTCTGGATTGCGTGTCGTACTCATAAACCCACGTCTCGTCTCCAGTAATGATCCTTTTGATGAATGTGGGATCGGATTCAGCCTCGCAAATCATGTCTTTTGCGACGTCAACACGGTCTCTTTTTTGCATGAAATTGAGGTCTTTTGGCACCAACTTTGCTGCTACACGACGGAAACCCAAATCATTAACCACAATGTCTTGGGCGGATCCATAGGCAATGTTCAAGTCCTCCGCTATTTCTCTGATGGTTAATTTGCGGTTATTGACCAACATTTCTTTTACTTTATCAATTTTTTCACCGACTTTCGATGTCGATGGTCTGCCACTGCGTTCATCATCTTCGATTGACTCACGACCACTTCTGAACCGCTCGTGCCACTGGTAAACGACCGTTTTTTTTAGAGAATCGTTGCCGAAACACTTTTCCAACATTTCCAACGTCCGTGCGCCACTAAATCCGTTTTTTACGCAAAATTTAATACAAGTTCGTTGTTGCAAATTTAAATCCATTTCTGCAATTGTAAAAAATCGCCAACACACACAGAGATAGATGTACTCTTGGCTACGTAACTTTTGCAAATGTCAAGTTATGACACTAAGATTTAAAGGGAATATCAACAATAGATGTACCAATTTAACAAAAAAAGCAGAACTCAAATCGGAACGATGGGAGCGCCACACGGTGGTTATTCCGGGAACTTTTTGATCAAGGTAGTATCTTCAACAATGCATGCGTTAAAACATCTACTACGCCGGCACAAAGAGTGTTAACATAAAGTAAAAAAAATAATATCTAGAATGAAAGATAGATTCGTTGCCACACCCACGCTTGCCAATGGTTTAAAAAATAATTTGTTCCTTAATATTTCACTCTTTTGGTGAATCTTAATATGAACAATTAAATGAATAAGCACCGTTGTTTGCTCGAAGTTTCTTTAGCTGATAGTTTATTCTCTTTCTCTTAACCCCGTTTCTCCTTCAATGTAATCACTCTTGCGTACGATTACGTCCAGAGAACTCGCCTATTATTTACGTTGGTACTATTCGCCGGTTTTCTTCCCGTCCCTCGTCCATCAGTGCAGGTGTTTCAAGCATGCCGCTTGGCAATCCTTCAAAACCAGTCATTTCCATGATGTGCCGCCTTAAATCAAAATAGACATGACCGCATGCGTGAAGTAGATAGTTGATATCGGTAGTGTATATATTTTGTCGATTTTGTGCATGATTTTGAAATACACCCATATTTTTGACACCCCTTTCACACATGGTTTGAATACAACCTTTTTTGAATAATCCTGCTCTTGAATATTTTTGCATGTCAGTGCAGCTTTCTTAGGGCTTTTTGCAGCTTCCTTAGCATGAATAACCTTGTTCAAGTGTTTGATCAAACTGATGCATATGTAGTGGTGTAGTGATTGTGCGTGCATAGATAGCGACCTAACAACCCCCGCCACACACCCCTGCAGCGGCTTGCGGGGTATTATGTAGATGTGGATGAAGCACGTACACCTAAAAATTCACTGAAGGCGTAACAGCGTTTACACGCTAACGCTTGTAACCCACTGACTTCGATTTTTTACTGTATTCTGATTGTCCGAGGAAAGAACGAATATTTATTTAATATTTCTGTACAGGCACTACAGATATTCTAGCAGTAGGTTTAGAAAAATGGAGAGGGGAGGGATGGTGGTTTAAGAAATACAATAACAAAAGAGGGAGACAATAAAGTTACAAGTTTTCATTGAATAATATTCATTAGAGTCCATATGTTGATTTTTTCCCAAAATCTTTCAACACATTCTAGTCGGCTAAAGTTGTACGTGTAACATGATGAGAACATGTCGAGATTAAAACTCTTCTCTTTTCATCCAAATTCACAGTGTCTGTTCTTCTGTGTCATAAAACTAAAAATGGCTGCTTAGCCACTCACGTGGCGACTCATTGTAATCTTTTCGCGCATTGAAATCACTCGGGAACACGACAGGTGGCATAAAATAGGCTCGCCATTGGTAATGGTGTCCAATTTCCAATTGCACATGGTTTCCAAACAGGTGCGCCAGTTGCGAAAATTTTTAAAAATAAAACGAAAATGAACTTAAGCAGGGAATTCAGCAGGTAATTAAAGAAATGATTCGCGCAAGTCTGATACGTTTTATTCGGCTACGTCTGCTACGTTATATTATATTTTATTTTATTAAATACAGTGAAATGTGAAAAGTTTATGCGTAAAGAGGTGAAACTGACAAAGTTGTTAATTAATAACTATCGCCTCATTCTTATAAAAATGATTCCCGAAATACTCGGGAGGAAAACATTTGCTCAGTTGACGTTGTGGTTTTAGGTTTCACCTCACTCTATCTGTGATCGATGGAAATAAAATTTCAGACGAGCTTATGAGAGAATGTGAATTGAAAAACACTTCCGCTTATCTCTCCAAGTTCCCTCTCCGTCCTCCATCATGTAAAATTTTTGACGGGTAAAGGGTCATTAGTATTCTATAGAAAATGCCAGCAACTGGTAATACCCTCGGACAACCGTGTCTGAACATTAAAGCTACGAAACTATTACGATAATCAGAGCTTTGGAAAGGATATTTCCATCTTATTGCCGTGATATTGTGATATCACACACCAAAGAACCTCGTTCGACCTCAAACCAATAACCAAAGCTAGGGTTTGTTCACGTTGGAAGCCGTATTTCTGGATGTGGTATGCTCATCATGCGATACCTCGGAACCCCCCGCAAGTGCGTGTGGTAGGGTGTGTTAGAACACCACCCGTAAAACAGAAAAATATAACAGAGCGTTGTTTTGATCCAAAGGACCTCTGGATTATGGGCCCAGCACGCTTCCGCCACGCCTCTCTGCTTTTCAAAGTCTAACATGGGCACTACCATAAAAAACCTAGTTTTAGGTTACACATGAAAACATTCTTTTATATGTCAATTTATTTGCCATGTACAATTTACTTGTATGATCGCCTGAGGCTCCGTTACGTTAGCAAATAAACGTAACGAAAGCTACGAGGTCTGTAATTTAAGTAATGAGACTGGCAACGTAGCGTTCGATCTGGCAACACTGGAGGCGCTGGGCTTGGAGAGGCGGCAGGGGAACATGTGATCCGCCTTCAGTACGGGTTTGAGCTCGCTCGAGTCATTTGATTGTCCGTAGCGATTTTATTTGCGAAACAGTTTTTTCTATTTTGTCCGAAAAATAAGTGACATCAATTTCGGGCAACGGTGTGCTATCACATTTTGCTTCAGACTCGGAAACAGTTCAACGGAAACTCTTACTAAACTTCAGCAGGCCTACGGAGATAGTGTTTTGTCAAGATACCAGGTTTTTTGGTGGTTTAATGTATTTTCAGAAGGAAGAGAGTCGATTGAAGATGAACCACGAAGCGGAAGGCCTTCATCTTCAAGAACCGATGAAAATGTCAACAGAATCCGGGATCTTTTGCGTTCCGATCGTCAGTTGACAGTCGAAATGATCGGAGAAGAGTTGAATTTAACACACTACCGTTCATCAGATTTTGACCAATGAATTGGGGATGAGAAAAATCTGTGTAAAAATTGTTCCAAAAAACCTTTCTCAAGAACAAAAACATCAGGAGGGAAAGGTGCCTTGAATGTTTGGATTCAATTGAAAATGACCCCTATTTTCTGGAACGTGTCATTACTGGTCACTACCCTTAGGTGTTTCAGTACGACCCAGACCCCAAGTGCCAGAGTATGGAGTGACACACGTCAACCTCTTCAAGGCCTAAAAAAGCAAAGATGAGAAAGTCGAAGATCAAATGCATGCTGATTTGTATTTTTCGATATCCACGGAATCGTCCACAAAGAGTTTCTACCTCAAGGCCAAACGGTCAATCAACACTTTTACCGGGAGGTTCTTGAAAAAATTCGAAAAAGGGTCATTCGTGAGAGACCAAACATCAAGAACAACTGGGTGTTGCATTACGATAATCCTCATTGTCACACAGTAATTTCAATAAACGAGTTTTTGGCCAGTAAAAACATTCCAGTGGCTCCTCAGCCTCCTTATTCGCCCGAGTTGAGTCCTTGTGACTTTTTTCTCTTCCCGAAGTTGAAAAATCACCTCAAGGGAACTCATTTTGGGACACTCGAAAACATTCTGTAGGTTGTAACAGGCTGTAACCTACCAACTAAAGGCTACTCCAGTATCGGAGTTCTAGCACTGCTATGATGAGTGGAAGAACCGTCTCCAGCGCTGTTGTGGCTTCAGAAAGAAGTTGAGGGTGACAATATAAATTTGTAATTCTATTACAATAAAAAAATCTTTAAAAAATCAGTCTCATTTCTTAATTTACAGACCTCGTATGGTATTTTCAAGCGATATCAAAACCTAGCATTACCCCAGTCTGTCGCAAATATAAACAAGGTAGCATTCTTTCTGAAGAAACTGCCTTCAGAGTCAGCGCATCAAAACACGAGGAAATGAATATGCAATGTACTGACACATTAAGACCCATCGTTTAGTCCCTTCCATCATGATGTAGAACCACATCTATGATTTGTGAACGCATAAACGTCGGTACATTTTAGATACCCAGGAATTCACATCTTCTGGTCGATGTTTCGGCCATGACGTGTGCATACAGAACTTTTCCATCTAATTTTTCGAATAAAAAGCTCCCATAGCAGCCAAATTTGAAACAAACTTCGGCTCGCGGAGCATATAGTATATAGGTTTGGCGAAGAAACGTGCAATGGCAACAATGGGCGCGATTTCGTTAAAATCGATTGATAAGTGACGCAACAGTACGTGTCCGTTAATGCAGGACATTCTGTGAGGTTAAAAATGAATTGATTGATATGCAAATACATAATACATGCACCTACTCAATTCATAATACATACACCTCTCTTGTGTTCGTCCTTTATGTGTCCCTTTCCCATTTCCTTATCTCTATTTCTATGTGAATGAATATTTGTTCGCCGTATGGCGGGATTTCGTGTTTGAATGTGATTTGGCCAATGTGGCTCGTCTCTTCTTCTGGGTATGCGTGCCATGAAACGCACCGTTCCTATCCTTAATGATGTTGTATGCTTGCTAACCTACTGTCCATTCTCCTCTTGTGTTTGTCTATTCCTCCTTTGGTGGGTGTAACAGCTCCCTAACGCCATCTCCTGGGCAATGAATCGGAGCACTTTGGCGCTTTATAAGATCGCAGATTTCAGTGTAAAGTACATTTTCTCGATAGCTCAAGTGGTTAGAGCATCCGCCCGGCAAGTGGAGAGATCCGGTGTTCAAGTCCCGGTGGAGGAAATATTTTTCCATTTGTGATCTGCTCAAATCCGCCTTCCCCACCTCTCTTGTGTTCGTCCTTTATGTGTGTTCCTTTCCCATTTTCTTATCTCTATTTCTATGTGAATGAATACATAATGCATAGTATAGACATGATGTCGTATACATAATTAATATACGCCCTTCGGTAACGATATAAAATTCTGAGGAATTGGAAATTTTTGCTTATCAGAATTTCGTTGTCGTTTTCTTGTGGATTCCTGATTCATTCAAATTTATTGCCAATAACGGTTTTCTGTATATACTGATTGGATCGCTAAGCTTCTTCGCCTCTTCATTTATTTTTTTTTAAATAATTAATCACGCTAGATTACCTTTTTCACAAAAAATGTCGCACGAAACATCTTAAAATACTTGGTAAAAAGTTGTTCGTCTTAGAGAGTTCCCTGGGTTAACTTCACCGGTTTCGTATTAGTTTTGCGACACTTTTCGTACCATTGGCGACGTTTCTTTCGATCACTATTTTGCCCTTTTCTGGACTCGGATATTTTTAATAAAATGTCCATAATGCTTGCCATACACCGTCCAACTATGAATTTATACGAATGGAACAAAAACTCCTTCCACTTGATTCTCTATACACAGGGTATTATGATAATGACTTCCAAATTACACTTAAAAAGTTAAGCCTACGGCGCTCGCCTCAATTCAACGCCACTCTGGCCTCTGATTCAAAGCGGCAGGGTTTGTTGATAAAGATAGGAATGGTTAGTGGCGCGAACATAATGCGAATCTGTTCGTGCATAATCCTCTCTCTCCTTTACCGTCCCGAGCTGCCACCCCATGTTCTCCCACCCCAACCAGCCGCTGCAACCCCACCTGCCCCTCCATCATACCCTTCCCCCACCTTCCCGCTACGTTCTCCCCCCCAGGGGCGGCTGGCAAAAGCACGCGCGACCCATGGGACTCCTCCCCTTTCCCTCTCCACCCTATCTCCCCGTCCCCCCCCAGCGCGGCTGAAGTGGTTACTTAACCCCGATCCAGCGCCTCGCTTGGCGGGTGTTTGCGCACGGCCCCATTCGACTGACCCCTTTCGTAATCCCCGCACCTCACGCTTTCCTCCCTGCCACAGCGAAAGTATTACGCCCGCGATGCCTCGGTGGGCTCACAACACTATGGCTGCATTTCCACGCACCTATTTATTCGTAACCGCCGGCCGCGATACCAGAGAACCTGCAGGAAAACCAGGTTTATTTCCATGAACACATTTTCTCCATTACTGTCGGCTGCGATACGAGATAACTTGTACGAAAATCAAGCTCCATTTCCCTAAATCCGATTCCCCAATACCACAGGTTGCGGTATCAGAGAACTGGCCCATATTCCAGGTTGTATCTAAATTATGCACCTCCAGTCATAAAGGCCCGTACTGAGAGTCGCCTACCTGAGGTTGCTTTCGCACTTGTTTGCCGTGATCGTGTCTACCTCGTACCGAGAGTGGAAATAATCCCCCTTCAAATTCGAAGACTTCTTTTGTTTGAGCTGCCAAAACGTCGTCCCCTGGGTCGACCTGTGTTTTCACCTTTGCTTTCCTCGTGTAGACTCCCTTCTAAAACGAAAGACATTACGACTTTTGTACAGAAATCCTTTCTTGTTCTCACCTGTGCCTTAGTAAAGACTCACTTTGTAGGAACGACTCCGAGGACGGGTCTAATAGTGCGTGCGGCAGGAAGTGTTAGAGCACCAGTCACTCGTGCATTTATGCATTTCTCTTTCAATCTAATTTCAAGTGGCTATTTGCTTTCTTGTCTTAGTAGTAGTTGTCATTCAACCTGATTCTTTGAGAATCCTCGCAGAAGATGCGGTGGATAGTGTAGTATTAATCCCCACCCGAGAGCCCGGGTTCTAAACGTAGAAGTGCCAGGGTTTTTCAGCGGTTCCCCGATTTCTTGTTGGCTTGTCATGTGGGAAGTACTTCAAAAGAAGTACGCCGTACGTCGGATGGGACGTTAAACTGGATGACCCTTTGGTGCCTATCGTTTTGTGTAGGTTAACGCCCACACCAGGTTTCTCTCTCCAACCTTCCTCCATTCCCAAAGCATCCTACCCTTACCAAAATTATCCACCTATCCCTAATGGAGCAAATGACCTGAACTGTTGGCCGCCTTTCCTAATACCCATTGCTGCTACTTCGACTCCTTAATCCTCCTTGCTTTCTGTTTTATATTTTTTAATGATTACCCCTTAAATCTTTGGTTTCGTCAGTTATCAACGTGTATCTGTCAAATTATCGACTATGTCATTTTCCTCTATTTTTTAATAAATAATTACATTTCGTTCATCGAGTTGCATTTTTACATTGAAACATTCCTTTCTATTCCTCATCGCACAACCATTTTTTCCTTCACTTGTTACGCAAACAACCCACTCACCCATAAAGTTAGATCCCTATGCCATAGATAAAAACACAGGGCCTATTCTAGGCTGTAATACCTGTATTTTGAGCCGAATTAAAGACTTTTTAAAAGGTGTTTCCCAGAGTACTGTTATCGGACCTCTTTTCTTATTTCTTTAGTTCAACGACATTAACTCCGTGATTATTAGTGAGATTCGTTTATTTGCCGACGATGCAGTGGTTTACAGAGGTATGCGTAATCCTGAGGATTGAGTAGCTTTAGCAGATGATCTTAAAACGTTGTTTTTGACACTTTTCAATTAGAATTAAACTTTAAAAAGTGCATAGTGGCGACTTTTTGAAACAAGAGCAGTCCCCTGTTGACGGCTTGTGCATTAGAAGTACCGAAATAGCAAGTGCAGATTCAATTAAATACTTAGGCGTTACCCTCACTCACAACATCTACTGGGTGAAACATACACGGGGAATTAGTGGGAAAACTGAAACAAATTAGCATTTATAAGAAGAGTATTGGGGAAATGTGGTGAAAAATAACGATAAATGTTATATTTTGGTCGTTAGAACTAATGTAGAATATTCTGCTAGTATATGGGATCCTCGTGAAGTTTGACAGATTCCCGAAATAGATTACGTTAAATGTAGATAAGCTAGATTTATAAAACGTAGTAATGATGAACTTACTTACATCGCATCAAAATTATTAGATGGAATTCAAGTTGCGAATCACTCCTGGAATGAAGGTTAAGTTACACATAAAATATCTTGCATGAATCGGATGTCTCTGCAGTGCTGATGTTAAAAATGAAAAATGTACATCTAACATGTACATAATACCCCGCCAGCCGTCGCAAGGACGTGTGGCAGGGGGTGGTAGGTCACCAGCCATTCTACATATTTTCCTCTATTTCCTCGTGCACGTGGAACCCCGCAATTCACAAAAAACTACGTGGAAAGGGTACGACCGAACACCAATCATGTAACACGGCTACATATATTACGAGTATTACATGACTAATAGCTATTTCTATGCCTATACAAAGAGGACGAGAAAATACGTTAAAATATGCAATTGCATATGCAATTCAGGCGTTTATTACCGGATAGTATTCTACGCATTCCGGACGAACAATTCACAAATACAATGAACTTAATATACATTCACCTGCACCTCACCCGGTACAAGGGCTCATGGTGGGGACGTTAGGACGCCAGACTTGGAGAGTGCTTTGTTGGAATTTAATCTTCTATACCACTATTTTCGACAGCTAGTACGAGTCTATCAGTTCGACAATCTAACTCTCTAATTTTGTAGCAATTGTCGGCCTTGCCAATGTAATTAGGGGGCCTCATTATATCTCCGGATTTCTGGATCTCTTATGTGTCGGATGCAAAACCACACGCTTTATATCTTTGTAATAAGTTTAATTTAGCCCTGAGTCTTCGCATATCTAAAGGTTCCAACCCCAGATTCTGTATTAAATGTGTGACGCTTTGTGTCCTTTGGTACGAGTTTTTCACGAACCCAACGGCCTTTCTCTGTGCCCTATCCAATTCTGTAATAAATATTTTTTAAATTGGGTCACAAACGGTTACCGCATACCTAATGTGGGTCCTAAATAAAGATAAATAGCACGTTTACTTCACTTTTTTGTTGACGAATGTTAGCTTCAATGAATGAATGAACAGTTTTATTGATTAAATAAGGATTATGGTAGCTTAGTGGTTAATGCGTTTACGTACCGGCAGGTGGCAAGTTCAACTTTGAGGGGATGTCTCTGGGTTTCATCACGCTGTGCCGTTGGATCTTCTGAGCACCGCAAAGATTTCTGGGAAATCGCAGACACAACTAGTAAAGAAATTACCATTAACGTACTGCATACTTGAATTTCACACACACCCTGATGAGTTGAACTCCGGCGCCTGTTTGTCAAACCAACCTTTGAGTTGAAGACTTGTTCCTTTCCTCGCTTTGCCATCTCTTGGAAACAAGGAATAAAAACACTGCTTTGAATATAATGTATTTTATGCCCCTTTAAGGTTCGTTGGCTATATGCACTAGATACGTTCCTGACCGAGGTGGCACAGTAACTCGGATCAATTTCGCCCGCCGCACTGAGTACATGCCACCGTTGGTCGTCGTCCGAAAATGGTTGAACGATCTTCAGGGGCCGCATTTGATATGTAGTTATTGAAATGTAATGTTCGGGTGTGTCCCATCTTATCGCTCGTACTCTGCAAGGTAGGAAACTTACATTTTTTTGTCATCAGCACAACGGGTGTGCAAGTTAAAAGGAATTGTGAGACTTACAGATATCATGGATTAACGAACCCCTGGTTGTCTCTTAGTCCGACTTTGAAGTAATAGACAACAAGAGAAGGAAGGAAATCTCCATGAGAAAGGTGGACTGTACCAACAAAAATTCGAAAACGAGGGGGTTTCTTTTCTTTTTTGTTTCTGTGTTTTTGTCTTTATTCGCTAGTGCTAACTTCATTTCCATTATTATTCACATCGATGAGACTTTCACATAATTTATAGAAATATAATTATGTGTGTGTTTATTCCTGTGTTTTTCTGTGTGTTTCTGTGCCTTTATGTGTTTGTGTCGACTAGTCCATTTACATTACATATATATATATATATATATATATATATATATATATATATATATATATATATATATATATATATACGAGGGTCATCCGGAAAGTAGAACCCGTTCGTGAAATAAAGACACAAAAGTAAATATTAACAAACATAAAAAATTTTATTTGAAAGAGGATACTTTAAACTACTTCTCAACATAATCTCCAAGCAAATTAAGGCATTTGTCATAACGTGTGACAAGTTTCTGTATTCCTGCTGCATAGTCCTTCGCCGCCAGCTCATTGAGATACAGGGTCACTCCTTCTTTAAGTTCTTCATCGCTGTCAAATCTTTTTCCTGCCAAAAAGTCTTTAAGCTTTGTAAAGAGATGAAAATCTGAAGGGGCCAAGTCCGGGCTATACGGTGGATGGTCGAAAGTTTCCCATTTGAATTGCTGCAAAAGTTTTTGTGTTATCCCAGCTGCATGAGGCCTGGCATTGTCATGAACGAGAATGACACCAGTAGACAATAGACCTCGCCGCCGATTTTGTATTGCCCGCCGTAATTTCTTTAATGTTTCACAATACGCATTGGCATAAAAGTGTCTCCACGGGCCATAAAATCAATAAGCAATACACCTCGTCGATCCCAGGAAATGGTTGCCATGAGTTTCCTGGTGGACAGAACTGTCTTGAATTTTTTTGGTTTGTTTGGTGAATGAGCATGATGCCACTCCATTGACTGTCGTTTACTCTCAGGTGATGCATAACAAACCCATGTTTCGTCACCAGTAATTATGCGAATCAACAAAGAGTCTCCTTCATCAGAATAACGTCCCAAAAACGTCAGTGCTGCAGCCATACGCTTGGTTTTGTGCTCATCTGTAAGCATGCGAGGGACCCATCTTGCACAAATTTTTGCATAATGCAGATGGCGTTTAACAATTTCATGAACAATTGTTCGAGAAACATTGGGAAAATGCTCACAGATGTCATCAATTGTGACGCGCCGATCGTTCCTCACGAATTCGTCAACTGAGCTCACCAGTTGGTCTGTAATGACAGACGGTCTCCCCGAACGCTCATCGTCGTGTGTGTTCCCCCTCCCCATGTTGAAGTTGCGACACCACCGCCGAACAGACGACTCGTCCATTACATTGTCTCCATACACCTCCTTTAATTGGCGATGAATATCACATGGGCGAACGTTTCTTGCATTGAGGAATTTAATCACTGCCCTCACTTCACAACTGGCGGCGTTCTCAATTTTTTTAAACATTGTAAACAATCACAGAAACAACACAGGCAATGCTAGCGTCACGCAACTTGGCTCAGAGAAGGCAGACAAGCCACTGAAGCTATCTGACCTCGTCCAGCGGCTACTCGCGTCGTCAGCACTTCATGCGGCACGAACGGGTACTACTTTCCGGATGACCCTCGTAGTTTAAAGTATCCTCTTTCAAATAAAATTTTTTATGTTTGTTAATATTTACTTTTGTGTCTTTATTTCACGAACGGGTACTACTTTCCGGATGACCCTCGTACAAAGTTTTCTTATCTTTGTACTTGTTTAACTTGAGGTCGCATTTTTCATACCTTCAAAATAGTGTCGGGAAATTTGTCAGAGGTCTTCTCTCTTTCCTGAACGGGTGGTCGTGTTCGCAAAGCACGGTAGCATATCTTCTATCGGCGTATTCTCTCACCGCCTTTTAGCAAGCACTTTTGTAAATGGATTTTACCACACATCCTCTCTTGGTAGCTTCAGGAGATTTTCAACTCGTAAGATGTGCTTCGATAGGAAAGGCGAGTGGGAACAGAAGAAACACGAAGTTCCTCGGAGCACGACTCGGCTCTACGAAAGAGGCGACATTTTGAAACTAGCCGTGAAGAAGTGATTGATTGGACATGGCGACAAAAGTCTATGGCTAAGGTATTCTAAAGCCGTTCACAAGTTACGACTATTTTTTTGAAAATTTCTGCTGGAAACTGAGTGAATATATCTAATTGTAGTATAGTATGAATGAAAATCGGGTGAAAATGTTTAATAGACCTTACAGTTTAAGTAGTTTCAGGTGTCATGTGGTGGAATTTAATAATAATAAAGAACGGAGAGTAATAATTTTCCACTGGATAAGTTTAATTGTACCGCCGAGTTTCGTTGTATTACATAATCACTTGAAGATGATGTAATACATCCAAACCCGGTCGTACAATTAAACTTAACCCGTGGAAAATTATTACTCTCCGTTCTTTAAAATCTTACATGACTAGGATTCACATCGTGGAAGTTTTTCAAATCATTCAAATGGAAGAAAGAACGTACTTTTACGCCGAAACTATTTGGTTTGGTACAAAGCGTTGAACCTATTCTCTCTTTGATTTTATGAAAACTTTAATTTTGAGCGAGTGTTTTGTGTCATTCACGAACTTCGTCGCCTATGAAGAAGGAAAGGAGTATATTTGGACGACTTTGAAATGTGATTGTAGAGAATAACAGAAGAAGCAAAATAGAGATAAATAAATCATGTGTGGGTATGGTAGAGAAGGAGAAATAGCTGTTGGAAGAAATTCAAGCAATACGAGGTAGGTGGATTCAGAAAATACTGAAAAGCAATGAAATCCGTAATACGGTACGATAAAATGGAGAGAGAATAATGGGAAAGCTAGCTAGATGGAGGAATGGGGCATTCAGACAGGAATCGAAGGATACAAAACATGTAGAGCTGGTTTAAAATGGTTTACTGGGATTTGTAGTATGTGGTCTAAGGATATCCTGCGTTATGCTAGGTTGGGAATGGGATTACCCTATGCACGTAGTTCCAGGGTTTATCAAACACGTACCCTAACCCCTTACACCTTTGCCAATAATAATAACAAAATCATTCACGTTTTTATATTACTGGAAGCGATTATTTCGTACTTTATGGACGACACTATTTTATTTAAGACTGCCACTCCAGAAAATTTTACGTGTGCACGTGTGTTTGTGCGTGCATTTTTTCTCAGGGGTCCGCCCTGAGATGCCCTCCGCGCTTGGGGGACCTCCACGCCGCGGTCTCTCAGGGTTTGGGAGCCGAGAGGATGGGCGTGGGACGTGAGTAGAGGAGGGACGGAGGATGCATAATTGCGAATGGATGGAGGCGATGGGGGGTGGGGAGGGAGGGAGGGAGGGGTCGGTCCCTAGAGGAACCGACGCCGACACCACCACCGCCACGTGCTCGGGAGAGAGATGGAATCCGTAATTGAATAAAAAGCCGCCAGGGTGGCTCATTTCCGGTAGCGCTGCTGTTCCGCTCCGAGCCGTCTCCTTACCTCCTCCAGTCTCACACTCCCCTCCTTCCATCAACACCACCACCCATTCCAACACACAAACAACACTCACCCCTCCTTCGCCACACCCTCCTCCTCCCTACCGCCACACCCGTGATCCCTCACGCCCGCCGACTCCTCCAAAACCTCCCTCAAAGCCCTCTTCAAATCTCCCCAACGCACTCATTCGACCGCGCCTCGCGAAACGCCGGCAACAACAAGGGCCCACCCCCCCTTCCCCCGCGGATGGATGGATGGCTGAGGGAGCATCACTGTCGTCATAATTATTTACCCCGCTCCATTAAATATGCTTCTCTCCGTCTTGATGCCCCGAGCATTCGCCCGCATGCATGCATAAGCGCCAAAGCGGCTCCCTCTCTTTCTCCCCCCCCCTCCTCTCGCACCGATGCGCGGGAATGGGGACCCCCCCCCCCTCATGAGGCGCGAGGGAAGCGAGAGGCTCCCACAACACCACCACCTGAGTGCCACAGTTATCTACTTTGCCTATTGTATACCGGAGATGTGCAGAGAGCAGCTTTAAAAACAGTGTGGTGGGGGGTCACACCGCTAATATGAATAAATAAATAAATATATGTGTAAAACCGAGGTCACTATACATGTACTGCTCATAGAAATACAGAAAAGAGCTCTCTTTGAGTTTTTCTCGCTGACGAAGCCGGACGTCAGCGCAGAAACGCTCGTATTCATATATGACCTGCCAAACCGACCTTCGGGTTGATTCCTTTGTTCATGGTTATACATGATTTTGTGAGATCAGTATTAGTTCCTATTCCGAAAAAGGTAAAGGCTACGTCATGTGAGGATTACAGAACAATAAGTTTAATATCCTACGCAGCTAAAGTTATTATCAGGATCATCAACAAAAGGATAGAGAGGAAGGCAAATGATTACTTAAGGGATGATCAGTTTGGATTTATGAAAGGGAGAGGTACGCGTGATAACATTTCAGTAATGAGATCACTAATCGAGAGGAATATAGAACACAATGAGGATGTATTTGCCTGTTTTGTAGATTTCAATAAGGCGTTTGATAGAGTGATTTGGGAAAAAATAATTCGTGTATTGCAGAAAATACGAATGGATTGGAGGGACAGGAGACTGATCCGCAACCTGTACATGTCTCAGACTGCTCACGTGCGAGTGGGGAACGGAGAATTGGGATGGGCAGTGTTAGGAAGAAGTGTAAGGCAGGGTTGCCCATTAACACCAGTGCTATTCAACGCATATGTGGAGTAAATGATTAAAGAGGCATGGGAAGAACTGGAGGTAGGAATGAAAGTCAAAGGGGAATTCGTAAAATCGGTTAGGTTTGCTGATAACCAAGCCTTTTGTCAGTCAGCCAAGGGGTTGCAAGCATTGCTGAGTGAATTGGAGGTTCAGTGCAATAGATATGGGATAAGAATCAATATTAATAAAACAAAGGTTATGCGATTTTCCAAAAAGAAAAAGGCTAAACTAAACATTAAAATAGGAGGGGAAAGAATAGAGCAGGTAGAACAGTTTACGTATCTCGGAAGTGTTTTGGACCAACACGGTCAAAGTAGTAGGGACGTAAGGAGAAGAATTACGCTAGGCAAAGAGGCTTTCTCAAGGAGGAGGGAGTTGATGACGGAAATGTTGAGTAGGGAATTTAAGAAAAGACTCGTAAAAACTCTGATATGGAGCGTAGCTATGTACGGCGTGGAAACGTGGTCACTGAAGCAGAAGGATAGACGCAGATTGGAGGCTTTTGAAATGTGGGTGTGGAGAAGAATGGAGAAGGCGAAATTGACCGAAGGGAAAACAAATGAGGAAGTACTTGGGATGGTGGGTGAAGAGAGGGGTTTGTTGAGAGAAATCCTATGGAGGCAGGAAAAATGGATGAAAGGCCCATTGAGTGGCAGTGGGATGTTGAAGAAGGTAATAGAGGGGAGAATGTTAGGAAAACGAGGAAAGAGTAGGAACAGAGTAGGGACGTTGGATGGGATGAAGGGAGGAAGGAAGGAAATACACGGAGATGAAGAGGGACCTGATGTAGATTAGGTTGCCGGATTGCGTTTTGCTAGGAGTCACAAAATATTTATTTGGTAGTTGTGTCCATCCATAAACCTACCTTAACTGGTAGATTACCTTATAATAATTAGTAATAATATTAATATAACACTCATATTAATATCCACTAATCCAATATGCCTAAAAACCTTTGACTCACTCTCAATTTCTGATTTGGAGGGTCGACACTATTAACAACCATCAATTCAATCTGGCTATATATTTTTTACATGCGATTTTAAGCCTAGATGACGCTTGAACTTGATGCAATTAAACGTACAGTATTCTGGAAGCCACGCCTTTCTTGAATATCTCTTGTGGCATTAGGAAAAGAGCTCGAATTTTATCATCTACCGCGATAATACTTGAATTTTAAACGCCATATAACTATTGCTAACCACGAGGTAAGATATGCCCTCGTCCAACATGCAAACTTCGGGTTGAACGCTGCGGTTTTTCACCGACAAACAAGGAATCGGAAGTGCGGCTTCTAGGCATAATGTGTATTAATCAGTTTCCGAGAACTCTACTGCCTTCGATTCTTTCACATGTCCCACCGTTATACACTAACGTAAATGGCTTTCACCTGTCCTCACCCTATATGATTTGTGAGCACGTCATGGCTTCAGGAAATTGGAAACTTTTCCCCAACATTTGCAGTGAGCTGAATCTCCCAAAAACGTGGAAATTCTACGAATGTAGTTGTTCAAAAAAAAATTAAATCTTACCTCTTACCTGACGGAGCATCATCATGCCCTCGGTTTATGGCATTGTCTTTAAATGTTATTCCCTGACTTATTCTTTTTTCTCGAACAGTTTCTAAATATGCTTTCGATTCCTCAATGGAGAATTTTATCATCCACTTGATTTTGAAATATTGATGTATTATTGCAGAATTTGTAAATATATACAGTATACTATGTTTTTACTGTACTATGGAAATCATGTCCCAGATCCCCTGCAGTTTCTTGGAATATGGAAATCATACCGAAATATTGGTAGAGGGGAAAATGGGATGTTCGACACGGAGAACCTTGGAATAGTCGAAAGAATACCTGATTTCTCTACCACTCTTAGGAAAGAACTGTTCAATATAAGTTGGTGTTGCAGCATTTGCGTAGGGAGTTATGGGATGATAAACCACGGGCAGGAATAGCATGCATGCATCCATTAAATTTTAGAGGGGGATAGTCAATATATAGAGCTAAAAGTCTATCGATTGTATATCCCTTCATTCGAAAGTACTTCAAATATAAATTTCAAGAAACTGCGGGAGATGCCGTAATAGTAACTTTTAACGGAGTCATCCGCTAACATGCATTTCAATGCAATAATTTCAGAGTGTAAAAATCAGTCGCCTTGGTCGGGATTCGAACCCGGATCCCTGAGTTTAAGAGGACGCCGCGTTAGCTTAACTGGCTAAAGCACTAGGCCGGATATCGAGGGATCCGGGTTCGAATCCCGGTCAAGGCGAATGATTTTTACACTCTGAAATTATTACTTCAAATATAATCTACGAGCGTTAATATTTCAAAACATTGATTCATCCTTTACTTAGGTTAATTTCTCCCTTTCCTGGAATTAATGGCATACCTTGGCACAACGTCGAGTACTCGAAAGATGTTTAAAAGATGTCATAAATGATATATTGTAAGTAGAAAAGATGCTTGAAATGTATAATATGTAGTCATGGCCATATAAAATGTAGTCAACATGTGGAAAGGACATTTTTTAAATAAATAAATAAATATATATATATCCGCAGAAAATTATATCTTTCATGCATTTCATATTAGGCAAAAAATAGAAAATTTCCTTTAATTGAGGTGTACATCGTCTATTCCAAGTATATTGTTTTCTGCCTTTTATAATCAGATAAAACTGTACTGTAGGGTGTTTGCAATTGTATTTAATGTAAAATGTAGGGGTTAGGTGTAAGAAGGGACTATAAAGTCTAAATCTTTCCCCGACAAAGAAAGTTATTAAATAAATAAATTACGCATGCATCAAAATAAAGCTGTCGTCTTGGTACGACTAGTGTATCGCCCCATTAGACATATTCATTTCAACACATCTTATGGTATATTCCATACATAATAGCTTTGCACTCGCAGCCACGGAAAATTTTCCACTTCGACGTCTTCGCAATCATAAATTCCGTCGAATTTCTTTTGCGTGCGGTGTTTCAATGTAAGCAAAATCAATTATCCTTCGCGGAAGAATTTGGTTTGAAATTCATTTCCGTCGCGCATACTCTTTCAGGAGTTGATGGGGTGCGAGAATTTGTAATTTTTCTCCGCAAAGGCGTTTTCAAATATACGGAGGAAATTGATTTCCTTCCTCGATATATTTGTCGATTGAAAGCTTTGCGAAGATGATGGAACCAAGATGTAAGGATATTGCCCCCGCCTCCACTTCCCTCCAGCCCTTACCGACTCTTCCGAAAAAAAAGGAATTTTCTTCAAATAATTTCGCACAGTTTAAATCTATATATTTTTTCCTTTTCGTCTTCTATAATATCGAAGCAAGCTTAAAAGGTTGCTCCAGGAATATCTCCACAGTCTCCTTTCTGTGACGTTGACATCAGTTTCAATGACAACTTTCTACGTCATTTTGCGACGCAAGGAAATAAAAAACCGGTGCCTGATCACAGACGTAACAAACTCGTGCCCGACTTGGTGATAACGTGTTGTATTCATATTTGAAAATGAACTTAGTAGCAAACTATAATCAGCATATATTAACTATCAGTGTGAAAACTAACATGTGTTTTGATTTTCTTTATATGAATGACATTTGCTAACTTACATTCAGTACCTCTATATTATTATTATGGGTAATCCACCGGTTAAGGTAGTTTTTACATGGACACACACCACCCATCGGTGTAGCGACAATTCCGTTGCCTCTCCTAACAAAACACAACCCAACATTTAACACTAAAATAAGCCCCTCTTCTACTCGGTATACTTCCTTCCTCCCTTCATTTCGTCCAACATTCCTATCCTATCCCTGCTCCTTCCTCGTTTGCCTAACTTCCCCTCTATCACAATCTTCAACATCCCACTTCTAACCAATATACTTTTCATCCATTTTTCCTGTCTCCTTTTGATTTCTCTCCACAATCCTCTCTCCTCCCCCTCCATGTCTATTACTTCCTCGTTTGTCTTCCTTCCTATCCAATTAACCATCTCCACACCCACATTCTTAAAGCCTCCCATCTACGCCTATTATGTGTCTATGTCGTCTATACGTATACCCATCTAAAATCTGTATATTGACGTTTTATTTTACATCAGTCAAAATCAATTATTATTACACACTAGATACTGTTGATTAATTCATTTACACGGTCTTGCAGTCGGAATTAATTAGCATGACACATTATTTTTCACTCTGATATGGAGCGTAGCCTATGTACGGCGTGGAAACGTGGTCACTGAAGCAGGAGGATAGACGTAGATTGGGGGATTTTGAAATGTGGGTGTGGAGAAGAATGGAGAAGGTGAAATGGACCGAAAGGAAAACAAATGAGGAAGTACTGGAGATGGTGGGTGAGGAGAGGGGTTTGTTGAGAGAAATCCTATGGAGGCAGGAAAAATGGATGAAAGGCGTATTGAGCGGAGTGGAATGTTGAAGAAGGTAATAGAGGGGAGAATGTTGGGCAAGCGAGGAAAGGGCAGGAATAGGAATAGGATAGGGATGTTGGACAGGATGAAGGGAGGAAAGAAGTACACAGAGATGAAGAGGGACCTGATGTGGATTAGGTTGCCGGATTGGGTTTTGTTTGGAGTTACAAAATGTTTATTTGATAGTTGTGTCCATCAAAAAACCTACCTTAACCGGTAGATTCCCTTAAAAAAAATTATTTTTCAATTTCTTTAATGTGGGTCCTTGATTCGAACAAAACAAACGATTAAGTTCCAGACATAGTAGGGAAAGGATACATTGTATCATGCTAGGAAAGCAAGGTGGAGGGTGAAAAATAATTTTGAGATTTTTGATAAAAATTGATGAAAAAGGAATTCTGGATGGAATTAGGGGAAGTAGAAAGTATGAAAAGCTAAGGAATGCGTTATTATAATGCGCAGTATGATGCTTAAGGCCATTTTGTGTCCTAGGGCATTTTGTGTCCTAATAGTTAGGGCTTAGTATTACAGTAGTTTGTAGTGCCATACCTACACAAAACCTATCCCAATCCGGTATGGTATAATACTAGTAATAATAATTCGAACACTTCATTGAGTGAGTCATTTTTTCAAGTAGCAATAGTAAGAAAGTACAGAACATCGACCAGTTAAGAATATAAAAATTACGTGCTATCAACAATTTTAAAAAATGCTCCATTTATTTGAAAATGCTTGCCCAGCACATAATGTGTCATGTAAACTTTCTACAATCCTTTTAAGGTTCGCCAAGTAGGGGAGTTTCTTTATTGCCAATTTTCAGATAGTTGATTTTTGCTCATACCTTAGAGCCAAACAAAACTAGGCTCCACGTTAAATTTCTCACCAACCCCTCTTATACCCCTTTAAAATAATATATATATATATATATTAATATTTATAATTATATATATGTAATATAATGCCCCTATTAATCTGTCCTGCACGAGAGATTACTTAGCGAGAAAGTCTCATAACCCGGATTTTCATTCAGGATCCTTCAACTGGCTCCGGAATCTTCTGAGGTACCTTTGCACCTACTTAGATCTGATGCATTAACAATTTCGTAATATCTACCGCAATATATGTATCTGTACATCTATCGTGGGTATCTTTATATGGCGGGACCTTAAAAATTTCAATTAATACGACGCCTATATTTAAGCTGTGTTTGAATGGGTTTCCACAGTAATACAAGCTTGTATGTTCATCATGTGACTCCGTTGTTTTTTTTAGACACTTCCCTTGTTTTTGCTTTTGTGCTACGAATCGGCAATGTTTATTTCTAATAATATCCTTTGGGTACGACTAAGGGTTTCTCGAATCATGAAAAACATCCAATTCAACGCTAAGGGAAGAGGGCATGTGCATCCATGATTGAGCGACACTCAACCCCCCCTGGTTTTTCTCTTCCGTTTCAGCTGCGGAGTGCCGGAGTGGTTCGTTCCCCTCCCAAACAGTTCCTGGATATCAAACTAGTCAGTCTGCGAGGAGTGAAAAATCAGCACAAGAAGGTAAATTTTAAGCAAACATTTTCATCGAAAGATGCCTAACTCGTACGCGTAGTTGTGCGGAATTAATGCACGCGGTACAACGAAATAATTGACACCTCCTCGGCGAAGCGACGTGTTCGTAAAGCGGCGATTCACACGCACGTGCCCTGGACAGATCGGGCTGGCATCCTTCGGTTCGAGTGTTTGCGAGAGAGGCGAGAATGAATTAAATCCTTGATTATAAATATGGGTAATACAGATTTTTATCATAAATATTTGTTCATGTGAAGTTCTCCTTCTGAGTTACTAAATCTATGGGACGTAGCAGCATCCACCAATCTAAAGAAGGGATCAAATTCCTATTGATTTTGATGCTATGGGACTTTTCTTCGTTTTAATTCTCATACTATTTTGAGACTAGTTAGATACAAACAAATTGATCACACTGTCTCGAATACAAACACGCTTAACTCAACGGCATTGTGTAAATATTAAGTACGTCTTGAAACTTTTATCTCATCCATACTATTAAGACAATCAACCTCTTTTACTGTCGAAGTGCAACCAATAAACCGTATGGTCATCAATTAAAGACGTTAAATAACATTCATCGTGGGAAATAACAGAATCAAATAACCAAATTCCTACATCTGCCTTCACTATGTCGATTTCCCATTTAAAAATAATTGGAAAACATTAATCCAGGGGTAATTTAATTCCTAATTTGCTTAATGCACTAAACATATTAAGGGAATAGAAAGTTTTTTCCTCGTGTGCGGTCTCTGCGCTAATCGTGGTGATATTTTATCCAATTATTTGACACTCGTATTTTTAATCGCGAGTAATTATGACATACATTTTCATCGATTACCTTCATGTACAAGCATGACCTCAACTCTTTGCGTGCCGTGAACGCCTGGTAATGATACAACCTCTGCCACATACCTTCTGGTGGTTTGTAGTGTTTCTTGTATATGTAGATCAGTCCAAAACCGATACATAATGCTAGGTCAACCTTGAAGGAAAATTATGAGAGATAAATTTTAAATTGTCGAAATTCGTTCTTCCACAATTTTTTTCATAATAATACTAACTGTATTGTTTTATAACTCAAGTTTTTTCGAAGAGTATTCAGCATAACTTGAAATCAAAAGAAAATACATTGCGTGCATGCATGAGCAGGCGACAAAATAGAGATCACGAGAAATATAAAAATTTATAGAGATAATCCATTATATTATTTCAAATGGTAGTAATAATGAAAATATTCACGCACATAATCTATTGAGAATTATGAAATTGGGGTTTCCATACACTCGTTCAGTCTATAGTCTCGCAGCAGTGTCTACCACATTGTTCAACACCATTCTTCTCTCCCTCCTTTTTCATCTCCCTTCTGCACAAATTAACACATTTTCGTGTCCGTTCGTTTTTCCTCATGCTACATTTTGCCGAAAAAGGTCTGGCACTCATAAAATCGAAAGTTTAATTTTGGAATGGTGTCCTGAATTACCACCCAAATGTGAACCTCTGGGTTCTAACGCCAGTCGATCAAGTCGTTAGTCCACCAGTCTGAATGTACTCGTGGAAGAAAAAAAACAATTAATGGAATTTCACTCCTAAAAAATCGTGCGTTAGTTTTCATTTAACAGTCGAGCAATATAGCATACTCGCCACGTTCAAGTTTAAGAATAAATATTCAGAGCAAAATATATTAACGAGTTATTAATTACTGAAACTTCATCATTGTAACTTCACACATGAGCTTTTAACACGATATAACCAGCCTGATTTGATAAAAATCTCAGAAACAGTAAAACATACATGAAACAATGTACGTATGTTACAGAGGCGTGCAATGAGATAAAGTGGTTGGAAGAAATTAGTGAGAGAATTCGGAAGCATTTTTAATATGAAGTTCCACAGCATGTTTAAAGATAACGACGCATTCCAATGCCAATGCCTCGTCATCAGTTAATAATGAAAGAGAATTAGTTGAGGAAAATTACAATAAAAATATATTTCTTCTCTACAAATTAGATCCTTCCTCTACAGCTTACATTGAAGGAAGAAGATTAAATGGGGTCTGCTTCTCAGAGCTTTTAAGTCCTCGTAGTTCCATTGATGCTGGGATTTCTGATAGAAATAAATACAATCCAGCACTTATCATATCTACTTTTCAGAGATTGCGTGGTTTAGGAGGATTCATGTTGCCTGAGTTTTTAGGGAACTTGTAAATTAACTCACACCTCCGAGAAATAGGGTCCTGAAACAACTTGAGAGAATTGAGACATTTCTGAGGTCCTCTGTGCCGAAAGGGGTATTAAGAGTGCGCATGTGCTTAAGTACGATGCAACGATTGTATTGTTTTTTCAAGTACAGGTATAGTGCACTACATTGCATTTCATTGCAATAAATAGCACTGCAGTACATGACATTGCATCACAATATATTAGATAGCATTGCACTGTATTACATTGAATTTCATTTCATTAGATTGCCTTACAATCCATTACATTACGTTGCATTGGATTACATTACGTTGCATTGAATTACATTACTTTGCATTGCAATATAAAAATGGATTGGATTGTATTGAATGACATAATGCCACAAAACAAAAAATGATATCAGAGCCTATTTTTTAATATATGTGCGATCGTATTATTTATCACCGTTTTCATGTTCCCTTGCCCAACAGCAGTCTCTCCTGCCGACTATAAGCGCGGGGATTCGGGGGTTGGCGTGACCCCTACGCCAACCTCACCCCGCCCTCCGGCCCTGGCCACACCTTCCACGAGGGCAGCGCAAGGTGGGACGGCCGGAGGCAGGGGCGGGAGCTACTGGGCAGCGGCGGCCGCGGCGGCTGCTGCAGCCGCCGTGACTTCCGGCCATCACCACCACCACCACTACTACGGCACCGCCGGAGGAGGCGGTGAGCAGCAGTCGGCCGGAGGTGGGGGGGTGAGCGAGGGCGTGCTGGCGAGGCCATCGGGGATCCCGCAGAGCGCCCCGGGGGATCAGGGTGGACTGCAGCAGGTGCTGAAACAAAAGCCCACGCGGACAGGTTGTCCGAACCAAGCGGGACAATTCCGTCTCTGTTCAGGTTTAAGCAATGTCAGATTTCCTGGTCACGTGTTAAGTTAAACCAGGGGGCGATCAGGTTGTTGTGGTGGTTAGTGTACCCTCCCACTTCGAAGGGATCCCAGATTCGAATCCTGTCGGGGTAGAATTTTTCAGTGGTATTCCGAACTCCCTTTTAGGATGCTGTGGAGAGGGGACCCCAAGTTGAGTTCATCCCGTCTCCGATGGAACGCTGCGTGATTTGTCCCTTTACCGCCTTCCTCCGTTGGCGTCTTGTCGACGGCCACGCCATCTCAGAAATAAAGGTTCAACTACCATTAAAAGGGCGAAGTTTTTAGCGCGAGCGCTCCATATATAATTATAGTTAAACGAATTGTGGGCAGTGATATTTTGCGGTAGCAGAGAAAAATGACCAGTTCTAAGTTCCGACTCGGCCAGAAAACATTTCTAAAAATGGAAAATCCCATCGAGAAATTCATATGTTTTAAAAATCCCAGGTAATCATGAAGGAAGAGTTATATTTTCAAAGTTTGTGGTAATTTTACCTTAGTAAGGAGATCATGAAAAAATTAGTTAAAGAATAAGTTAAACAATAAGTTAAATAATAAGTTAAAGAATAAGTTAAGAATAATAGTTAAAGAAGAAGACACTTCTTATGTCTCTGTGGCAGTGAAACAACCACTTTTTCTAGGACATCAGAAGCCCATCCAGAATCTTCTTTTGTCAAGGTAATTGACCTAAGACAAACATCTTTTTTGTGTCAAAAGCTGGAACTGTTGATTTAATCCCTACAAAACCCCCGATCAATACCCTTATATTTTGACATCATACGGCTGTCATAAAACATGCAAATTTCCCATTACATTTCTCTACACAAAGAGATCAAAGGGAGTAATCTCAAGATGATAGAAACTCAAAGACTTCCAACGATTTATGAGAACATATTTTCTTAGATACGACGACCATGATGGCAGTAAGCAATTTTCTGCTCTGATATAAAATTGTACACGTTTTAAACTGTTCCTTCAATACTTCAGTTTATAAGGTAACACAAACTCAAATCTTTAGCATTGGCATACCTGTATCTCGGATAATTAAATTGCAATATTAAGTGGACTAATTTCTCAAAGCCAGAGTGAATCAGATAGGCAGTCTGCCAATTTATAGTTTCTCCTTCTGACTAGCCATGATTTCAGAAATAAGCAGAAGGAATGTATGGTTGTGATTAAGTAATTTGTTAAGGCCTCCATCCTAAATCTTGGATGGTGATGAATTTTTTGGTCTTAACCTTATTCCTACTTGGATTATGTTTGAAGATCAGTTCAGTTCAGTACTTCGCCCAAAAAACATAACACTATACTCTAATTCTGAATTAATCACATCAAAAATGTTGCACTCTGTCCACAGCACTTCACAACTTGTGGGAGTTTCTATTGCAGCACACATTTAACAGTTTGTAGTGAGTAAGGTAGAAGGACCGCAGTCTGTCTTTTACCACAGCAGGATACGTACTGAGTGTAGGAATGTTTAGACACTAAGGTAATGGCTCTAGCCCTACCCACCACCATGCTAGGTTGAAACATAAGTTACTTTCTTGTCACCCCTCATTCATCTTAAATATCAGATTATCTGCTAAATGAGAGAGCAGATTTATTTTCAAATTAATAATGACCGTTGAAGTGTTCATATTTCTTTACTCCCAAAATTCAATCAATGAATGCACTCGAGCTTGAAGATATCCCATTGATTTTCCATCCAGCCCTCATAATCAAAACACATATTGAAGACAGCAGAAAGAAGATACTACATGGCCAATTCCTTCTGATTTATCATGTATCTTATCTTGAAGTTATTATTTAAGAAAATGTGAATGGTAAGCATAACAATATTTCAACGCAATAGGTAATGCAAAAAAATATAAAAACAAAGCTAAATAATGAATCAAGATTTCAAATTTAACACCCTGCCCTCATGTGGAGAGTGAGTGAGACCTTATATTATTATTTCCCTGATAATCTATTATCCAAAATGCCTCCCATTGTATTATTGTCATGAAATCTCATGCTTGAAATGGTTCTGCCTCAGGCACAGTCAGGGAATGGCCAGCAGCATCAACAAAGGCGTGGCTCACTCCAGTTATGGCAGTTTTTGGTGGCATTGTTGGATGACCCTGCTGCCAATTCTTCCTGCATCGCATGGACCGGGAGAGGAATGGAATTTAAGCTCATTGAGCCAGAAGAGGTAGGAGGAATCAGTGAGGTTTACAGCAGAAGTGCTGTATTTGATGGCATTTTAGACACACCAATATATAAGACATGCCCTCATTTCAGTAGTGCACACACAAAAGCATGTTATCTTTCTACATAAAAGCAAGACTCCCCATTAACTTAAGTCATTGTTCCTTTTCGGAGGTACAAGTATCAATCAAAATGGCTTGCTGCTGCTCTGTATCCATGGTCCTTAGGATTATCTAGCAATCATAGTTTAAACTTAATCATGTAGCTTCATATCTTGTCTCCTGTTGACATATTTTCTAGGTTAATTTTTTTTTTAAATACACTCAGTAAGAATATCACATGCTGTTTTCTCATGATCGGTTGTGATAAAATATAATCAAGTTTTGCAAAGCACATTATGGATGACTGTCATAATAGCAATTTTTCTCTGGAAATTTCACACCTGGAAAGGAAAGGTTCCCAGCTAGATGTCCTCAAGCAAATCGAGATTTTAAATTGTGTACATGCAGATTTTGAAATTGTTAATGATCTTTTGTATGCTTCCCACTCTCCTCTCCTCAACCTAAATCTCTTCCATCAACCCTCTATATTCATACCCTCCCTTTTCCTTTATCTTCCAATCCAACTGACACTTCCTCTCCCACCGTCCCCCACCACAGACAGTCAGCTCTGAAGAAACTAGCTTTACCGACCTCCCACAATCCAGCTCCATACCCATGACTCACCCCCCCAAGTCTCACAAATTTGTGTTTGTACCTGAAGATGACATTTATTTTCAAAACCATGGATACATAAGAATCTAAGAATTATTGTGAAAATATACAAAGTACTAAATTTAATTCAAAATATATGATCAAGTTCATTCGATATCTCTATTGGACCTTTTTCCAGATCACAGAAGCAAGCAACACAATATTCACATCACATAATACAAGGGTAGGCTGAAAACTAATGCACACATGCTTGTAGACCACAAAAAAATGACCGTTCAAAGCACTCCTGGTGGCATATGGAAGTAACATTCCCCCTCAACACATACGCGCAGGTTTGAGGGCGTTACATTCATCCAGTGTATTCTAAGAAATGGAAGTATGGAGATGTTTTCTAGTGCTACAGGGTTCGTCCGAAAAATAAGTGTACTGAGCTCAGGAAAAAAAATTTATTACACTTTTACATATCTTAAGCTAATATTCCTCAAAATAGGACCCTTGTGAGTCGATACACTTGTTCCAGCCGCGTTCCCATTCCTGGAAGGCTTAGGCATCATCGGGAACCTCTCGAAGACACGTCGTCACAGCCTCTTTGACGGCATCCAAAGTCCCGTATCGCGTTCCTTTCAAACTCCTCTTTATCTTCGGGAACAGAAAGAAGTCCGGTGGTGCCAAGTCCGGGCTGTAGGGCGGGTGCGGCAGCATTGCCACACCGTGCTTGGCCAAGAAGTCCGACACGACAAGCGCGGTGTGAGACGGCACATTGCCGTGAAGCAGCCGCCAGATGTTTTCGATCGCTGGCCGGACACGGGCGACTCGTTTTCGAAGCCTGTCGAGCACTTGGACGTAAAATGCAGCATTTACAGTTTGTCGTTCAGGTACAAATTCATAGTGGACGACTCCCCTTTTGTCAAAAAAGACAATGAGCATCATAAACTTATTTTCCGGACGAACCTTGTATACCAACGTGAGTAAAACAGCATGCTGTTATCGAATTTTTAACTGCTGAAACAGTGACTCCTACTTAGATTCATCATCTTTAAAAGGCAGTTTATGGTGACGATACTATTGATAGGTCTACTGTAAATCAATGGGTAGTAAAAAATTTGTCATTATGAGCCTGGAAAAGCCATAATTGTTGATGAAACACACAGTGAACGTTTGATCAGTGCCACAGACAACAAATATCACAATTTGTCGAAGATTTGATTCAAAATGACCCGTGATTCACTCAAAAGCGTATCACAAACCATATTGGAATATCCAAGGAATGTGTTAGTTTCATTATTGAACAATTGGAATACCATAAAATCTGTGCACAATAAGTACCATGCCATCTCAGAGATGAGAACAAACAAAACCCTCCTTATTCCCCTGATCTTGCACCTTGTGATTTTTATTTTTTTCCTCAACTCAAGAGACACCTCAAGGGTAATCATTACACCTCAAACAATGAGGTAAAGGTAGCTGTCAAGTCCTGGATTCGAGAAAAGCCGGAAGATATTTTCAGTGACGGAATGAAAAAAAATTTGTTACACATTGTGAGAAATCTGTTACCCTTAATGGTGACTATGTTGAAAAATAAATATTTGATTTTGAAACTTAAGAATTGTACTTAAATGTGCTTTTTGCCCAATCTTGCTATTTGTTTTTGTTTATGGTCTACAAGCATGTCTGCATTAGTTTTCAGCCTACCCTCATAGCAAGTAGCTTAATAATAATAGTTCCAACAACAGCATTCTTCAATTGAATAATAAATTTTGCATATCATTAAATACAATGGAGTAAAATAGGTAGTACTGGCCATCTGGGATAAAAGTAATATTCAGTATTGAACTTTAACCTATTGAGTTTGAACCTTCACATATAAGATGTGGGTAATTTTTAATACTATAATTTTGTGAAAAAATAGGATGCCTCTTTCCAATATGCCATCAAATATGGCATATTGTGAACTGTTATATTTTTGTCACATTTTTCATTAGTCCAAAACAACCCTTCCCTCAACATGTCCCTATGGTGGTTTCCAAAGTGATACACATATATACTATGTTTTATTCAATATATATGTTTGATACACACATATATATATTATGTTTGTCTGAATTACCTACAGAGTCATCACTGATAAGTGCTGAAAGTGGATACATGAATGCTGTCAACAGAAACACTAGTTTAGCACCAAATTTTAAGATCGTATTTTCTCATTACCAAGTACATTAAGAGGGTTGCTTTTTGAATTTATAATATTTGATCATATTCAGATTCATTATCAAAACATCTAATTGAAGAATGAGAGCAACAGATAGTTATTTGTTTTCATTTTGGAATTTCTCTATCACCTGTATTGCATTATAATATGTTCAATCATTTACTTGGAATAATTTTTTTGCCTTATTTGATCCCTATAATTTAACACTGATATCTCAAGACCGATTAGTTATTTTAAGTTTTTGTGTATTTTTATTTTGTACAGATTTTATACAACCATCACTTCAGTAGTACTATTTGGCAAATGATCAAAGATATGTTATCCACCTGAATAAGTAAATATCCTATCACACCATATGTTTATAATAATAAATGAGCTTCATTTCCTTGAACTCCCATTTTTATCAATGCCTTATTAACTTCCCAAGGATTAATTTGTCACTATACACATTCAAATCCCCTATATTTCAGGTGGCAAGGAGGTGGGGTGTGCAGAAGAACAGGCCAGCCATGAATTATGACAAGTTGAGTCGTTCCCTTCGCTATTACTATGAAAAAGGAATCATGCAAAAAGTAGCAGGTAAGGGTAAAGTTCAGTTGATGGACTAATGCATGATGCAGATGCTATTTTGAAAAAATGTTTACTTCAATCAAATAACCAGTGTTATTATATGATAATGATATTTGATATATGACCTATCATTATAAGAAACAAACTGGCTAAAGCTAATCAATTCCAAATTGACAAAAATATGGCTAATCTGAAATAAGAATTACATAGATGTATGTGAAATATGTTGACCCTAATCATATACCCTCATTCATGCAAAGAAAAGTTCCAAAAATCCAAATTCTATTGTACAAATGTGAAGGGACTCAGGCCAAGTTCCAAGAAGGGACCAAGGCCAAGCCAGTATATGTTGTGATGAAAACTGATGGTATAAAAATTCTGATTGGATCTCAATGGGTATCCTATTAGCTTCAATTAGATCCTAACCTTAAAGATAATGATCAAATACCAGTTTTCCTTAATTAATTCTGGAGGATGGCATAAAATTTTTCTCCCATAGTGTAGAAGTACATCTAACTTGAGCAACATCATAACGTAAGGTACATCATTCTACATACTTCTTTGAGATTGTACACCCAGGTTAAAAATTGACATTTTATGATTTTGAATGAATAATGTAGTATTTCCATTTCAAGATTAACTACATATATCTTTCTGTTAAACCTTCCTGGAGAATACAAACTCTGACTGCTGCAGCTTTATGATGTTTCATATTTAATGTATAACACCAATAAAAACCATTGTGCTACTCATTTTTACTTCAAATGCACTGCAAGGAACTTTTTGCTGTTCAGTAAAAGATATTAATAGAATGCAGCATCAAAGTCTCTGAAACTATTTTTTAATGGGCAATGATGACACCAATGATAACATTTTTATATTAATGTATCATAAGGGCCTTATCTGTTAATTTATCA